>SJYG01000279.1:410387-468489 GCA_006410535.1 Litocranius walleri | reverse complement strand
CATTTCTTTTCCATGGGGATGGTCTTGATCCCTGTCTCCTGTACAATGTCACAAACCTCCGTCCATAGTTCATCAGGCACTCTGTCTATCATATCTAGTCCCTTACATCTATTTCTCACTTCCACTGTGTAATCATTAAGGGATTTGAGTTAGGTCATACCTGAATGGTCTCGTGGTTTTCCCTACTTTCTTCAATTTAAGACTGAATTTGGCAATAAGGAGTTCATGATCTGAGCTACAGTCAGCTCCTAGTTGCGTTTTTGCTGACTGTATAGAGCTTCTCCGTCTTTGGCTGCAAAGAATATAATCAATCTAATTTTGGTGTTGACCATCTGGTGATGTCCATGTGTAGAGTCTTCTGTTGTGTTCTTGGAAGAGGGTGTTTGCTATGACCAGTGCGTTCTCTTGGCAAAACTCTATGAGCATTTGCCCTGCTTCATTCTGTACTCCAAGGCCAAATTTGCCTGTTACTCCAGATGTTTCTTGACTTCCTACTTTTGCATTCCAGTCCCCTAGAATGAAAAGGACATCTTTTTGAGGTGTTAGTTCTAAAAAGTCTTGTAGGTCTTCATAGAACCACTTAACTTCAGCTTCTTCAGCATTACTGGTTGGGGCATAGGGTGGGATTACCGTGGTATTGAATGTTTTGCCTTGGAAATGAACAGAGATCATTCTGTCATTTTTGAGATTGCATCCAAGTACTGCATTTTGGACTCTTTTGTTGACCAGGATGGCTACTCCATTTCTTCTAACGGATTCCTGCCCACAGTAGTAGATATAATGGTCATCTGAGTTAAATTCACCCATTCCAGTCCATTTTAGTTTGCTGATTCCTAGAATGTTGATGTTCACTCTTCCCATCTCCTGTTTGACCACTTCCTATTTGCCTTGATTCATGGCCCTGACATTCCAGGTTCCTATGCAATACTGCTCTTTACAGCATTGGACCTTGCTTCTATTACCAGTCACATCCACAACTGGGTATTGTTTTTGCTTTGGCTCCATCCCTTCATTCTTTCTGGAGTTATTTCTCCACTGATCTCCAGTAGAATATTGGGCACCTACCGACCTGGGGAGTTCCTCTTTTGGTATCCTATCATTTTGCCTTTTCATACTGTTCATGGGGTTCTCAAGGGAAGAATACTGAAGTGGTTTGCCATTCCCTTCTCTAGTGGACCACATTCTGTCAGACCTCTCCACCATGACCCACCCGTCTTGGGTGGCCCCATGCGCATGGCTTAATTTCATTGAGTTAGACAAGGCTGTGGTCCGTGTGATTAGATTGACTAGTTTTCTGTGATTATGGCTTCAGTGTGTCTGCCCTCTGAATCCCTCTTGCAACACCTACCATCTTACTTGGGTTTCTCTTACCTTGGACGTGGGGTATCTCTTCATGGCTGCTTCAGCAAAGCGCAGCCGCTGCTCCTTACCTTGGACAAGGGGTATCTCCTCACAGCCGCCCCTCCTGACCTTGAACGTGGAGTAGCTCCTCTTGGCCCTCCTGCGCCCACGCAGCTGCCTTTCCTCGGGCATGGGGTAGCTCCTCCCGGCAGCTCCTGCGCTGTCAAAGCCTGTCACTCTTAGCCGCAGCCCCCGACCTCGGGTGTCGGGTAGCTCCTCTCAGCCGCTTCTGTGCCGATGCTGCTACACACTACTTTATACATGTGGAATAATAATTCTCTCGCATTTTCTTACTCTCTGATTTTGCACCTCAGTCTTTTCAATTCACAGTCAAATCTTTGTTCCACTATCAAGCCAACTCTAGGACCCTTGGCTTCCCTGGAAAAGTTTACCAGGTTTTTAAATTTTAATACAGAAAGATTTTTAGTGGAAAGTTCTTTCTTCTTCCATATTGAGGAAATATATTGAAGTTGCTAACTGATGGGAAGTTACATTCGAATTCACCATGGGTCCGCACTTCTCTCCGAGAAGAGTGTGAGTCTGTAGGTTTCATGACAAACCTTACTGTCAACATCTTTGCCATCTGTGTGGTTTTTACACTCAGGCTGATTGCTTTTCTCAGCTTTACAGTTCATCCTTCCCTTTAAACGGCCGATGCAAAGCTATGAGTCACTGTGATCTGAATAATAGCCCCTCAGATTGGATGTCTGGGCACTCTCTGGTTGAGCAGCATCTTTCCTGACTGTAATGGACATGTAGACTTTGCCCTGTGATGTCAAGAACTTGAGGGGAGTTTGAAAAACAGAGAGGTTAGATTTGAAATGTTGGTGGTCTTCTCTTGAAGGATGTTATGACTTCACAAGGAGAATGGCCTCAGCCTGATGGTCTGTGAGTTAGTGCAATATTGCTGTTGTTTTCAATAATTTGACTGAGTTTAATACCAAGTGTTCAATTTAACACAAAACTGACTCCACACTTTCTCCTAGACACTGTAGACCTAAGATGCTGTGGGTTACAGACAGCCTCTGCCCTGTGTTCATTCAGGTGACCAGGTGAACTAGGGCCTGGGTTGGAGACCTCTCTGGTTGTTCGCTCTCATCATCCATGGATGCCTTGGGAACCATGAAGTGGTCTAGAGGACTATGGGGAAGTTGAGCTCCTTGGAGCTCCAAGGGAACAAACAAATAAGAAGGCTGTATAAGTCAGACTACAGACAAGTAACTTGAATCTCTTTTCAAAATGTTTTCCACAGTTTCTGGAGCAGGGGAGCAATTATCCAAGTTCTTACATCTGAAAGCTCCAGTGCTCCACATTTGCAGTATGCTTGGGGGTCTAGATTATTCCTGGTGTTACATTGCTTCACTGTCACTTGCAGTGAAGTGACTTTACGCATCAGTAGCCAGATCCTGTCATCTTGCATGCAGTAGTTTCTGTGAGAAACATCCCATCCTCAAAGTCAGCCTTGGCCTTCATAAACCCTAAATACACATTTTTTTCTCTTCCAGCAGTGCTGCATGGCATGTAGGGTCTTTATGCCCCAGTTTCAGTTCAGTTCAGTCACTCAGTCGTGTCAGACTCTTTGCGACCCCATGAATGATCAAACCTGTGCCTCCTTAGTGGAAGCACGGAGTCCTAACCATTGGACCAGCGGGGAATTCAAAATGCTATATGCACATTTTTGATGGGCATGAGTCACTTTTCCAAAATTTGCAAATGTCACAAAGGAATAACATTTTCTTTTGAAATGTAAATTTTGAATATACATGGGCTGAACACAAATTTGAGCTATGTTCTTTATGCAGTGGGCACTGGTAGGAAATTTTCCAACATATACAGTATCCTTTATTTCCTTTTGGTGTACTGCACAAGTAAGAGCTTTGCTGGGCTTCTTTTTAGGTGATGTATCTGATTTTCACTCTGGCTCACTGATTACCTGATCAGCCCAGCAGCCCTTCCCTTGCCTCTCACATCCTTTTCTTAATAGCCAGTGTCAAAACCGCACCTGTTCTTGTGTGCACCCAACAAACCTCACAAAGTTTCGTTCATTCAACTTTTTCAATTATAAGTTATAATTATCCTTCTTTCACTAAAGTCTCAAATTTCATCAATGGGAACCCCTTCAGGCTGGTTTTTGTGTTCTTTAAATACACTTCCATTAATCATTACTGATTTGCTTTTTGGCAAAACAGCTTGTTCTTTACCTGCTCTACACCTAGAATCAACCATTTCTCCAAGGAGTCCTGCTTCTGTGAGTGGGGAATAATACAGTAACCAGAATCTTTCAGAAAATCATAATAGCTGCATAGTATCCCCAACAGGCCACTTTGGAAAATGCACGGAAAAACAGAGAAACCCACACGATTCCCCTAAGCATACCTAAATGCACATAGTGAGAAATCTGGAAGGAATTATCTGCCAGAAAATTACACTGTCACAGTTTTCCCTCATGTTAAGGAAACTCTCCTTTTTCCCCTTATCATCTGTGGTAGTTTCAAAATATGTCTACAAATGTTTAGACCCACCTCTTTTCAAAGATGAGATATAATTCCTCTCTCCCTGAAAGCAGGCACTACTTAACTTCTAACAAAATGTGGTGAAAGTAATGCTCTGTGATTTCTGTCTGGTCTGTCTCTCGGGACACTTGCCGCTGGAACTCAGCCGCTGTGTTATGAGCGAGCTCGAGTTGCACAGAGAGGCCACATGGGGCTGTTTTGCCCTGCAGTCTCAGCCAGGTCCTCAGCCAATAGCCGGGATTAACAGGGAGACCAGGGAATGAAGACACTTTCATGAGATTTCCGCCTCCGAACACTGTGGAGCAGGGATGAGTCATTCCCACTTACAGAAACCATGAGAAATAAGAAAGGCTCATTGTTGCTCGAGGTCTAGTCTCTTCGTTGAGCCTGAAATGGAAAAACACTTAACTTACCCTTGAGAGATGTGCTCAAACTTTCAAAAACACTCTGCTGACCTCCTTTTCAGGAGTAAGGACAAGAGAGAAAGCATACCAGTTGGCTTTTTATTTCCTAACAAAGCATCATGCTGTTCAGCTGATCAGTCATAACGCTCTTGGTTGCAAGTTTTGGAAAATTTAACCAAAAGTAACCTACAACATAAGGATTTATAGCTTCATGCATCTGATGGGTCCAAGTGTGGATCTGGCTTCAGAAATGGCTGAAGTAAGGAAATGGAACAGTGTCATCGGGACCCAGTGTGTGCCCTGTTTTCTGTGACTCTGAGGCTTTCCCATTTCTTCACTCTTAGATGACAGATGGTGATAAGAAGGCACCAGTAATTTCACAACAACAACCTTCCAGGTTTAAATCTAACAACAACAACAAACTGCCTTTTCCTCAGCATACCCAGCAAACAGTCTTATTACATTTCACTGGCTCTGAGAGGTGTGTGTGCATCTCTGAACCAATAACTACAAATTAGGGGATACAAGTTCTGACTGGCTAGATGAGTTATCTGAACTTCCTGAGGCACTGGAAATGAAAACGGAGAAGCTGATTTTGAGAAGAAATCGGGCGTTAGTAACCAAAGTATAGATGGGTAGATAAAGATAATCATATAGCAAAGTTAAGTTAAATGTACCATATGGATAAGCTGAAATTTTCTAGTACACATTAACAAAACACCTTTTGGAATTTCTTCCCTCCTGCCTCCTCAATCTAATTAACAAGTACAAAGAACAGCATACTGTTCATTGAGGTGGTGTAGCAATTTCCTCTTTCCAAAGAAAAGTGAATTTCCCATCGATTTTTTTCCCATCAATTTTTAAACGCTATTTACAAAAACCATTACTTACTGCTTCTACTTTTAAATACGTTGAGCACAATATCCGGAAATCCTAGCTATAAGAATTTACCTGTCCTCTATGTACATAGCACTACTAAATAAAATCGCTGATTACAGGGGCTTTCCAGGTGAAGAATCCACCTGCCAATGCAGGAGATGTAAGAGATGTGGGTTTGATCCCTGGGTCAGGAAGATCCCTTGGAGAACAGAATGGCTACCCACTCTGGTATTCTTGCCTGGAAAATTCCATGGATAGAGGAGCCTGGTGAGCTACAGTCCATGAGGCTGCAGAGTTAGATGCAACTGAGCACAATAACGGTGATAGTCTGAGGTACTTTTCACACATGCCTTAGGGCCTTAAAGCATTCCCTCCACACTTCCCATTCCTCACCACCAATCCAGTGGACAAGTGCAGGCATATGTAAGGCTTGAGGTGAATTCAGACAAATTCATATCTGAGAGACATTCACAGAGGACAAGCTTTCCCATGAATTTCAACACAAAGTGTACAATATGTACTAACATTACCAAATACTTCGTCATATACTGGCAACTTCTTTAACAACCAGAGATTAGATGTTGCAAAATTAGGACTCATTTTTCAAGTGTGAACACATTAACCTATAACATTTTGCAATTTTCTTCCTCCCACTTCCTGCAAACCAGTGGAAAGTATAGATAATAATGTACTGCTCACAGAGGTGATTTAATAATTCTAGTCTCCAAAGACAATAGTTCCTATGAATTTTAGCAAGAAAAGATATTTATAAAGCGTATTTTTCAGCCTCTACATTTTACACATACCAGGCATTTCTAAATTATTGATAGACTAGATGTTTCAAATAAGAACTTAATTTGTCCACTATATATATATATATATCCACTTTCTGCAAATAGGGTGGTGTCATCTGCATATCTGAGGTCACTGATATTTCTTCTGGCAATCTTGATTTCAGCTTGAGCTTCATCCAGAAAGCGAAGAGGAACTAAACAGCCTCTTGATGAAGGTGAAAGAGGAGTGAAAAAGCTGGCTTTTTAAAACTCAACATTCAAAAAACAAAGATCATGGCATCAGGTTCCATTACTTCATGGCAAATGGCAAATAGGGAAACAATGGAAACTGTGACGGATTTTATTTTCTTGGGCTCGAAAATCACTGGAGATGGTGACTGCAGCCATGAAATTAAAAGGTGCTCGCTCCTTGGAAGAAAAGCCATGACAAACCTCGACAGCGTACTAAAAAGCAGAGACATCGCTATATGCCAACAAAGGCCCGTCTAGTCAAAGCTATCATATATGGATGTGAGAGGTGGACCATAAGGAAGGCTGAGCACTGAAAAATTGATGCTTTCAAACTGGTGCTGGAGAAGACGCTTGAGAGTCCCTTAGACTGCAAGGAGGTCCACCCAGTCAGTCAGTTCAGTCACTCAGATGTGTCCGACTCTTTGTGAGCCATGGACTACAGCACGCCAGGCCTCTCTGAACTTCACCAACTTCCAGAGTTTACTCAAACTCATGTCCGTTGAGTTGGTGATGCCATCCAACCATCTCATCCTCTGTCGTCCCCTTCTCCTCCTGCCTGGAATCTGAGCAAACTCTGGGAGATAGTGAAAGACAGGGAAGCCTGGCATGCTACAGTCCATGAGGTCACAAAGAGTCGGACACAACTGAGTGAACAAAAAAAGCATATATATGTGTGTGTGTATATAAACAAGCATATATATGTCCACAGTCTTGAATAAACTACACACAAGTGGCAACAGCTATAATCTGAAAGTGTCTTCAAAATGTGAATATTCTTAAAAACATTCCCTCCTCTCATCCCTTTGCCAGTCTAGGGGTCTGCTGCTAGCTAAGTCGCTTCAGTCGTGTGCGACCCCATAGACGGCAGCCCACCAGGCTCTGCTGTCCCTGGGATTCTCCAGGCAAGAACACTGGAGTGGGTTGCCATTTCCTTCTCCAATGCATGAAAGTGAAAAGTGAAAGTGAAGTCACTCAGTTGTGTCCAACTCTTAGCGATCCCATGGACTGTAGACCACCAGGCTCCTCCGTCCATGGGATTTTCCAGGCAAGAGTACTGGAGTGGGGTGCCATTGCCTTCCCCAGTAATGCTCAAATTTTCAGAAGATGATCTTTTCCCAGAAATTTTTGTGCAAAATGCACCAAATTTACTGGTTTACTAACTCAACTTTTTTTTCATACACTGTAACCTCTTTAATGTCTAGAAGGACTAGATGCTGTCAGTTAGGACTCATTTGTCCATTATAGACACAATATGCATTTGTCCACTGTACACACAACGAAACACAGGAACACAAGAGACAGCAGTGAGTCCTTGCATCGATATAAACACACTGGCACAGGGCTCTCTAGTTCCTTCTCCTCTGCCCTTCCCTGTGTACTGCTTAAAGATGTTTTTGGTTATTCCTCTCAAAAAACATTTCACATGAATTTTAACAAAGTATACTTACAAAATACTACTTTTAATATGTATCAGGTATTTTATAACATCTGGAAAGATTAGATCTTTAAAAAAGGACTTAAAATTGGCAACTATACAGGCAGTTAGCAAGAACAAAACGCACTGAACAGCGCTGGGGAGGCTCAGTCACTCAGTCGTGTCTGCTGTTTGCCGCCCCCTGGACTGTAGCCCACCGTGCTCCCGTCCATGGAGTTCTCCAGGCAAGAATCCTGGAGTGGGTTGCCACTTCCTTCTCTGGGGTATCTTCTTGACCCAGGGATCAAACTCGGGTCTCTTGCATTGCAGGCAGTATGAAAATGCCCTCTATTTTGACCTGTCTGGCCCAGAATATTTTTCTTTCCATCTCATAGAAGTAGCATGCGTATTCTAACTCTCTTCTGTCTTACCCTTCTTGCTCAGCATGTAACCTGCCTGTGACAGATGTCATCGATTATCAGAGCTTTTGTGCTTAGCCCCCATTCTGAGTTCTTGGCCTTTCTTTGGTGCCCCTTCATTAACCTACTGGCCCTTCCACAAGGCTTCACTGTTTTGGCTCCCAGCTAAGTTCCAATTTTTAACATAACATCACAATGGAAATCTCTATGGCCTTTACATTTCCCTAAGTCCCAGACAATATGCTTGCTTAGTTTGCCTTTTTACAAGTTGAAGCTAAATTCTAGTGTAAGTATAGAATTGAGTTACTCATTGTTCAGTTCAGTTCAGTCGCTCAGTCGTGTCTGACTCTTTGCAACTCCATGAATCGCAGCACGCCAGGCCTCCTTGTCCATCACCATCTCTCAGAGTTCACTCAGACTCACATCCATCGAGTCAGTGAAGCCATCCAGCCATCTCATCCTTGGTCGTCCCCTTCTTCTCCTGCCCCCAATCCCTCCCAGCATCAGAGTCTTTTCCAATGAGTCAACTCTTCGCATGAGGTGGCCAAAGTACTGGAGTTTCAGCTTTAGCATCATTCTTTCCAAAGAAATCCCAGGGATGATCTCCTCCAGAATGGACTGGCTGGATCTCCTTGCAGTCCAAGGGACTCTCAAGAGTCTTCTCCAACACCACAGTTCAAAAGCATCAATTCTTCAGCGCTCAGCCTTCTTCACAGTCCAACTCTCACGTCTATACATGACCACTGGAAAAACCATAGCCTTGACTAGACGGACCTTAGTCAGCAAGGTAATGTCTCTGCTTTTGAATATACTATCGAGGTTGGTCATAACTTTTCTTCCAAGGAGTAAGCGTCTTTTAATTTCATGGCTGCAGTCACCATCTGCAGTGATTTTGGAGCCCAAAAAAATAAAGTCTGACACTGTTTCCACTGTTTCTCCATCTATTTCCCATGGAGTGATGGGACCAGATGCCATGATCTTCGTTTTCTGAATGTTGAGCTTTAAGCCAACTTTTTCGCTCTCCTCTTTCACTTTCATCAAGAGGCTGTTTAGCTCCTCTTCACTCTCTGCCGTAAGGGTGCTGTCGTCTGCATATCTGAGGTTATTGATATTTCTCCCGGCAATCTTGATTCCAGCTTGTGCTTCTTCCAGCCCAGCATTTCTCATGATGTACTCTGCATAGAAGTTAAATAAGCAGGGTGAAAAGTACGTCGGAACTGTGTGAGGAAAAGGATAGACCTCGGTCAGACACCAAGGTACAGGTCAAGATTGACAACGAAGGAACTTCCGGTGGGATTAACCTAAACTGAACTAAGAATAATATTTTTAGTTAGTTGGTCTAGAAAATCAGAGACTTTAAGAATTGGAATATTCTCCTACTCTCCTTCGGTCTTCATATTTAAGTTACCGTGAAAAAATAAAATTGTCGTTCTTTTTACTTTTCGTCAGACTTTTGACCTTTAAAGAATAGAAGTAGTGTCAGAAAAGAGGATTCTTAGACGTCGTACACCGATTTAAAATTAAGTACTGTAATATATGCAGTTAAGTAATCTCGAATAAACTTTCTTTCCTCCCCAAATTATAATTAAAAGTAATTATAATATTTTCAATAAATATTACTTCCTTTGAGATACAATACTAAAACTTAGTTTCAATAAATAGTACTTCCTTTGAGATACAATACTAAAACTTAGTTTACGGAAAAAAAAAATGAAACCTCAGAAATGATAACAATCAAGACGTTAGTGTGAATTTTTTAAAATAGGAGAAGGGGTAAACCCCCCTCTTAAAATGATTTATCTAGTATCCTTCAAAATAGTTTGTATGTCTTTATTGATCGGTTCCTAAGATAATGTCCATTAACATTCACTATACTATGAATATATTTATAGATGGGAGTAGACTTGATGTTTATACGAAACGGGTCATGTCACTAGTTTTATACTAAGACCCAGATATCACACTTTTCAGAACATAAATATACGTAATAAGAAATCCTTAACGTATTTTACGTCAATATCTTTACACAAATCTTAATAAATGAAAAGAAACATTAATGTAAAATTTTGACGTATAAAAAAGTTATTCAAAACATGTGTTTAAAATTAGTAGTAAAATTAATAATTAAAAACGACAGTCTTCTGACAAGGTAGTAAATGATCAAAACCTGGGTTTCCTGGCACTCGATGTCGGTATTTTTCCTTGTTTAGACTCAGTCGACGTCACTCCATCTACTTAGATCTCTGACAATGTGCCTCACTTCATTCAGTCTTTCTCTTTTTACTTATAGTATATAATTACGTGTGTATATACCTTAGATCTTTTTGCCACGACTACTTCGATACATGTCTCGCCTTTACCTCTGTGTCCGTATCTCTTCTTGAACACTATGTGTTCACAGGAAAGACTGTGGTGTAGGTCTTTACAAACTACTAGTTAATTCTGTGTATAAGGATCAGAGACAGATTCGGACCACTGTAGATACCTTAGTAACTTAGACGGTGTATTTTATAATCGAGATCTTTCTTATCTGTCTTCTCCGGATGAATCTGAGCTTGGAATGAAAGGTGATAAGAAGTTCTCAGCGGACTAAGGGACGTATTAAACCGTCAGTGGTCGGGTCGATGTCTGGAATACTTCCCCATGGTGTGGGAACCAACGCTACACGTCCCACTTTATGGAGGAGCAACACATGGAGAAGAAAAGGAAACTGATCAACAGACATTAACAGAAAGGCCAGGAGAAGGTGGCATTGTCATATAGACACTATCGCGTTTAAAGCAGATAGCTAGCAGGAAGCTGGCATTCTGTGATGACCCACAGGGGTGGAAAGGGAGGGGCAGGGAGGCTAGAGGGAGAGGAGATTTTATATATATAATTATGACTGACTCATGATATACAGCAGAGACCGCCACAGTATTAGAAGCAATTATCCTCAAAAAAAAAAAAGAACTCTGAACTAGACAAACTGAGGCTTTGAGCTTTACATTTAAACTAAGCAAAATTCTCTTTTAACAAGAAGAAAGGGATTTTTATACACTGATCAGTTGGCTGATGTTATTTATGCTTCATGAAAGTAGAACATGGGTTTAGCCCTAGATAGGGTGACCTCTTTTATCAGTTTTATCAGTTACCAAAACCAAAAGATTCTAAGCTGAATATTGCGTGTATCTGACAGACACGCGCATGTTCAAGAGCGCTGTTGCTGCCATCATCACTGCTGACGCACTCTGTGCCGTGCCCTCTGTCAGCATCTGCTGGTCGTCCTCTTTTTCTCTCCACGTGCTGCTTCTCCACAAAGCGGGACATGAAGCATCTGTCCCCACAACTCGGGGCTCACAAGGTCGACCACTGGGCTGATGACTGCCAAATCGAGCAGGAAGTCTAGCAACTCTTGAAGAATAGTGGAATGTAAGGTTCGAGTCAAAGTAGGCCTCTTATTCCTATCCTTCCTAGAACTGATATTTTATTTGGTGGGTCCAATGATTCCATAGACGTCATAAAAGTTAGACAGAGACCAGAAACGTGTGTCTTAACTGATCACCAAACATTACTGGATACAAATGTCAGAGACAAACTGTATAGCAAAGATGAGTGGCCTCTGCTGGCCATGCGGGTGGCTCTGTTTCTTTGCGGGCTCCATTTTGGTTCATGTGCTAATTATCCTTCAGAATTTAACAGATAGTGCTAATTATCCCTCAGATTCATTCTCCTTTGTTCTTTTTACTTAAAAAGAAAAATGCCCTCAGTTTTAGCTTGACATATCACTGACTGGCTGGAGACTGCTCTTCTCAGCTTGTGTTGTGGCCACGTGAGGCCAGCTGGGGTGCAGGTCACTGGGAAGAGAGCATAAGGAATGTGAGAACCTCTGGTCATGTCCGTAAAGGCAAGTCTCTCTCTTTGCCTCCTCCCATCAACCAGGGGGAAATGGCAACAACAAGATGGAGATGGAAGTTGCCTAGCAAGGATGCTTGGGCCAACACGGTATCCTGCTGTTTGGCTGAGAATGTGGGGCACAGACTGCTTACTTCTGAGTTGTTACATGAAAAGGAAGGAAACTTCTAATTTAAGTTACATTATTCGGGGTCTCTTTGTCACCTCGGCTTAGCCTGTGTCCTAACTAATGGAACAATGTAGAAAATCTTAACTGCTGTAAGATCCAGCATAGCTGTTACCATTTTTGAAAATGACTAATGAAATATAATTGTCCTAAGTTCAGTTCAGTTCAGTTGCTCAGTCGTGTCTGACTCTTTGTGACCCCATGAATCACAGCACGCCAGGCCTCCCTGTGCATCACCAACTCCTGAAGTTCACTCAGACTCATATCCATCGAGTCAGTGATGCCATCCAGCCATCTCATCCTCGGTCGTCCCCTTCTCCTCCTGCTCCCAATCCCTCCCAGCATCAGGGTCTTTTCCAATGAGTCAACTCTTCGCATGAGGTGGCAAAAGTACTGGAGTTTCAGCTTTAGCATCATTCCTTCCAAAGAAATCCCAGGGCTGATCCCTTCAGAATGGACTGGTTGGATCTCCTTGTAGTCCAAGGGACTCTCAAGAGTCTTGTCCAACATCACAGTTCAAAAGCGTCAATTCTTTGGTGCTCAGCTTTCTTCACAGTCCAACTCTCACATCCATACATGACCACTGGAAAAACCTTGACTAGACAGATCTTTGTTGGCAAAGTAGTGTCTCTGCTTTTCAACATACTATCTAGGTTGGTCATAACTTTTCTTCCAAAGAGTAAGCGTCTTATAATTTCATGGCTGCAGTCACCATCTGCAGTGATTTTGGAACCCCAAAAAATAAAGTCTGACACTGTTTCCACTGTTTCAACATCTGTTTCTCAGGAAGTGATGGGATCAGATGCCATGATCTTCATTTTCCGAATGTTGAGCTTTAAGCCAACGTTTTCACTCTCCTCTTTCACTTTCATCAAGAGGCTTTTTGGCTCCTATTCACTTTCTGCCATAAGGGTGGTGTCATCTGCATATCTGAGGTTATTGATATTTCTCCCGGCAATCTTGATTCCAGCTTGTGCTTCTTCCAGCCCAGCGTTTCTCATGATGTACTCTGCATAGAAGTTAAATAAGCAGGGCGATAATATACAGCCTTGACGTACTCCTTTTCCTATTTGGAACCAGTCTGTTGTTCCATGTCCAATTCTAGCTGTTGCTTCCTGACCTGCATATAGGTTTCTCAAGAGGCAGGTCAGCTGGCCTGGTATTCCCAGATATATAATATGACCACCTAATGTATTCACTGATAAACTTCTCAAGTCAAGATTAGCATATTTAGAAATCTGCAATGACAACATACAGCATAACAGGTATAATACAACACCCTGTGAAGACACAATGACAATCGCAAATATACACCGTGAGGAGTATTTCCTGGAAGAGGCAATGGCACCCCACTCCAGTACTCTTGCCTGGAAAATCCATGGACAGAGGAACCTGGTGGGCTGCAGTCCATGGGGTCGCTAAGGGTCGGGCATGACTGAGCGACTTCACTTTCACTTTTCCCTTTCATGAATTGGAGAAGGAAATGGCAACCCACTCCAGTGTTCTTGCCTGGAGAATCCCAGGGGCGGGGAAGTCTGGTGGGCTGCCATCTATGGGGTCGCAGAGAGTCAGACACCACTGAAGTGACTTAGCAGCAGCAGCAGCAGCAGAGGAGTGTTTCCATGCCAAGCGGTGTGCGTGTGCAGGCTTCACGGCATCTCACCAGAGACTGGAGTGTCAGACAGGAGGTAACATGCCTGCAGATCCTTTGGAAAAGGCAAAAGTGTAACTGAGAAGTGGGAACAGAGAGATGTAGCTAAAATATGGAACCACAAGTTGTGTTTCTCTTGGAAACATGTTTGCTGCTAAGTAACTGGTACTAAAATACATTTTGAAACTAAAATGGACAGTTTCAGTGAAACTTCAGGGCAAATATACCACTCACAAAGGGCAAAACAGCAGAGGAATAACATGCCTATCCAATTTGTGCCTTTAGGTTAGACTGCCATGGAACAGGCCTGCTTTCCTTTTATCCTCAAGAGATAAGGCTGGCTAAGCAGAGACTCAGGGCAGCTGCAGGCTGACAGAAATTCCTGGCAGTGGAGCTGTTTTTAGGTTTCTCTGTATAATCAGAATTCTATTTCCAAAGGTTTTTAATTCAACAATGAGATAAATGAGAATACTTGTTTTATTCACTAGTCTTGCTTAGCTACATACTAAAGAATTTATTCTAGGTTTGGGGCAATGTCTCTGGGTCTTAGGAGTCTCATAGACTTGTGTGATCCTTTGAATATTCCACAAAAGAGGCCAATGTGAGCATTCCCTTGGAAGATAAAACAGCCTCAAGCATCTGAGACCTTGGTGCCACAAATTTACCCTCCCCTGAGAAGCTCAAATCTCCTCTCCAAATGGATGAATATGTATAGAGGATCTTGCCTTTCATGCCTGAATACATGGGGGGCATGTATTGCTGAAAATCTCTGAAAAATAGACTTAATTAATACAAGAATATGCCTGAAAGTGTTTCTATAGAGACAAATCAAACGACTCTTTATAAAGCTCAGCAAACAATGTTTCTTGCTCAGAAATCTTGAAAATACAAGTTATTAATTTTAAGTGGTCATATTTATAACTCAGATTAGTGAGATTTTCATATTCCTGCAAAGTCTCTGAAATCTGCACCACTGTGACCCCTCTGTCGTCTATTGAGTGTCCCCTCGTTCACGCCGTGCTTTACGTCACTTGAGGGCAAGTCGCTGTGACAGGTCCCTGCAAGGGGAACGCGTTCCCCGTTTCCACCACAGAGCCAACAGCTTCCAAGTGTTAGATGTCGCATTGACTGTAAAGAATAATGACAACTGGTCATTGTTTTTATAAAACCTAGAATCTAACTGAGGAATGTGACTGGTTTAACTCTTTTTCAGGTATTTCAAGGCCAACTTTAATTAGCTGCTAAGCAGAATGAGTGGTTTAAAAAAGTAGGCAAAATTCTTAGCAAAGTGCCCAGCCCTGGGCCAAGGACTTTCCACTTACGGTTGCGCTGGTTTTCTTTACTACCTCACAGTGACCGTCTCCATTTGAGGAAACTGAAGTTTAGAAAGGGAAAATAATTTCATAAAATCCATGTAAACTAGTAAGAGAGGGGGTCAAGGACTAAAATCCAGACCTCTTTCCTCCAATGACATGAGTTTTTAGGGGCAGAAGTGATCTGACTTGAGCAGAGTCTTGGAGGAAGGAAGCTTTGGCAGGGGGGAGAACAAGGGCCTGAGCGAACCAGGGACTGGAGGGCAGAGCCTGAGGCATGCTTGCCTGCCCAGGAAATGCCCGCGATCCTGGGGTCAATCACCTCTTCCTCTTGTTATACAGAGAGCTAAGCAGCTGGCTGTCTCTTCTATACCCACTTTCTAACTGAGTTAGTCTGGGGTACAGAAAAACCTGCACTCTATAATTCAAATAAAAAGCCCCGGTTTCTTTATGGAGAAGGGCATCTGGATATTAGCATTTCCAATTGTGCCTTGGAGCCAGGAAGTAGATAAACACATCAGAATGTTGACTTTTCTTTATGTCCTTGAGCAGATCACTGCAATGGAAACTTTAGCCCAATTAAGGTTTATGTCACAGACCTAAGGTTCCAATAAAGCCACCAAATTTGTAAGGAAGATTCTGTTTTAAACCTGCTGGAAATTTCAAGCTGGTATCTCCCAGGGTTTCTAAGATACAGTTGCCTCCAAATTGGCCCTTTGTGTTGTGCCCTAGGGCAGCACAGCAGTGTTGCAATTGTGTCTAATTAACCTCCTGCTAAACCCGAAATGTCAGAAAGGCGAATCATCAGACTAGAGCTAGATGCTGGGTTGTTGTTATTTTCAACAGGAATAGAACTAGCTGTTTTCATTTTTGAGGCAACTGTTCTGGAGTCAAAGAGTGGGACACGACTGGGCGACTTTCACTTTTCATTCTGAAAGTTGGCAGGATATTAGCACTCTGTATCAGGTTATTTGCATGTTAAATATGAGATCTGAATATGTCTTAACTTTGATACGGTCACATTTTAAAACCAGTAGCGGGGAAAGACAGATAATTATAGCTTGATATTGATTTAGGGGGACGATTTTTTAACTAAGTTTGATTGTATGTAAAATTCTGTTTCCTACATAACTCGAGGTAACTAATATAGCTTTTTTTTTTTTTTTTTTTTTAAATCTGGTAGCCAGGTGGGGAGAGCAAAAGACTGCATTATGATCCAGTTGTGATAGGCTAAACCATGCTGGAGTAGCAACTCCAGAATCACAGTGGCTTTAAACATCATGGCTTTATCCTTCAATCATACTACTTGTTCATTAGGTCAGCTAAGACCTAGATGAGAGCAGATTATATCTCTGTGCTGCCGCAACGGCCAACCACTCCTCTGTTGCTGTGTACCAAATTATCACAAATTAGCAGCTGGAAATAACACACACTATTATCTTACAGATTTTGTAGGCCAGAAATCTAGGTACCACTTAGTTGGGTCTTTGGATTTATGATCTCTCAGTTCTGTTCAGTTCAGTCGCTCAGTCCTGTAAGACTCTTTGCGACCCCATGAATCACGGCACACCAGGCTTCCCTGTCCATCACCAACTCTGAGTTCACTCAAACTCATGTCCATCGAGTCAGTGATGCCATCCAGCCATCTCATCCTCTGTCGTCCCCTTCTCCTCCTGCCCCCAGTCCCTCCCAGCATCAAAGTCTTTTCCACTGAGTCAACTCTTCGCATGAGGTGGCCAAAATACTGGAGTTTCAGCTTCAGCATCAGTCCTTTCAATGAATACCCAGGACTGATCTCCTTTAGGATGGACTGGTTGGATCTCCTTGCAGTCCAAAGGACTCTCAAGCGTCTTCAACACCACAGTTCAAAAGTATCAATTCTTCAGCACTCAGCTTTCTTCACAGTCCAATTCTCACATCCATACATGACTACTGGAAAAATCATAGCCTTGACTAGACAGACCTTTGTTGGTAACGTAATATCTCTGGTTTTCAATATACTATCTAGGTTGATCATAACTTTTCTTCCAAGGAGTAAGCATCTTTTAATTTCATGGCTGCAGTCACCATCTGCAGTGATTTTGGAGACCCCCTCACCTCAAAAAAGTCTGACACTGTTTCCACTGTTTCCCCATCTATTTCCCAGGAAGTGATGGGACCAGATGCCATGATATTCATTTTCTGAATGGTGAGCTTTAAGCCAACTTTTTCACTCTCCTCTTTCACTTTCATCAAGAGGCTTTTTAGCTCCTCTTCACTTTCTGCCATAAAGGTGGTGTCATCTGCATATCTGAGGTTATTGATATTTCTCCCAGCATTCTTGATTCCAGCTTGTGCTTCTTCCAGTCCAGCATTTCTCATGATGTACTCTGCATAGAAGTTAAATAAGCAGGGTGACAATATACAGCCTTGACATACTCCTTTTCCTATTTGGAACCAGTCTGTTGTTCCATGTCCTGTTCTAACTGTTGCTTCCTGACCTGCATATAGGTTTCTCAAGAGGCAGGTGAGGTGGTCTGGTATTCCTATCTCTTTCAGAATTTTCCACAGTTGATTGTGATCCACACACTCAAAGGCTTTGGCATAGTCAATAAAGCAGAAATACATGTTTTTCTGGAACTCTCTTGCTTTTTCCATGATCCAGTGGATGTTGGCAATTTGATCTCTGGTTCCTCTGCCTTTTCTAAAACCAGCTTGGACATCTGGAAGTTCATGTTTCATGAATTGCTGAAGCCTGGCTTGGAGAATTTTGAGCATTACTTTATTTGCGTGTGAGACGAGTGCAATTGTGCAGTAGTTTGAGCATTCTTTGGCATTGCCTTCCTTTGGGATTGGAATGAAAACTGACCTTTTCCAGTCCTGTGGCCACTGCTGAGTTTTCCCAACTTGCTGGCATATTGAGTGCAGCACTTTCACAGCATCATCTTTCAGGATTTGAAACAGCTCTACTGGAATTCCATCACCTTCACTAGCTTTGTTCATAGTGATGCTTTCTAAGGCCCACTTGACTTCACATTCCAGGATGTCTGGCTCTAGGTGAGTGATCACATCATCGTGATTATCTTGGTTGTGAAGATCTTTTTTGTACAGTTCTTCTGTGTATTCTTTCCACCTTTTCTTAATATCTTCTGCTTCTGTTATGATTTCTCACAGGGCTTCAATCAAGATTTTAGGGCTAGGAGTCTCATCTGAATGTTTGACTAGGGAAGGATTCGCTTCTAAGTTCATGTAGTTGTTGGCAAAAATCAGTACCTTGCAGGTTGTGAGATGGGGACCTATGTTTCTTGCCATGTGGGCCTCACCACAGCAACTCAAAATATGGTACCTTGCTTCAGTAAAGCCCACAAGGACAAGAATAGGCCTGCAAGACAGAATTTACAATCTTATGTTATATAATAATGGAAATGACATCCCATCACCTTTGCAATATTCTACTGGTTGGTATTGAGTCATCAGACCAGTTTATACTCAAAAGAACTGTACAAGGACATGAATTCCAAGATACAGAGGTCTTTGGGGGTCATCTTAGGCTCCATCCACCACTCGCCAAGACAGAGAAAAGCAAAAGTGAGGGGCCATGCACTGAACTAAAGACACAGCACTTCACTGACATTTCACTGGTCAAACCAAGTCACACGGTCATAACTGTCTTGGGAGATGGTGTGCTGGTGGTCAGTCATGTCTGACTCTTTGCAATCCCATGGACTGTACCCACCAGGTTCTTTTGTTCATGGGGATTCTCCAGGCAAGAATACTGGAGTGGGTTGCCATTTCCTTCTCCCGGGCATCTTCCCAACCCAAGGATTGAAGCCATGTCTCCTGCACTGACAAGCAGATTCCTTACCACTGTGCCCCTTGGGAAATGAATGAGACTGATATCTTGGGAGAGGGGAGACGCAAGTCTACATATGCCTGGGAAGAAAAGAGACAGGATACTTGCCAACAGCCCAATGACAGCCATGCTTGTCTATGAGATAAAAAAGTACTTTAGGCTCTGTAGAGGAATTCACCAGTTACAGACAGATCAATGCATAAAGTAGCAGATTACAAGTTAACTAAATAAATTAGGTGCTCAGTCACTTTAGTCATGTCCGACTCTTTGTGACCCCATGGACTGTGGCCCACCAGACTCCTCTGTCCATGGGATTCTCCAGGCAAGAATACTGCAGTGGGTTGCCATGCCCTGCTCCAGGAGATAAATTATACCATTATACAATTGTCTTAGCTTAGGATCCCCTAGAAGCAAACCCCGAGATAGGAAATTGAGTAGAAGTAATTTATTTTAGAATTAATAATTTATTTAGATCATAGTGGATAATGATGTGAAAGAATAAGGAAAGAAAGCTAAAAATGAGCATGTGATAATAGTTGCTACTGTGGGCAACTGGGGCTCAAATCCTCTGACAGTACTCCAAAGAAGATGTCTCATCTGCAGGACAAGTCAAGTAGGATATTTTCCCTTTAACACCTGTCTGTCTTTGGCTCAGGACTGTTCCCAGGGGAACAGCTAGCCTGTACTTGATTGGGCTCAGGGAAAGGTCTCAGGTAAAGAGTTCTGAGTGCTTGTAATATCTAAGTCGACCAGCATGGTGAGTGATAAAAGTTTTTATGGGCCAGATCCAACAGCATCTTCTTCAAACCATTAGACTCGTCTTGTGTGTAAACTGGAAGTCAAGGGAACTGGTTTCAGAATCAGGTTGTTATGCTAAGTGAGTTGATAACTGCGTCATTGAAAATCTGTGCTTCTCTCCTACCCTGAGCTCAACTTCTAATTGTGTTTGGGGGAAAAAAGTAGTAAGAAGGAAACTCTAAGCGTCTCAGCAGTGTATAATCAAGACAGCTTCTTTATTACCATTATTACTAATAGCGAAGCATAATAATAATGATGGGTCTGAAAGGCCATGTTTGCTTTTATTAATATAATATTACTGGAGGATTGTCGAGGAAGAGGAAAGAGGGACAGTTTGCGATCATTACCGACAGCTTTCCTGACTTCTTATCCACTGACGGTTGCTACTGAAGTGCTGTGGAGGTGGTAGGTTGAAGGCATCAGAGAGTGGGGGCTCTGGAGGTTGTGGTGACACAGAACAGGAAGGTAACCTCATGGCTTATGGTAACTTCTGCCTCTGTGCGATAATGTGCTAGGGCGGGCTGTAATATCGCACGTTCAGTTGGTCAGTTTTGTCCGACTCTTTGCAATCCCAAGGACTGTAGCCCACCAGATCCTCTATCCTTGGATTTCCCAGGCAGGAATACTGGAGTGGGTTCCCCTTTGTGCCTTAACATGATCTTCCCAGCCCAGGGAGCGATCCATGTCTCCTGTATTGGCAGGCATATTCTTTATTACTGCACCACCTGGGAAGCCCCAGGGCTGTAATAATAAACTACCCCAAAGTAGGCGGCCCCAAGAGCAGAAAGGCCTTGTATCACCGTTCTGGAGGCTGGGAGGCTGGGAGCGAGTTGTTTGGATTGTTTTCTCCTAAGGGTTGTGAGGAAGACTCCGTTCCAATCCTCTCGCCTAGCTTTGTATGGCTTGCCGGCAATCTTTAACATTTCTTGGCATGTAGAAGAAACACCCCGACCCTTCCCTTCATCTTCACATGGCCCTGGCTTTGGGCTTTGGGTACAAGTCTGTGTCCAAGTTTCCTTTTTTTTTTTTTTTAATGACACCAGTCATATTTGACTGAATGACCACATCTTAGCTAATTATACTTATATCTGCAGCAACCAACCCTATTCCAAATCAGGTCACATTCTGAGGTCCTGGGGGTTAGGAATTCAAACTATTAATTTGAAAGGGGGGACACTATTCAACCCATAATATCACATAATTCAAAATATAGTCTTTCTCTATAGGTCCAAAATTCAGCTTTCCACCTAAATCCTAAAGACTCCATGAAGATCCTCTCTTTGTAACCATATAGATGTCTGCCTTCACAACCTAACAACCTGCAATTGATTTTACATAAGCTGGCATTTTTCCCTGTTACACATGTGCAAATATCTCCAAGTCAAGTTCCTCAAAGACTGGGATCATAACAAACATAAGTCCAAGATAGGACACATTTTACATTGCCTTAATATGTGCTGACAGAGCATCAGGTAACTTGCAACCTTTTTCAAAGTAAGTTCTAGAAAGGCAGAGGATCCAGAGACCAAATTGCCAACATCCATTGGATCATAGAAAAAGCAAAGGAATTCCAAAAAACATCTACGTCTGCTTCATCGACTACACTAAAGCCTTTGACTCTGTGGATCATAACAAACTGTGGAAAATTCTTCAAGAGATGGGAATACCAGACCACATGACCTGCCTCTTGAGAAACCTGTATGCAGGTTAGGAAGCCACAGTCAGAACTGGACATGAAGCAATGGACTGATTTCAAATTGAGAAAGTAGTACATCAAGGCTGTATATTGTCACACTATTTAACTTACTTGCAGAGCACTCATATGAAATTCTGGGCTGGATGAAACTCAAGCTAGAATCAAGATGGCTGGGAGAAATATCAAGAACCTCAGATATGCAGATGATACCACCCTAATGGCAGAAAGAGAAGAGGAACTAAAATGCCTCTTCATGAAAGTAAAAGAGGAGAGTGAAAAAGCTGGCTTAAAATTCAACATTCAAAACACCAAGATCATGGCATCTGGTCCCATCACTTCATGGAAAATAGATGGGGAAGCAATGGCAACAGTAACAGACTTTATTTTCTTGGGCTCCAATCACTGCGGATGGTGACTGCAGCCATGAAATTAAAAGATGCTTGCTCCTTGGAAGAAAAGCAATGACAAAACTAGGCAGTGTATTAAAAAGCAGAGACATTACTTGGCTGACAAAGGTCTGTATAGTCAAAGCTATGGTTTTTCCAGTAGTCATGATATGGATGTGAGAGCTGGACCATAAAGAAGGCTAAGCACTGAAGAACTGATGCTTTCAAACTGCTAGAGAAGAGTCTTGAAAGTCCCTTGAATAACAAGGAGATCAAACCAGACAATCCTAAAGGAAGTCAACTCTGAATAATCACTGGAAAGACTGATGCTGAAGCTGAAGCTCCAATACCCTTGCTACCTGATGTGAAGAGCTGACTCATTGAAGAGACCTTTATGCTGGCAAAGAATGAGGGCAGAAGGGGGCACCAGAGGATGAGGTAGTTGAATGGCATCACTGATTTAATGGACACGAGTTTGAACAAGCTGCAGGAGACAGTGAGGGACATGGAGGCCTGGCGTGCTGCAGCCCAGGGGGTCGCAGAGAGTTGGACACAACTCAGCTGCTGAGCAACTCTGGATGACCAGTAGTTGACAGCCTCACAGAGCTTTACAAATACACATTCCTGAGCCATATACAGATCTGGAGAATCATATCTGGGGATATAAAATCAAAAAGGCTGCATGCTCATAAGTTCCTTTTGTGACTTCATTGGACAATACTTAGGAACCTCTAGGATAGAGTTCAGTTCCCACTGAGCCTTTGACCACTGCTTTTGAGGCTAATGTCAGTTTTATATATTTTTAATTCTTCTGGGACAACAAAGTATAGAGCTTAATTTCTTAAAGCTCCTAGGCATGATATTGGCAGAGATCCATGATCAAGTATGGGAAGTTAATCAGAGTGAAGTAAATTTACTTACTGTAGAACTTTTCAAAAATTTTAATAGGATAATGTACATTGTGAACTGGGGTAGAGAGGATAATACAAAACTCTTCTTACCTTCCTTTTATTTATTCTGGCCGTATCAAGCGGGTTGTGGAATCTCCGTTCCCCCAACCAGTGACTGAACCACAAGTTCACCAAGGAACTCCCTCTTCCAGCTTCTTTTATTAAAGAAACTTTTATTTTTCCTAAAACATCTCCCAAGACAATTCCTTTTAAGGACACTTTTTGGAAAGTGAAGCTATTTTCAGGAGGCCTAACTTTCAGCTCCAACGTATTATTCACAGAAGATAAGACCTCTTTGACTTTGTTTTTTCATCTATAAAGTTGAGGAAATTTGCTCCAACATATTTCTGGATCTTTTAAAAATAGCTTGCTGATTTGGGGCTCACAATTTGTCATGATATTATTTAATATAAAGTCTGCTTTACTGTGGTACCTTTGCTTCTTTCTATCACATTAGGGAGAAACTGAGTTTCTGCTGTTACAAGGTACTCTGCTAGGCACTTCTGGGGAGATGAATGAGAAAAAATAATGACCCTTCTCCTCAAGGAAGTTTTCCGTCGTGTTGGCGAGTCAGACACATATACCTTCATTTCTCTCTTCCCTCTGTTCCCTCTCTCTTCATATCACCTACGTCTGTCTTTGCTATCCAGAAGAAATACATGCAGCCAAAGATGCAGTTCAGTGCTTGTTATTTCTCTATTTGTCTTCATTATCTCCAGAAAGAAGACATGCCAACATAAAAATTAGGAAAGGTCAACTGTCCCTTCTCCTAATATGGGAAGTGTTTTAAATGGTTTCTTAGAAAAAATGGGTGTTGGATCCCTTTGTGACTTCCTTTAAATTAAAATGAGCAAGGAGAGGGACTTCCCTGGTGTTCCAGTGGTTAAGACTCCGCACTTCCACTGCAGGGACACGGGTTCGATCCCTGGTGGGGGAAGTAAGATCTCACATGTTGTATGATCCGAAAAAGAAAAATAAATAAGCAAAATAAAATAACTAGTTTCTTCTAAAAGAATAGTGAATGATTATTTTTAAAATAAAAATAAAGTTATCACAGAGAACAAGCAGAATGACAAGTAAACCCAATGCCGTAGGCGAGTTTGGACTGACCTCCAAAACAGCTTCTGATACGAGAGAACCCGTGCATGCTGAGCGGGCGACGCAGAGGGGAGGCAACTGTGCGCTCGCCCCTGCTGCCTGTCTCTCCTGCTTGCGAGATGCTGCCGCGTGCCCTGGGGCCGAGATTCCAGATGCTGGAAGTTTGGTTTGAGGTCTTGAGGGTAGCCTGCTGAGCAGTGGTTTTCAAGAGATCAGTACCTCCTTCTAGGGTGTTGGTGGCCAGGGTTAGCAAGTAAAAACACAGGATGCCTAGAAAAATATGGATTTCAAATACATAAATTTCTTTCATTGGAAGTATGTCCCAAATATTGTATAGGACAAATTTATATTGAGAAATATTTTGCTGTTCTTCTGAAGTCCAAATATAACAAAGCATCCTGGATTTAATCAGATAAGTCTACTCTAGAGAGATTTTTTAAATAATTTGTGGCAGGAATTCTGTCACCACAGTGATGGAGGGAGGAGGGATACAAGATATTGTGCACATGTTGACCACTCTTACAGGACAGAGAATTGTCCCAAAGCCATGTGACTTCTGAATATCCCACTGGACACTCATGAAAACAAAGTAGGAGTTGTTTCAATCTGTAATGAATTTAGCATGTAATAGAGTCTTAAAAATCAGAAGGCAACAACTATGTAAACTAAAGGATGCTTCTATTAATGTCCTGCTTCATTTCGTATGTCACCAACAGCCATTCCGGAAAACCGTGTCCCCTGTGGCACCAGCGCACGTGGTATCTGAGTCACCAGCATGCCACACAAATTACCCGTGGCTGTCACCATCAGAGTGCTTCCATCCGCGTGTGCCAAGTGCTGGATTATTCACCACTCTCACAATATTGAGCCCGGATTCTTACATATGAAAAAAGGAATCTATTTCGCTTTTTCATTAAAATTAGGACACGAAATATTTTGCTAAAAATATTTGTGGAGATAGATCACATTCCCTATGAATTCATTTTAGGAGAGGAAGGGGGACTTGGGTTTGATGGGTTCAACACCCACAGAGGGGCTTTGGACCTGTTTTGTCTACAAGGCAATGTGGATAGGCTCCAGTGAAAAAAAAAAGAACTTTGAAAGAAGAAAGGGCCTAAAATTTTAGAAGAAAAATCAAAACGGCATGACTGTGCAAGCGACTGCAACCTTTTCACCTTTTCTTTCCTCATCTCTCTAAATCCCCCTGAGAAACACAGAGTTCCAAACTTGATTCTGCTTTGAATGTTTTTTAAATGTTATTTTTTTCCTCTAAGTTTTTGGACACTAATTACATCACTGCAGGTTAGATATATTTCTTTGCATTAATTCAGGTTGTGCTTTATGAATTCTGACAGATCTGAATGGAAAAGAAAGTCAAACCTTGAGGCGCCATAGGGCTTAGTAATACCAATACTTCCAATAATTATAATGTTGATTAGAGCTTTTAAAAACTCTATTTCCGAGTGAATACATTGTCTCACCATGTAGAAGACAGACCTAAATCCTGAAGACATCCAAACGTAATGATTACAATTCACATTTTAGTCTATTAAGCAATCTGTCTAGCAATTAACTTTCCTTTCGATATTGTTCTCTGAACCACTGTTATCATAATAAATAACATTTGGGTAAAACCAAAGTTGGGGAAGCTATGAGGCTGTCCTGGGTAGAAGAAGCGCAAAAATAGATGCCAGTGACAAAGAGAGACGACAAAGAGGAGGAACAGCGATAACCAGGGCCCTCCAGTTTTCATCGCTGTGTGATAAATCCCCCTCATGTCAGCAGCTAAAAACAACAGCCACGTTAACTATATTTCACAATTTGGGGGTCAGGAATTAATAGAGGGTTCAGGTATGCAATTCTTCTGCTCCACGTGGCATCCACTGGGGTTGCTCAGGTATTTGGCTGGAGGATGGGCTGGCCTGCAAGGTTCAAGATGACCCATCTCACAGGCTCAATGCCTTGACAAGGAGGTGGGAAGCCTCAGCTTGCCTGGCTCCCTTGTGCTCTCCACATCACCTTTTCTGCAAAGTAACCACGCTGCCCACGTGGTGGCTCAGGAGCGCTTCCAGTGAAGAGGAAGCAGAAGCGGCCCAGAAGCCAGTGCAGCGTCGTTTCTGCTGTATTCTCTTGGTCACCGTCACAGGCAGTGGATAAATTGAGAGGGAAGGAAAATAAACATGCTCCATCAATGGAAAAAGATCGAGGAATTTTGGGCCACTTAATCCACCAAATCTGAAGGGGAAAAAAGAGGTTGATGGATACACAGTACACCACCCCAAGATGCAAACTCTCATGTCCATGCAGAAAACACAGTCAGAAAAGAGACAGAGGGAAACGGCCCATTGTAAAAAGAATAGGAAGGTCAGCAGAGGCACTGCTACTGTGCTTCTGGAGAAGTCTGACAATGAGTTACATTCCCATCATGAAAGATTACAGCATCTGTAACATGAGAATGTCATATTAGCTAGTTTAAAAAGTATACCAGGCTAATACTTTGAAGTATTTTATTACCCGTATTTTATTCCTATATGATTACTTCTCCAAAGGCCCTCTTCAGAGTGACGGAAGAACACAGGAAAGACAAAAGTTTATATGTTCCCATTTGGCCTTCCTCATTAAGTTCATCAAGCCCATTACACACAACGGTGTGAGAGTCTCAGGTTGTTTACCACCAGTAAGGACTTGTAGTTTTAAATGAGCCTGAACTTATGGGGAATCAGAAATCAAAGTTGTAAAAGGGACCACGAATAGGAAGGATAAAGACATAAGAACTGTGATTTGTTATGCCACTTGCACAGTTACTTTTTATATGTGAACACTGCAGAGGCAGGAAGCATGTGGGCCCGAGGAGAGCTCTTTACTGACACAACCAGATCAACCAGAATAGCTTTGTAGCACGAGTCCCTCACATCTAGAACCACAGGCTTCTTGATGATAGCCATGGAATTAATCTTTTCAGTTGTGTTGGTGGGTGGGGGTTGAAGAATAACAGATTTTCTGTTTATGCTCAGGAAAGAAGCTGCCTCCACTCACCTCCCAAAATAAGAGAAGAAAGAGAGGAAAAAATCTTTTGTTGTTTTCCAATGAAGATGGAAAGGATGCTAGGTTTTTACCCTAACCATCTGGACTGTAAATCAAATCTCTCTAGGAGTCAGCCAGCCCAGGGTGTTCTGCCTATAGCAGTCTCTGGCTTCACATCTTTTTATAGATATATTCCTAGGAGCCAACCTGGGTGCTTATCTCCGGATGTTTGGTTTGGGGAGAGATAAGAAAGTTTTATTATCCTTTCAGATCAGAGCAATTAGCTGTATCATTAGGGGAAAAAAATGGTTGCAGATCTAATCCTTATGGTATGTGAAAATGTGTCCAGGGGAAATGAAAGCCAGTACTCTCTATCTTTATATCATTTGCATTTCTATGTCTCGGGAGACTCGGGCTTTTTATGATAGCACTAAGGAATCCAGGGAAGCTTTATTCCCCCACCATGATGTAATAGCGGTTTCCCGACATGCAGCCTGGCAATAAAACGCCCTCGCTAACCTGGGGGTGCAGGTGCAGGCGTATTTGCGATCAGCAAGATTAAGGTGAATGTGCTGCTCAAGCCATTCGGTTTCTTTTGTTTTTACCTTCAAGTAACCTGATCACAAAGGTGTAAGTAAACAGGGCTTTCTTTTTTCCCCTCTAACAAGTGGTTGTTAGAGGGGAAAATGGTTAAAGATAAGTGAATAGATGAGTAGTTCAACCTGTACTCAATCACCGAGGCCGCCTCCAAGCTTCTCACTGCCACCACTATGTGTCTTGCTGGTTGCAAGATAGCTGCTCTACTTCCTGGCATCACATGCGCAGTCTAATCAGTAAGAAAGGGGAGAGGCAAAGGCTAGAGGCTTTTTCTCTTCTTTCTCTTGGAAACAGTAACTTCTGAGAAACTTACCCAGTAATTTTCACTTATATCTTACTGCCATCCCTAGCGAAAGGAAGTCTGGAAAAGTAAATATTGTACTGATCACTTTGATACCTTGAATATAATTGGATTTCTTGTAGCAAGGAGGATGGAAGGAAGAGCTAACAGAATCACTGCCACTAATGTCCCCCATTCCCTGATCCTCAGTGTAAGGAAGACTGAAAATCCCAGGTGGCTTGGGAGTAGCCTGAAAGCGGAAGAGGTTTCCGTCCCACTTGCTGTCTGGAACTGCGGAAGGAGACTAATCAGTCGGCATCATCTCAGGATGGATGGGTAGGACGGATGGGTAGGACGGTGTGTTTAGGTAGAGAGAAGACCTGATGATGCAGAGGCCCCGGGAGGGGGAAGAGGATGCAGAAGATGGATCTGGTCGCCAGAGGCTCTGGCCGAAACAGCAGCATCAGCATCATTTCCTGTCCAGGCCCGCCAACCAAATGCGACCTGGCACCTCAGCAGCAGATGAAGTGCTACAAAGACTGGTCTCTAAGGAGCCAGTGTGGAGGTTGGCAAAGAGCTGAGGCCAGACAGTAGACCACACATACCGCCCCAACACAAGTGATGGTATGTACGCTCCCCTTGCACCCCAGGACCATGGGGAGGATGGAAAGAAAGGCTATGAACTTCGAACTGTGTGACTGACTCTAAATCCTGAACTGAACCTAATTGACTGAGAGACTAATTTTTAAACCGAATGTGCCTAAATTATCCTTAATCTGCAAGGTCAAAATTATTTTTCCCCACCATCTGAAGAAATGGTGAGTGGGGATAGGGTGAGGTTCTGAGTCAGCTGAATTCGGTCATGAAGATATGAAAAAGTTACATTTCTACAGACTTCAGTAGCATATACTTTTAAAAGCTATAGTCATGGGTAAGTCTATGCTTATGGTGGGAAAGGCATTCAACATTAGAAATCAGTGTCTGACCATTTTTGATACACAAGCAAAGAATTCCCTTATTCAGACAACAGTAACAAAGCCTCCCATGAACAGAGGCTTGCATCACTCGAACGGCTAGATTGCACCTGGTAAAGTGGGGGTGCAGACGCCTCTGGGGCTCTCTGAGCACAGCTTCTGCGTGTTCAGGTGCTGAGTAAGGTGACTTATACAGTGTGCATAAGGCTGAGGAAATCTCAGCAACATCGGGAGAGATACTCGGCAACATCTCTGCCTCAGTACCTAGGTCACTCCTAGAGAAAGCAAGAAAGAGAACGTTTTTCAGGACTTAGCTGTCACTGCAAGGAACTCTTAGGAGGAAGTGATAGAAGCAGAAGATGATCAGAAAATGATAATGATGACACACACTTATAACAGCTATTATTGGCTATAAATTTCTACTCTGTGGGAAACATGAAAATAATAGTTATTTATCATCTTCAGTTCTCACAATGATTCTTGTGAGGTAGGTATTTTTATCCCCACATTTGCATGTGAGGAAACAGACTCAGGGGGATTAAGGCACTTTAAGCCAGTGGTGGCCAGTGAGTCCCGTGTCAAAGTAGGGTGCTTCTCACTGCGCCAGTACATAGGGGGCTACTGCACAGAACCAGGGAGACAGTCTTCGGTCATTTATCCCAAGCCTCTCATTCTGAACGTGGGGAGAGGTTGTCAGAGATAAGGAGTGGGTTTTACCCTTTGTCCCTGGATGCCCCACCTCCCACTCTTCTCAAAAAGGCAGTGCCTGACGCTCCCCGTGCTTCTGTCTGGGTCCCTAACCAACAAAACATGGGTCCATAAGTGGGAGGAGTAGGATCTTAAACAGACAGTCTTGTGGTAACAGCAATAGACTCCTGATTCCTAAAGGATGCAGTCAGTGTTCCCGGTATAAACACAGAGAACTTTCTGGAATTCATAACCAATTGCATGTGCATTTGGGATTTTTCCATTACATTCTTTGAGATACTCCCTCTCAAGCTCATAATAAGTGATGTCACCCCTGGATGGCCACCAGGGAGCACAGGGATTTCATGTGTCTTAAATCTGTGTCCAAATTATAATAGCATAACTAAGTCACATTATAGTATTTACAAATATTCAACTCGTTATTTTCTTTGACTCATTGGATTACAGCACTAAAAAAAAAATCCAAACATCAACTTTTGGTTTATTTCTCAGAATACAACTCATTACATCCAGAGTTTTATGAGTCCCTTTGGGAAGATAAGGACAGATCAAATCTTACTCATAACAAAGAAAAACAACCATTGCAGCTACTCTGTGGCTTCCAGCTCTTAGATCTAACTTCCTCCTTTTGCCAAACTTCTAAGGGTTCTGTGGGGTGAAAAGATAAGGGGGTTTGGATGGGTAGGAGAGAATTACAGTGTGTCCTTCCCTGACTCAGGATAAGAGGATCTGATGCTTGGGAATTGATATTCCAAATATTTTGAGCTTTTCATATATATAAAAAAGTAGAAAGAATATGGTATTTATTGACATATTTCATGGACTAAATTTAAAACTTTGCTGTCACAGACTCTTGAAGTAATTTATAACCTGGCCCACACTGAAAGGTCCACAAATACGGATCTATAATGGGATAATGTCATCTCTTGTGTTGCCCTTAAAAGTGATCTTATAGGAAGAGAAGAATAAGTCCAAGATGACAGGATCAAGGCTGGTCTTGATTCAACAGCAGGACAAGTCGCAATGCCTTAGGGGTCAGACACAGTTGGACTTGATCTGGGTTGGATATGGCAGATGAGTTTTGCTAGAAAGAATGTCTAGAGTAGACTAAAGCAAACTTAGCTTAGTGGGACAAGACCAGAGCCAAATGTTGGGGTAGAACCTCAAGGATCTTTACAAATAATAGATTCCAGTCCCCTAGAGAAGAGAATGAAAGTGCTGGGTGGGTTTTGGGCAGGGTTCTAGTACCAGCAGGACAAAACTCGTTAAGACACTAAAGCAAAAGCCCAGTTATAAGCAGTATGTGCCATCAGGGCAAAGGGGAAATTCTGCAGCCTGGTAAGCCCAAGATGCCCAGAAGCCATTCTCTAGGTACCACAGCCCACGTCACAGGTGGGAAAGAGGCATTTAATAGGTTCATGAGATTGGTTCATGGCTGAAGGAGCACAGAGGTTTGCTTCATTCCACAGCTCAGAGGAGCATGTGGATGGCACCTCTTGGCACTGCCCAGGATGCAGGCTTCAAAGGGAATGCGATGTGAATAGTATCCACTGGAGTCCTCCCACAGGGTGGGCGTGAGTGGGGGATATGTGGTCCAAACATTTAAGTCTTTACAACTCTTAGCCTGGTACAAATAGAGCAGAAGGTACTGACTGTAAATTCATATTTATCTGTGCACATTTAGACTGATTTATGAGTTTCCCAAGAGGCACTAGCGGTAAAGAACCTACTTGCCAATGTAGGAGACATAAGAGATGCAGGTTCAATCCTGGTTGGGGAAGATCCCATGGAGGAGGGCATGACAACCCACTCCAGTATTCCTGCCTGGAGAATTCCATGGATGAAGGATCCTGGTAGTCTATAGCCCATGGGGTCTCACGACTGACAGCTGGACACAACTGAGGCATCTTAGCATACACAGCACAGATTTTTTCAGATGTAATTTTAAAACCTCTTGCTCCATGTTGTATGCTATACATTGCTGGATGTGAAGAGCGAGGGAAGCAGTTCTGCTGAGGCAAAATTTGCTTGTTGGAGATAAGAATCAGAGTTTTTTTATTACTCAAGTGCTTTGATTCTCATCTTTTGAGAATCATTTATGAGAACCACTTTTAAAGTCTTTATTGAATTTGTTTGGAGAAGGCAATGGCACCCCACTCCAGTAGTCTTGCCTGGAAAATCCATGGATGGAGAAATCTGCTAGACTGCAGTCCATGGGGTTGTTAAGAGTCGGGCATGACTGAGCGACTTCATTTTCATTTTTCACTTTCCTGCACTGGAGAAGGAAATGGCAACCCACTCCAGTGTTCTTGCCTGGAGACTTCCAGGGACGGGGGAGCCTGGTGGGCTGCCGTCTATGGGGTCACACAGAGTCGGACACGACTGAAGTGACTTAGCAGCAGCAGCAGCATTGACTTTTGTTATGATGTTGTTTCTGTTTTCTGTTTTGATTTTTTGGCTGTAAGGCATGTGGGATCTTAGCTCTCCAACTGGGGATGGAACCCACACCCTCTGCACTGGAAGGTGAAGTCTTAACCCCTGGACTGCCAGGGAAGTCCCTGATTCTCATCTTTAAATTGACTTGTACAAGTTTCTCACATGAGCCTGGAAATTTTTACACAAGGAAGACCAGCAGACAGCTAAGCAGTGAAACCAAACAGTCCTGAAAATTTGAACCCAGGGCATTTCCTTGACAGAGACCACAATTTCTGGTTAATAGAGCACATTTATTTCCCTCCATTGCTGTGTCTTCAGAGAGTGCCTATCTGTTACTCCTTACGTCAATAAACCACATTTTTATTCTGGTGTCCAAACCACCTTCCACTCAGGTTGGAATGGCAAACTACAATCTGAAGAGTTGTAAATGTTTGCCTGGAAAATCATTCGCTCATGTTTTCTTCAGGCATCTTGTCTGGCCCAGATCTGAGGCCATAACTGATTAAGGTCGGTCATGATAGCGCCAGGCTAGAGCTGTGATCACTCAGTGTCCCTTCATCTGAGAAAATAAGCCAAGGGGAGCAGTACCACGTGGCCGGGAAGTGAGGGGTCTCAGTGTTTCTGTGGCAGGCTGGGAGAACGAGTCAATTTCCCACAGAGCTTGAGTCTCTCAATTTTATTTTCATGATCAGCTTAGCTGCTTTTCAAAGACGCACTGTGACACTCACGTGGGGGTAAAGCTTGTGTTGCTTGGCTTGGCTAAATATGCTGACAGGGAAAGGGTTAGGAAGCACTTACCCCATTTTACCCTTAGTGAATTGAAAGGCACTTTGAAATTATATTTAGTGTCTGTGAACTTTTCTGTGCTCACTGCTGGTAGCATTTATAAAAGCCACACGGTGATAGAGAAGTCTCAGTCTCAAAAGCAAGCTGAGATGAGTGAAAATAATGATCTAAATAAAAATTCTGTCCTGGTTTGGATGACAAGGCAGGTTGAGATGACAGCAGGATCCCAGTTACCGGAAGCCTAGACTCCCCACTGAGGCCTTCCTCTTCCTCTCTTCCCTTTCAGATCCTTCCTGCAACCCTATTGATGGCACCTCCTAAATAGCTCTTGAATCTATCTGCTGTTTCCATCTCCACCACGAACACGTGACCTTCAGTTTTCAGCAGGGTGTACTTTTGTTATGATGTTGTTTCTGTTTTCTGTTTTGATTTTTTGGCTGTAAGGCATGTGGGATCTTAGCTCTCCAACTGGGGATGGAACCCACACCCTCTGCACTGGAAGGTGAAGTCTTAACCCCTGGACTGCCAGGGAAGTCCCTGATTCTCATCTTTAAATTGACTTGTACAAGTTTCTCACATGAGCCTGGAAATTTTTACACAAGGAAGACCAGCAGACAGCTAAGCAGTGAAACCAAACAGTCCTGAAAATTTGAACCCAGGGCATTTCCTTGACAGAGACCACAATTTCTGGTTAATAGAGCACATTTATTTCCCTCCATTGCTGTGTCTTCAGAGAGTGCCTATCTGTTACTCCTTACGTCAATAAACCACATTTTTATTCTGGTGTCCAAACCACCTTCCACTCAGGTTGGAATGGCAAACTACAATCTGAAGAGTTGTAAATGTTTGCCTGGAAAATCATTCGCTCATGTTTTCTTCAGGCATCTTGTCTGGCCCAGATCTGAGGCCATAACTGATTAAGGTCGGTCATGATAGCGCCAGGCTAGAGCTGTGATCACTCAGTGTCCCTTCATCTGAGAAAATAAGCCAAGGGGAGCAGTACCACGTGGCCGGGAAGTGAGGGGTCTCAGTGTTTCTGTGGCAGGCTGGGAGAACGAGTCAATTTCCCACAGAGCTTGAGTCTCTCAATTTTATTTTCATGATCAGCTTAGCTGCTTTTCAAAGACGCACTGTGACACTCACGTGGGGGTAAAGCTTGTGTTGCTTGGCTTGGCTAAATATGCTGACAGGGAAAGGGTTAGGAAGCACTTACCCCATTTTACCCTTAGTGAATTGAAAGGCACTTTGAAATTATATTTAGTGTCTGTGAACTTTTCTGTGCTCACTGCTGGTAGCATTTATAAAAGCCACACGGTGATAGAGAAGTCTCAGTCTCAAAAGCAAGCTGAGATGAGTGAAAATAATGATCTAAATAAAAATTCTGTCCTGGTTTGGATGACAAGGCAGGTTGAGATGACAGCAGGATCCCAGTTACCGGAAGCCTAGACTCCCCACTGAGGCCTTCCTCTTCCTCTCTTCCCTTTCAGATCCTTCCTGCAACCCTATTGATGGCACCTCCTAAATAGCTCTTGAATCTATCTGCTGTTTCCATCTCCACCACGAACACGTGACCTTCAGTTTTCAGCAGGGTGGACAGACACACACACACACTCACCATCCCCAGTCCATGGGCTCCTTCCTTTCATTACTGTGCTCTCATAGTCCATCCCTCCCCGCTTCCTCACAGAGCTGAAGGGATCTTTTTATAATGAGGTCTTTTCATAACATCAGTCAAGTTATGCATCAATCAAGTTATGTCACTCTTCTGAATTAAATCCCTTTCTGGGCTTCCTCTCCCACTCCAAATAAAACCCAAACTCCTTACCAAGGCTTTCAAGTTCCCCAGTTATCTACCTCCCTCTCCATGTTCATTCCCCACAACTCTCCCATCATCCATACTGCTCCAAGCACACTGCCCTTTATCCTGCTCCTTCAGCTTGGCACTTCTGTCTCTTTCTAGAATGTGCTTCCTTGCCATCTTGATTCCTTAGTAACACTCAGGTAATCTGATTAAATGTCCACTCCATAGTCTTTCTTGATTATTGATGGATTTTCACTCCCTGCCAAGTCTGTCATGTTTTGTAATTACTTAATCATTTACCCATTTGTTGTTACCTTCCAACAGACTACAGGACCCGTGAGAACAAGTATTTCTTCAGACAAGTATCTCTCACTGGTACCTCTCACTCTGGCTTATTTCTCTAAAAAAATCAGATCAAAGCGCTAAGGGATGACCTCCTTTCCTATGGGCAGCAGAGCTGCTACTGCCTTGTTAAGGAAGCTGAAAAGGTAGCATGTGGTCAGCTAATCACTATATAGACTCCGCCAAGTTCAGGTTTTAGTAAGTTCTAAGGGAAAGGAATGTCTATCCCCTGGAAGGTCAATTCAAGTTCAGGCTATGCTTTTCTACAACACAGTGGCTACCATAAAAACCTGGCACATGCTAAATCCTGCCATCCTGCTACTCACAGAAATAGGTTCCTTGGAGCATGATTGTATAGAAACCATTGTTGTTTAGTTGCTAGGTCGTGTCTGACTCTTTGTGAACTCGCGGACTGTAGCCCACCAGTCTCCTCTGTCCATGGGATTTTCCAGCCAATAGTCATGATCTCTTCCAGTTGCCTGACCTAGGAAGTAACCCTCTCCCAAGTGCCAAAGAGGAATGGTTCATAGACAGAAGCAGTTTTATGAGTGAGGGGAAAGGCTGGTGGGATACCCAGTAACCTTCCAGATGCAAGTCACAGAGGCAACAAGCCTGCTCCCAAGGACTTCTGCCCAAAAGACCGAGCTGAGAGCCCTCACCTGAGCTTTAGAGCTCAAGACAGGAAAGGTCTTACATAGACTCCAGGTACGCATATGTCATCCTATACTGACACTTGGCTATTCAGAAGGAAAGAGGTATGCTTACTGCAGAGAATTACACAGATGAAACACAGCTGAAACATACTGAGAGTCCTAGAAGCAGTGCAGCTTCCCAAAAGTGCAGCAGCGCCTTATCGTAGGGATCACCCACAGAGGGGTGCAGAGGTGATCAGGGAAATGGCAAAGCTGACACAGCTGTCTACAGGGGAGTCCTGGGACCGCTAAACTGGCAACTACCTCTCTTACCCCAAGGTCAAATCCATCCAACTACTCCCCAATCTAAACAAAGGACACATTCGACAAATTCCAAAAATGGGGCTCCAGTAGAGATCTAGGAGGCCATGTGTGGCTAGTTAATGAACATCGGCAATAGTTCTTTCCTCAAACTACAGCTCATCAAGCCATCAAAGGCTCATCCAGAACACAGGAGAGAAGCCCTGTGTAAGTGGTCAGGCGAGGAAATGGTAATTCCCGGCATGAAAATAAAATCAGTCGAATAGTGAGACATGTTCCATCTGCACAATAACCAACTCCAAACCAACCCTTATCTGGGTCCCCAGATAAGGCCCAACCAGACCAGATGAATATATCCTGGGGAAGACTGGCAGATTAATTTTACTGTCCTATCAAGAGTATCAGGAAATTTCAAGTATCTCTTGTTGTTAGTGGACACAGAACTGAAACAGCAGCTGAAGTGGCCAAAGCATTAATGAAAGAAATAGTCCCCAAGTTTGGGCTTCCAGGATCTCTACAGTGATAATGACCTAGTATTTGTGTCTGAAGTGACAGAGGGGATAATGAATGTCCTGGCATAAAAGGACCTTACACTCAGCTTGGAGACTTCAATCGTCCAGGCAAGTAGAGAAATTCAGTGAGAACTTGACACAGACCTTACAGGAGCTATATCAGGAACCCAAGAAAACTGAATTAAGTTGCTTTCAATTGTTTGGCTCTTCAAGTGGTTAGCCCTGGAGATATGTTAAGTGCATTTGAACTCCATTCCCCAATGCCCCAGAGACGAGACCCTTTAAGCCCCTTGAAGTGGAACAACTCAACTATGCCCTCAGGTAGAAGAAACCAAGCAAGGTCTCATTGAACATGGTAACCAAGGGGGCTTCCCTGATGGGCCAGTGGTAAGAATTCACCTCGCAGTGCAGGGGACACGCGTTCAAGCCCTGGTCTGGGAGGATCCCACATGCCACAGAGCAACTAATCCTATGCGCCGCAACTACTGAATCCATGTTCTAGATCCCGCGAACAGCAGCCACTGGGCCTGTGAGCCTAGGGCTCCTGCTCCCAACAAGAGAAGCCACAGCAGTGGGAAGCCCGCACCCCACAACAAAGAGCAGCCCCTGCGCCCCGCAGCTAGAGGAAGCCTGCACAACAATGAAGACCCTGCACAGTCAAAAATGAATATACAAATCTCACGGCCAAAAATGAATACATAAATCTCTTTCAAAAATATGGTAACCAGGTGCTGGCTGCACCCGCTGACCTGGCTCTCCAAGCCCTCAGGCCAGGAGCCTGGGCGCACATAAAATGTGGGAAACCAGCAGCCCGAGAGACCCTCCCCACTAAGTGGAGTGGGCCCCACGGGGGTCCTAATCCAAGCTGCCCTGGAGCTGCAGGATCGCTCCGTGGGCACATCACACCTGAGCCAAGAGGGCCCCAGGCCTCAGCCGCCAAAGAGACAGCCTGCGGCCACAGCTGCCCGCGACTATTTCTGTCTGACCTGAAGTTTCTCCTCTGGGAAAACAAGTGTGACCGGGGAGGCTCAGGTCACAGCAGTGAGCCTCAACATCAGGGCACACTTGTGCCTACAGACTAAAGACCTAGGTAACTGCATTTTTAGGAAAACATCGACACATGACCACTTTTCTCTTGCTAATATTTGGGCCATGTATCTTAAATTGCCTGGCGTCCTTTGTCACCAATTTAGACAAATGGTGGTCGCTCAGGGGCATGAACCGTCAACCCTGAAGCCTGGTGACATCACCCACATTTAAAAGCGGCTGGGAGAAGTCCTGCTTCTCCACCCGGGGAACGGACGAGGCCCAGACTCAGCAGGAAACAGTTTCAGAAGAGGAACCTCACCCCTCAGAGCCCCTCCAGAATGAGGAGCAGGACAAAAGATGGAAGAGGGATTTGTCACCATTAACAATTCTTGGGAAATAAAAATAGAGCCTGGGTAATAAAATAAAGTCTTGATGCTTTTGAACTATGGTGCTGGAGAAGACTGTTGAGAGTCCCCTGGACTGCAAGGAGATCCAACCAGTCCATCCTAAAGGAGATCAGTCCTGGGTGTTCATTGGAAGGACTGATGCTGAAGCTGAAACCCCAGTACTTTGGCCGCCTGATGCCAAGAGCTGACTCACTGGGGAAGACCTTGATGCTGGGAAGGACTGAAGGCGGGAGCAGAAGGAGACGACAACGGATGAGATGGCTGGATGGCATCACCGACGGGGCGGACATGAACTTGGGTGAACTCCGGGAGTTGGTGATGGACAGGGAGGCCTGGCGTGCTGCAGTCTATGGGGTCGCAAAGAACCGACACAACTGAGCGACTGGACTGACCTGACTGAACCTTTCTTTCCTTTGTGCTTGGCCCCGTTTCCCTCGCGCACGGGCACCGCGTGCGGAGGTCCTGCCCGCGTCTCTTCAGACGCCAGCTCCGCAGGCGCAGCGCTGCTCCCGCCGCCCGGAGGCAAGACGGCGGCGGGCTCCGGGGCTGAGGCGCCTGCAGCGGGCCCGCGGCGCGCCTGGCGCCGGGAGCCCTGCCGCCGCGCCTGGAGGCCAGGAACCCTGCAAGGCTGCCCCGTCGGCAGTGCAGAGCTGGGGGCAGGCCTGCGCGCTCAGCCGCGGAGCCCTGGGCTGGAGCCCGCCAGCTCCGTCCAGAGCGCCCCCAGGCGGGAAGACCGGGGCGGGCGGCCGTTCCTTCCTCCAGCGGGATCTTCTCACACCTCTCCGCTGAAGCTTCCTTTTGCTCCTGAACCGAACTTGGTCTCGTTCTGTTGTCTGGAGCGACACCGGGCGGGAGAACCCTCGTGGGGAACCGAGTCCAGAGGCTTAGTAACGGTGACTGTGCCGGTGTCCGGGGCCGGCCTCAGGGAGTGCGCTTTCACTCCCCGCGCTGGGGACGCACTCTCCTAGAGCGCTGAGCCGGCAGCTAGGAGGTTCAGCGCCCCACCCCGGCCCTGGAAAGGGCACGTGGAAAAGCCCCGAACCGCGAGAGGGAAAGGGGCCCCCAGAGCCAGACGCCGGTCAGCACAGATGAGGCGGCAGACGTGTGAACGAACCCTTCCCGGACCCTCCAAATCCACATGACCCCCAAAGGAATACACCTGAGTGACCTCAGTCACGCCCCGAGAGGCAGGAGAATGGCCCAGCTAACACGCCTGACCTGAAGGTCGAGGCAGGAGAATGGCCCAGCTAACACGCCTGACCTGAAGGTCGAGGCAGGAGAATGGCCCAGCTAACACGCCTGACCTGAAGGTCGAGGCAGGAGAATGGCCCAGCTAACACGCCTGACCTGAAGGTCGAGGCAGGAGAATGGCCCAGCTAACACGCCTGACCTGAAGGTCGAGGCAGGAGAATGGCCCAGCTAACACGCCTGACCTGAAGGTCGAGGCAGGAGAATGGCCCAGCTAACACGCCTGACCTGAAGGTCGAGGCAGGAGAATGGCCCAGCTAACACGCCTGACCTGAAGGTCGAGGCAGGAGAATGGCCCAGCTAACACGCCTGACCTGAAGGTCGAGGCAGGAGAATGGCCCAGCTAACACGCCTGACCTGAAGGTCGAGGCAGGAGAATGGCCCAGCTAACACGCCTGACCTGAAGGTCGAGGCAGGAGAATGGCCCAGCTAACACGCCTGACCTGAAGGTCGAGGCAGGAGAATGGCCCAGCTAACACGCCTGACCTGAAGGTCGAGGCAGGAGAATGGCCCAGCTAACACGCCTGACCTGAAGGTCGAGGCAGGAGAATGGCCCAGCTAACACGCCTGACCTGAAGGTCGAGGCAGGAGAATGGCCCAGCTAACACGCCTGACCTGAAGGTCGAGGCAGGAGAATGGCCCAGCTAACACGCCTGACCTGAAGGTCGAGGCAGGAGAATGGCCCAGCTAACACGCCTGACCTGAAGGTCGAGGCAGGAGAATGGCCCAGCTAACACGCCTGACCTGAAGGTCGAGGCAGGAGAATGGCCCAGCTAACACGCCTGACCTGAAGGTCGAGGCAGGAGAATGGCCCAGCTAACACGCCTGACCTGAAGGTCGAGGCAGGAGAATGGCCCAGCTAACACGCCTGACCTGAAGGTCGAGGCAGGAGAATGGCCCAGCTAACACGCCTGACCTGAAGGTCGAGGCAGGAGAATGGCCCAGCTAACACGCCTGACCTGAAGGTCGAGGCAGGAGAATGGCCCAGCTAACACGCCTGACCTGAAGGTCGAGGCAGGAGAATGGCCCAGCTAACACGCCTGACCTGAAGGTCGAGGCAGGAGAATGGCCCAGCTAACACGCCTGACCTGAAGGTCGAGGCAGGAGAATGGCCCAGCTAACACGCCTGACCTGAAGGTCGAGGCAGGAGAATGGCCCAGCTAACACGCCTGACCTGAAGGTCGAGGCAGGAGAATGGCCCAGCTAACACGCCTGACCTGAAGGTCGAGGCAGGAGAATGGCCCAGCTAACACGCCTGACCTGAAGGTCGAGGCAGGAGAATGGCCCAGCTAACACGCCTGACCTGAAGGTCGAGGCAGGAGAATGGCCCAGCTAACACGCCTGACCTGAAGGTCGAGGCAGGAGAATGGCCCAGCTAACACGCCTGACCTGAAGGTCGAGGCAGGAGAATGGCCCAGCTAACACGCCTGACCTGAAGGTCGAGGCAGGAGAATGGCCCAGCTAACACGCCTGACCTGAAGGTCGAGGCAGGAGAATGGCCCAGCTAACACGCCTGACCTGAAGGTCGAGGCAGGAGAATGGCCCAGCTAACACGCCTGACCTGAAGGTCGAGGCAGGAGAATGGCCCAGCTAACACGCCTGACCTGAAGGTCGAGGCAGGAGAATGGCCCAGCTAACACGCCTGACCTGAAGGTCGAGGCAGGAGAATGGCCCAGCTAACACACCTATCCTGAAGGTTGAGGCAGGAGAATGGCCCAGCTAACAGGCCTAACCTGAAGATTTTGAGCTTAATGAAATGACTCTTGTTATAAGGGATTAAGTTGTGGCTGGTTTGTGAAGTCACAGGCAGGTAGATTGACTTTTATCCTTCAAAGAAGGCATGACTCTCTACTCCTTAAAAAAAAAAAAAGGTTATAATCTCTTAATTATATGATTGATATGCAAAGAAACTATAATCAGTACTTAAGAATGAGGATGATGGGGGGCGGGGATGAGGATGCTGAATGCTGGCTTCACAGGTTCAGAAGCAGATTTCTGGCTGTTTTCTAAGATAGTCTAAACCACAATAATATCAAGAATATCTCCTCTTATAAATAAAAAATACCATCATACTGTCCAATTTAATTCCAATACAGTTTTCCTCCAGGCCTATCGAATGAGTCTACCCCAATAGTGTGTAATGTAGTAATTATAGGTGCACTTTATCAGATACTGATACAGGATCCAATCAAAATTTTTCGATTTGTTCGAGGATGTACAGCATTTTCAGAACTGAATCCCAAAGAACCTTCCGCACCCTCTACCAACCCCACTAACAGCAGATAAGAGAAAATATCTAGCAATTTTCTTGATGTTGTTTGAATCTGATATGCAGGAGAATATAGTTTCTGTTGGTTTTAATCACATATGATATCTCCAATGCCTGGAATAGGGCCTGTGGCATAGTAGAAATTCAATAAATACTATTAATAAAATACATCACTGAATTAGAAAAAAATTAAAAATACAATTCTGGGAGAAGAATTCCACTTTCTAAGGTTATCAGACCACCAGCACCTCTTCAGGACCTTAAGAATGAATAGATGCTATTCAAAAGATTACAGTACCAACGTATATCATTTTAATTTAAGAAATTATGAAAGGGGAATGAAGAATAACATAACTAATACTTATGTACCCTTACCAGCTTAAGTGACAATATATTGCCAACAGCATTCAATTCACCCAGTATGGCCCTCCCTAGGAGACTTCCCCACTCTCCCCTGCAGTGTAATCACTGGGCTTAATTCGGTGTTTATCTATGTCATATTTTTTTGGTAATTATATGGATATGCATCTTTGAGTAACAGTCATTTTATGTTGCATGTTTTTTTAAATTATCAATTGAAATAAAGTTGATATGCAATATTGTGTTAGTTTCAGGTATACAACATAGTGATTTGACATTTGCATATATTATTAAATGATCACCACAATAAGCCTAAAAACCATCTGACCCCATGTAAAGTTACTACAGTATTATTGATCATATTCCTTATGCTATATATTATATCCCATGGTTTATTATTGTGTTGCATATTTTAAATTGTGTGTTATCATGCTCTGAATTCTTCTGCCATTTACCTTTCTTTGTATTTAAATGTACATCCTTCTAGTAGTCCTACACACATGCCTGTGCATGTACACACAGATTCATGCTACTTGGTAGCCTCAGTTTTTTCTTTATGGTTTTTCATTCTAAAATATTTCACAAATACAAGAAGTAATATAACAAACTCATTTGGACATCCCTCAAGATATAAAACATTGCAAATGTACTAGAAACCTATGTGTGCCCTTCACTGTGTTTGCCTTATTCACGCCCACTCCTGTCCTCCTCCCATAACCAGAATCCGGCGTTATTTTATATCCCCTCAAAATATCTAATATTTGTTTTTATTATTTTAAATCTTTATATAGCATCCTCTTCTAGAAAGAAAAATACTGACTTTTTGAGAGTCTGGGCTTTCTACAGGGGTGTCAGTTCCAACACTCCACCTGCTAAGCGTCCCCTGCCTAATTTCAGGTCCTGTTTACAGCCTAGCTTCCAGATTCCTCAGGACTTGAGATGCCCCAGGGCAGCCTGTAGGCATCACTGACATCAGGTTTTCTCTCTTCATTTTTGACACTGGCAGATTTTCATTGTTTTATTGTGAGGTCATTTATACATTTAAAATATGTTTATTTTACTTTATACAGCAGAGAGTTTTTCAAAATATCAAAGTTGCTGAATTTCTGGAAGTAAATGTCTCTGAAGTTTTTCCTAAATATTCTAAATACATGGCAGTCAGCACAAGCATACCGTCATCTCCCATAAGAATCTGACAGTTTAAATAGCTGACAGATACTTATGAAACACCTGCTGGAATTTTTTTTAGAGGTGTGTCAATTTCTTTAAACAACTCACTTTGTTTCAGGGTTAATGTATTCGTATGATAATTTTTGTTTACATAAATGCATTTTTATTTTTATTTTTTTTTAAATGCATTTTAAAATAGAGAATAACAATATATGCCTAAGAGGTTAAAAAACTAGCAGACGTTTCCTTTGTTAGAGTAAAAAGAGAGGGAAATCTTTCAGAGGCAATTGGTAGAGTGTTTTTGAAAAAAATGTAAGGCAAAAAAAGTAGGACAGTCTCCCAAATGGTAAGACCAGGGTTAGTGACAGAACATTTCTGAACTGAATTGATTAAGTCAAGTATGAAGAGGGGCCTGTTGTCTAGGGAAGGGGGTTTCGGTGATGACGGTAAAGCAGGAGTAACTCCGGTCACCAGCAGCGGAGCTCTGTGAAAGTCTGTGTGATAGAAACTATATACAGCGCGACAAATAGACCGGTGTTCCAAGCGAGGTTCAAGTTTGGAGGTTATGGTTATCTTTCTATTGGCTATACGAGTTAGTCTTTATTTTGCTCTGATACTCTTTGTACATTTGAAAATCCTTCCTGATTTAGTAAGCATTCCCCATCTTCATTTGCCCCTCCCGCAGTGTCTAAACTTCACCCTGCTCTAGCCTCTGGAGGCTGACTCACTGTCACAGCGATCAGTCACTTTTGGACCCTTGACTTTCAGTTGATGCAGCTAATGAGAGAGGCCCTGGCTGGGAACAGAGGGTAGAAAGAGAATGCATCTGGTTGTTGATTTCCCCAGCACCCTCCCTGACAGGTTCACGGAGTATCTGCATCCCTCTACCCAAGGCTCCAACTCCAGCCAGATAATATTTCTATCAGTTACCATCTCCTCATTATGATAATTCTCCCACTCTTGCCCCTCTGGCACTGGGTGGTCCTTTTACCTCTTACTAGTATTCCCATAGTCCATAAACACTGCCCATATCTTTATTAAGCTCTTTACAAATTATCCAGCTTGATCATACCGTGTAATTTTTGCTGGAACCCTGACTGATATAGATGGATGATTTTAGTATGAGATGAGACTGAAGAGATAAGCAGAGGAACAGTCATGCTAACATGATCAGATACATGTAAAAAAAAAGATTTCTCTGGCTGTAATACTGAAAACATATGTAAGAAAGCCAGAATGGATGTGGGAATATCAATTAGGACATTTTATCAGCTGCCCAAGAGAGACTAATTGTGCTTGTTATGGATAAGATGAGGAGATAATGAAGATTACTCCTAGGTTTCCAGCTTGCATAACCAGATGATATAGTGGCTTTAACATGGAGAATGCTAGGCAAAAAAAAAACAGGCTTTCCAAGTCAAGCAAGTGAGCACAGTGAGGAGCTCCTTTAGTTTGATTCAGAGTATATTTGATAAGAGGGGCTTTTGCAGCATTCAGGATAAAGGCAGGTAACCAGGTGGATATATGGTTTTGAAGCTCAGAGAGAGTATCTGAAGATGTAGATTTGCGAGACATTGACCTAAGGACAGAGTGAAGAAGGAAAAGAGGAGAGGGCTAGGAGTGAGATTCGAGGAATCCCGTCACTTAATGACTGGTTAGAGGCAAAGTATGCGAGCAGACTAAAAGGAACAGGCAGAGAGGAAAGAGGAGATCCGCCTATAGAAGTCAGTCTTTGTGTGACAAGAATACCTGACGGTCTGACCGGTAAGAGTTTCTAACCTGCAGACCCTTCTCACCTGGTGTTGGCAGCCAAGGGTGGCAGAGCCTCATTAGGTTTCTTTCAAACCTTGGAAAACTACAGAGACAGTGCAGCTAAAAGCAGGGTTAGAAAGCATGGCTTCAGACTCAGATAACCCAGATTGGCATCCTAGCTTTGCCTCTATCAAGTAAAACCTCAGGCAAGTTGCTTTACCTGTCTCATTGGTAAAATGGGGATAAATTATTTTTTCACCTTAAGATTTTATGAAAATTAGATAAAATAAATGTATTCAAAGTCTATATAGCACAGTTCATGATGGAGTAAATGTTGGTTATCTTTCTTATTTCTCATGGAAAATTAGAAAATAACACTAGGAAAGCAAACAAAGTAAAAAACATAAGAAAAATGAGTAAAATTTAATAAAATGCCTGGATGCACTTCATTCAAAAGGTTAGAGGGATTGGGGAGTGAGGAAAAAGCAGGGTCAAAACACCAGGAGTAGCCTCAACCCACAGAACCGAGCTTTCCCACCAGCTTCAGTGCCCCTTCTAGTGCTCTTGCAAAAAGAAAAAGCAGTGAAAAGGTCAAAAAGGAAAGGAGACTGGGAAAATAAGGGAAGAGACTGGCCTTCCACCAGCTACACGGTAAAGTTTCAAATGACCAAGAGAGAATACTGCATTTTTTTTTTTCTGAAGTTTTGTCCTTTACGGTAAGCAAACAAACTCATAAATACACTTTTGTAATTCAGTGAAAAATATTATATGTGGTTCACATTGAAGTTTCTGATTCCAGACATTTTAAAGACGTAGAGAGTCATTTCAGTTTGTGAAGTGACTGCTTTGTAAGGGTAACCAACTTGTCATGGTTGGTTAGAACCTTCCTGGCCTTAGACCTGAAAGGCCATGTCCCAGAAAACCCACTAGTCTTGGAAAAATTGGGATGGTTGGTCATCTGACTGATATTTGCCTCTTTGCAGAAGAAAGAGACTTCCACCCGAATTGGTTTCACAGTAGGGGACAAAACTAGCTTGCTGTTTGTGCAGGGAGGGGAGGTGATCTGTACAGGATCTAATTTGAAGGGTTATCAAAAACCTTGGGCTTCCAGGGGTCTACTCTGGTGGTCCAGTGTAAGACTCAATGCAGGAGGTATGGGTTTGATCCCTGGTCAGAGAACTAAGATCCTACAGGCCACATGGCCACAATGTAAGATTTTTTTAAAAAAGCCACCACCACCAACAAAAAACCTTATGCTTCCCAACCAAACTGTTTGTTATCCTCAGCCCTGTTTCTGCTTCCATTGAAATTCTGAATTGGCTGACTTGAGCTGGGGCTATACCTGAAACTTCTTTTCAATGCCAAGGTAGCCTGGGAAAGTAAGAAAGCTCTTATTGGGTCCTCACATTTTCAGTTCAGCTCACTAACTCAGTCGTGTCCTACTCTTTGCAACCCAGTGGACTGCAGCACGCCTGGCCTCCCTGTCCCTCCCCAATCCCCGAGTTTACTCAAACTCATGTCCATTGAGTTGGTGATGCCATCCAACCATCTCATGCTCTGTTGTCCCCCTCTCCTCTCTCCTTCACTCTTTCCCAGCATCAGGGTCTTTTCCAGTGAGTCAGTTCTTTGCATCAGGTGGCCAACATATTGGAGTTTCAGCTTCAGCATCAGTCCTTCCAATGAACACCCAGGACTGATCTCCTTTAGGATGGACTGGCTGGGTCTCCTTGCTGTCCAAGGGACTCTCAAGAGTCTTCTCCAACACCACAGTTCAAAAGCATCAATTCTTTGGCTTTAAGCCAACTTTTTCACTCTTCTCTTTCATTTTCATCAAGAGGCTCATTTTACCTCAAGAGGCCTAACATTTTACTTCAGTATAATTTATCAGACTAGTCAGTTCCCTGGCAGAGTCTGGTGAAAATGGGTTAAAATCACATATTTTGATGGAGTATGGAACAGATCAAGAGAGATTCAGATCATGAAAGGACTTTACTTGTGTTGAATTTAGATAGAGTAAAATTGCAAAAACTGAAACTATGGGTAATTATTAGTCAAATCCATTTCACATGCCTTCACAAAAATTTTAATTGTTGCCACAAAAGACTTGCATGAGGACTTGACTGGTGGTCCAGTGCTCAAAACTGTACTCTCAAGGCCAGAGGTGCAGTTGGATCTCTGGCCTGGGAACTGAGATCCTAAATGCCTCTGGGTGCGGCCAAAAAAAAAAAAGACTTTCATGTCCTTGCATGTCCTCCAATCAGCATGTAACTGAAATATTAAGATGTTTGCCAGAGCTGTTTCCCATGAACTTGGGGTCAGCTGGGTCTAGTTCAAGCTGAGCTGGTTAAGACTGGTTAGGACACTCACCTTCCAAGTGGCCCTGTGTGTGTCTGCCTGGTGGCTTGGTGACGTTTTGATGTTGGAAGGCTGAAAGCTCCACCCTCAGATCCTGCTAAACACCTTCGTGTCTACCCGCAAGAGGCCCATAGCTTAGTTACATCCGCTCAGGGCAGTGACTACCATGCCTTTTCCCAATCACCTTTCCCTGCTCTCCTCACACTTCTCAGGCCTCAGACCGCATGCCGCTTTATTCTTTATCCCATAAATACCCGAGACTCTGGCCTTTGTGGTGGTGGTTCTAAGATTTGATTTTCTGTTTCCTTGCTTGTCTGCCTTATGAATTAACCCTCTGCTGAAAATCCCAGCCGCTCAGTATTTTGGCTTGTTACACATTGCGCAAAACCAGCTTGGTTTGTTCACAAAACATCTAGACAAGAATTTCCAGATTTTTTTCCTTGAAATATTTGGTCCAAGTTTCTCTGTATAAAAGTGCTCTGTGGCAAATTGATTTTGGAAAATCCCATTTGATCTTTCCTTTCTCTGGAGACTCTTCATAATTGTAGCATGTTAAGAGCTCTGAGAAGTCCAGCATCAAAGAATCCTTTTCATTTCTGTTTAACTCATCATTTCTCCACTTTATTTTATTACTTAATCCTTTTGTGATAGCATCTTGAAGAATAATGTATCATAGAATGGTTTGGAGAAAAGTTTATAATTTTCAAGAAGAAAAACATTTTTTTTCCTTTAGCACAGTTGAAGTAAACAGGTTTTAAGGGAATAAACTGACAACCCAACCAGATGTGAGTTTCTTTAAAAATTTTTTTCATGTACTTCACAACATAATGATGCACATACCTGTCCACTCATTTATTGCACAAGTATTTATGAATATTGAGCATTTATGATTGTCCACTATATGGCAGGCAGAGTTCCAGATACTAGAGGTATAAGCAAGAGCTAGATGAAGACCCTGCCTTCACTGAAGTGTCATTCTAATGGGAGAATATAACACTGAATCAGGGCTTTCATCACAGCTTGAAATATTTGTAAAATCAACCTCCAGGCTGCAAAGTAAGATCCCCTACTGGTGTCTGGACAGTTACCTCGCTATCTCCTGACTTTACAAACCTGGCTCTGAACTCCTAGCTCTACAAGCACCCGCCCCCTCCTCAACTCTTCTCTCAATGTCCTTGAACTTCAGCTTTCTCTTGTGGAGTTGTCTCTCTGGATGTCAGCAGGGTGAGGTATCTTCCTCAGAGTAACAAGCTCCAGCTCTTAATTGCAGTTCCCAGCCCTGACACTGTAGATGAATCAGCCCTAAATCTTCAGGGGGCAGGTGGTGGTGAGGCAGTAGCGCTGAAGGGGGTGTTCAGAAAGAATGGGTCCCACACAGTGTATATGCAACTGTGTGAATACTGGATACACTGACTATTTGAAAAGTCACATAAATTTGATAAAATGCTCCATTTTGTTAAACAGCAAGGGGAAGAATTACTCTAAAACTCCAACATGACTATTAATAGACATACAAAGTCTTGTCTCCAAAAGCAAGGATTCAGTCGTGTCTGTCATAGACCTTTTCAGATGTTTCACATTTATTCCTTTTGAGGCAGAACGTCTGAAGCTCCGTTATGCAGCTATATAAATCTAGAGAAAGGCAAGAGGAGTTAGAAAGTTACTGTTCTGGCATGGACTTGCATTTGTAAGATGGAATCATTACCCGTCTTCTGGCCGGTGGCCCAGGTGGCATGTCTGTCGCAAAAAGTAACGGTGAGGCTTCCTCAGTGGCCCAGTGGTCGAGGATCCTCCTCGCAGTGCAGGGGACACCAGTTCAGTCCCTGGCCCGGGGAGATCTCACGGCCGCGGAGCAGCGAGGCCCGAGTGCCACAGCCACTGAGCACACAGGCCTTGGCGCCCAGGCTCACGACTAGGGGAGCCACCGCAGTGGGGAGCCTGCTCGCGGAAACGAGGGAAAGCCCGGGATGGCCAAGACACAACACAAGTAAATGGGAGTAAACCCACCCTCAGGACTTCCTCTGAGGCAGAACTAGGCTAACATCTTAGTCAACTCTGATGACATCTGAAAAGCTTAATTTTACTTTTCAATTTCCTAAGTGCAAAATGCCTGGGAAAAAGAAAAATGATGCTAATAGTTTCCTAAAACAACTCCATTCTCTTCCACTTAAAATTACTAAAATATTAAGACACATGTCCCTATTTTATAACTTTAGACAGCAATGTGCTGATAACGGTTTAACGGCTGGCCCTTTGCAGGGAAAATATTCTGGTTCATAACATTCATCAGTTTCTACAGTGTACATTCGCACACCATGGCTGATGCCAACCAAGCCGCCAGTGTGACAAAGACTGCCGAGCTGAGAAGAGGCGCAGGCGATCAGACCTGGAGTCGGTGCCAGTGGCCCGCCGGGCACCGCTGACTCTAGGGTGACAAGCTCTTGGAAGACATTGTTTTTTCCAGATTTTTCTTTTACAGTGACGAGAACTGCCACCAAAGATACTCTGATTGTGTTTGTGTTTGCAGAAACACAGATAAGTTCATATCACGAATCTTGTATTTTCAAAGCCTACCTGAAAGAAAAACAAAACCGCGAGCTGTAACTCTTTATTAGAATTTCTAAATCACAGAGAGAGACTTGACATTTTCCTTAAGAGACGCAGAGCAAGCGTGCTAGAGAGTCAGAGTCCTGATTGTGAGCTCAGGACCTACCCTCTGTCTGTGATGTGCGCCCGTTATTTTCTCTCTCTGTGCCATCGTTTCATTACCTGTAAATGAATAGGACTAATTATCGCATTGGAGGCTTCCCTGGTAGCTCAGTTGTTACACACTCTGCCTGCAGTGTAGGAGACCTGGGTTTGATCCCTGAGTTGGGAAGATCCCCTGGAGAAGGGAATGGCAACTCACTTCAACATTAACAAATAGACTTATTGTGAAAGTCAAATGCAAAAGTGCTTTGCAACAGTGCAAAGCACAGAGTGAGGATTTAGTAAATATTAATGTTTTCGTATAATTGGCTCCTTCTAATGAAATAAACACATAGTTAATTTGGGGGATGTCTCAGCAGCAAAGGGTGAAGGGGCTTTGCACTTGGCAAGTGAAGAGAGTGGGTTGGGGTCATGCAGAGGCTTGGCTTGGTCTCCTGGGTTCACAACTTGCTCACTTCTGTAAGGCTGAACTTTCTTATATGGAAAACTCATAGCATTGTTGGGAAGTTTAGTATAAACGCATAATAAAGTGCTAAGAATAGCATCCTAGCATGTAGTGAGAACTGAATATCAGCTACAATGACTCAAGTACAGGCTGTGTTGAATAGGAAGGGTGCTATAGCTGTAACTTGACCAGAAGCATAAGCCTAGGACTCTAAACACTGTTACTCCCTCCCACTGGTATGGACTCAGGAAATGGGGTGGAATTGCACATAAGGGCAATTACTTGAATTAACTCATGCGAAAGACGAAAAACAAGGAAATGAGCTACTGTCTGAAAAAGGTAACTTGATATCTTTTCCAATAATAAATTCTAAATTGTTTTGATAACAGCTTAATATTTCTCTGGCTAATTCTCCATGTTGTATTAATAATTGCCTTCTAATTTGTTTGAACTTGTCTCTGGAAGACATATTGATTCTAAAAACTTCACTGTATATACAACCACCTGGAGTAATTATAAAACACTCTGATGCCTACGAACTGGTTCAGTTGCTCTCAGGTAAGACCTGGACATCTGTAATTTTTTTCAACTGGCCCATATTATTTCAGTGTTTAGCCAGGACTGAGAACTTCTATCCTAGAAAAAGTGTTTCAGAATTAAATCAATTGTCATCAAAACCCTTTTTCTCACAGCTGCTAGTTCTGAGTACTTCAACATGATGAATAATTACTGACTGTCTGTTTTTCTAACACTCTACTGAATTCAGAATTTAATTTCTCTTTCTCCCACTAAGCAAAGTAAGAAAGGAAAAAAAGAAAAAATAAGCTTCAATCAATGTTTTTATCTTTATTCAACCAATATTTATTAAATTAATTTTTGCATGTAATGTAAGATAAGGGCCCAACTTCATCCTGTTGCATATGGATATTCGGTTTTCCAGCACTCTTTGTTGATAAGACTGACCTTTCCTTCGTTGAACGATCTTGCCACCCTGCTTAAAAATCATTTAACTGTATTTGCAAGGGGTTACTTCTGGGCTGTGTGTTCTGTTCCAGTGTTCTATGTCTGTTTTTATGCCCGCTCTTCAGGTGAAAATTTGATAAGTGAAAGGTAACTGAAGTGTCAATAAAGGATCAAAGAAAATATCAAAGCTAGAGAAACCTGGGCCAATATTTTATTTTTAGCCTGCAACATATAAGCCATATATACCCATTATAACACAGGTCTAGCCACCTCCAGTTTGTTCTGGTCTCTTTAGAAGAAGCAGAAACACAGAATCGGCCAGCGTAGCCTCTGGCAGTCTCCTCTCGCCACCCCCTCTCCCTGCCGAGCTGTGATCCTGCTCGCTTGCTTTGTCTGCTCTCCTCCCAGTTCCGACACAAAGGCTGAGAGAGAGGGGAGACTTCTCTTTTCAGGATTTGAACTTGGTGTGGGGTAAATTAACATGCCTGGTTGTCAGTCATTTATACTTTAATATAAAATACACAATGCTGATACTCTGGGATGCTTAGAGACCACTGAGATGTAAAGATGAACATCTAATCTGACATCTACCTCTATTAGAGTCAGGACTATAGAAACTCAGATACACATTCAGGGCTTTCTTCGCTCCTCTTGCCTCTTCAGGTTGGAGACAAGAACAGGAGTTTTAGAAGTGCAACCAAGGAAAGCTCAGCGCTTTGGGTTGGGTTATGAATGTTAACAGTGTGGAACAGGATGCAGAAAAGGAAGGCGGAAACGAAAAACACTGCCTGCTTCTGTATTTTGCGGAGTCCTAGTTCTTGATCAGTTTAACCATCGGAGATGAGTTGGGTAGTTTGGAATTCTGAACTAGCCTCAAGAAAGCTGATGTATGTGCTATTCCTGCTGAAGTTTGCAAGATGCTCAGACCTCCTCAGAGCACGCATGCAGAGCACATATTTGAATATCAACCATGAGAATAAAGCTCTTTTTGTCCTGGGGTTGAATGGAGGATTTCCATCTCCCACTGTTTCACATTCTGCTTATTACGAAAAAAGAGAGTGAACTTCCTTCAGGGCAGGTGAAGCTCTTTCCTCGTCAGTAGAAATCCTCAGGGACGTTGTGGCTTCCAGTTGTTCTCTTAATCCCTGCCATCTTGATTTTGACTTCACCGTATACAAAGGATAAGACATTTGTAAATGTCTTATACAAAAGATATCTCTCCTAACGACAGTTTAGAATAATGCTATACAAGAAAGGAGTCTTCGATGTGTTTACCATGTAAACAGGCAAAATTTACACAATTAGTACATTTTCTTCATTATTCCCCAGGGGTTCAACCAAAGCCCAAACTCAGGTCAAATCTAGGCTGGAAGACAGTCTACTTGCGCTGCCTGACTCTGGAGCTTTTATCTTCCTCACTTGTGATTTTCATGGGCTACCAGCGTGATACAAAGTTGAGTATTTCTAAAATCCATATTGAGTGTGAAGATTTGCTCTTAAAAATGAAAATGAAACAGAAAGACAACATACAATTGCACCGTTTTGAAATTATGACTGGATGGCATTTGTTCAAAAAAGATTTGTTCTCATATCACTCCTAATAGCTATCAGTATGGTCTAGGGCCAAACTTTATAAATGTCTTTTAAAATTAAGATATTTTAGAAAGGTCTTTTTGATGCTGCATGTTTAGTCTTGAAATCATTTGCTTGGGTGTTGCTGCCCCAGGTTCTCAGTGCTGTATTTGGAGAGAAGTTTCAATGGACAATCACTTAGAACATTTAGAGGACTCAGAGGAAATAAGCATTTGAATGAATCACTGACTCAAAGAAGAAAAGTGTCTATATTATTTTAAATGCATCATGCATGCTCAGTCATTCAGTCGCATCAGACCCCATGGGCTTGGGCTGTAGCCCACCAGGCTCCTCTGTCCATGCAGTCTTCAGGCTCAGTAGACCATCCCTGAAGCCCAAACACATCAGAGACACTAAAATAATTAGCAGCAAATATGAGTAGAGCGGAATGTCCCTAGATCTTGCTCCAAGAGAGGTGAATGTCCCCAAGATCTTGCTCACTCTCCAAGAGAGGTGATTGGTCATTCTGGGGCCCATCTAAAATGAACATTCTTCAAGACTCCCTTCATAGCACTTACTACAGAATGTTTCACTAAATCAGAGAAGAGTATGAGTAAGCTGGTGTTAAAGTATATAGTCCAGCCAGGAAAAAAAAGTTCTTCCTTACAATTTTATTTTTCTGTGAAAAGAAACTTTTGATATCATTATCCAAAACAAAATCACTGCAGATGGTGACCACAGCCATGAAATTTAAAGACACTTGCTCCTTGGAAGAAAAGCTATGACAAACCTAGACAATGTTTTAGAAAGCAGAGAAATCACTTTGCCGACAAAGATCCATACAGTCAAAACTATGGTTTTTCCAGTAGACATGTATGGATGTGAGAGTTGCACCATAAATAAGGCTGAGCACCAAAGAACTGATGCTTCCAAACTGCTGGAGAAGACTCTTAAGAGTCCCTTGGACAGCAAGATCAAACCAGCCATCCTAAAGGACATCAACTCTGACTATTCATTGGAAGGATTGATGCTGAAGCTGAATCTCCAAAAATTTGGCCATCTGATGCCAAGAGCCTACTCATTGCTCTAATGCTGGGAAGGATTGAAGGCAGGAGAAGGGGCAGCAGAGGATGAGATGGTTGGATGGCATCACCAATTCAATGGGCATGAGTCTGAGCAAACTCCAGGAGACAGTGATGGACAGGGAAGCCTAGCATGCTGCAGTCCATGGGGTTGCAAAGAGTTGGACACAACTGAGCAACCAAACAGCAACAATAATATCCAAAACAACTCCACCAAATAAATAATAAAAATAAAATGTTAATCGGCTATACTCTCTTATCTGTCCAAACTGACAAGTAGACAAGGGTTGTTCGTAGCAGTATTGCTCACAAAGCAGAAGATAGGAAACAATCTACATATCTACCGGTAGTAGACTGATTAAATAATGGTACAGTCATACAATTCCAATTCTTAACTCCAGAATGTAGATGTGACTGGTGATAGAAGCAAGGACCAATGCTGAAAAGAGCAATATTGCATAGGAACCTGGAATGTCAGGTCCATGAATCAAGGCAAATTGGAAGTGGTCAAACAAGAGATGGCAAGAGTGAACGTCAACATTCTAGGAATCAGCGAACTAAAATGGACTGGAATGGGTGAATGTAACTCAGAGGACCATTACATCTACTACTGTGGCCATTTGGTATCCCTTAGAAGAAATGGAGTAGCCATCATGGTCAACAAAAGAGTTCAAAATGCAGTACTTGGATGCAATCTCAAAAGCGACAGAATGATCTCTGTTTGTTTCCAAGGAAAACCATTCAGTATCACAGTAATCCAAGTCTATGCCCCAACCAGTAACGCTGAAGAAGCTGAAGTTGAATGGTTCTATGAAGACCTACAAGACCTTTTAGAACTAACACCCAAAAAAGATGTCCTTTTCATTATAGGGGACTGGAATGCAAAAGTAGGAAGTTAAGAAACACCTGGAGTAACAGGCAAATTTGGCCTTGGAATGCAGAATGAAGCAGGGCAAAGGCTCATAGAGTTTTGCCAAGAGAATGCACTGGTCATAGCAAATACCCTCTTCCAACAACACAAGAGAAGACTCTACACATGGACATCACCAGATGGTCAACACCGAAATCAGATTGATTCTATTCTTTGCAGCCAAAGATGGAGAAGCTCTATACAGTCAACAAAAACAAGACCAGGAGCTGACTGTGGCTCAGATCATGAACTCCTTATTACCAAATTCAGACTTAAATTGAAGAAAGTAGGGAAAACCGCTAGACCATTCAGGTATGACCTAAATCAAATCCCTTATGACTATACAGTGGAAGTGAGAAATAGATTTAAGGGCCTAGATCTGATAGATAGAGTGCCTGATGAACTATGGAATGAGGTTCGTGACATTGTACAGGAGACAGGGATCAAGACCATCCCCATGGAAAAGAAATGCAAAAAAGCAAAATGGCTGTCTGGGGAGGCCTTACAAATAGCTGTGAAAAGAGAGGCGAAAAGCAAAGGAGAAAAGGAAAGATATAAGCATCTGAATGCAGAGTTCCAAAGAATAGCAAGAAGCGATAAGAAAGCCTTCTTCAGCGATCAATGCAAAGAAATAGAGGAAAAGAACAGAATGGGAAAGACTAGAGATCTCTTCAAGAAAATTAGAGATACCAAGGGAACATTTCATGCAAAGATGGACTTGATAAAGGACAGAAATGGTCTGGACCTAACAGAAGCAGAAGATATTAAGAAGAGGTGGCAAGAATACACAGAAGAACTGTACAAGAAAGATCTTTAAGACTAAGATAGTCACGATGGTGTGATCACTCACCTAGAGCCAGACATCCTGGAATATGAAGTCAAATGGGCCTTAGAAATCATCACTATGAACAAAGCTAGTGGAGGGTTTGGAATTCCAGTTGAGCTATTTTAAATCCTGAAAGATGATGCTGTGAAAGTGATGCACTCAATATGCCAGCAAATTTGGAAAACTCAGCAGTGGCCACAGGACTGGAAAAGATCAGTTTTCATTCCAATCCCAAAGAAAGGCAATGCCAAAGAATGCTCAAACTACCACACAACTGTACTCTTCTCACACGCTAGTAAAGTAATGCTCAAAATTCTCCAAGCCAGGCTTCAGCAGTAAGTGAACTGTGAACTTCCAGATGTTCAAGCTGGTTTTAGAAAAGGCAGAGGAATCAGAGATCAAATTGCCAATATCCACTAGATCATCAGAAAAGCAAGAAAGTTCTAGAAAAACATCTATTTCTGCTTTACTGACTATGCCAAAGCCTTTGACTGTGTGGATCACAATCAACTGTGGAAAATTCTGAAAGAGATGGAAATACCAGACCACCTGACCTGCCTCTTGAGAAATCTGTATGCAGGTCAGGAAGCAACAGTTAGAACTGGACATGGAACAACAGACTGGTTCCAAATTGGAAAAGGAGTATGTCAAGGCTGTATATTGTCACCCTGCTTATTTAACTTCTATGCAGAGTACATCATGAGAAATATTGGGCTGGGAAAAGCACAAGCTAGAATCAAGATTGCCGGGAGAAATATCAATAACCACAGATATGCAGATGACACCACCCTTATGGCAGAAAGTGAAGAGGAACTAAAATGCCTCTTGATGAAAGTAAAAGAGGAGAGTGAAAAAGTTGGCTTAAAGCTCAACATTCGAAAACGAAGATCGTGGCATCCGGTCATATCACTTCATGGGAAATATGTGAGGAAACAGTGGAAACAGTGTCAGACTTTATTTTCTGGGCTCCCAAATCACTGCAGATGGTGACTGCAGCCATGAAATTAAATGACACTTACTCCTTGGACGAAAAGTTATGACCAGCCTATATAGCATATTGAAAAGCAGAGACATTGCTGACTAAGATCCGTCTAGTCCAGGCTATGGTTTTTCCTGTAGTCATGTATGGATGTAAGAGTTGGACTGTGAAGAAAGCTGAGCACCAAAGAATTGATTGTTTTGAACTGTGGTGTTGGAGAAGACTCTTGAGAGTCCCTTGGACTGCAAGGAGATCCAACCAGTCCATTCTGAAGGAGATCAGCCCTGGGATTTCTTTGGAAGGAATGATGCCGAAGCTGAAACTGCAGTACTTTGGCCACCTCATGCGAAGAGTTGACTCATTGGAAAAAACTCTGATGCTGGGAGGGGTTGGGGGCAGAAGGAGAAGGGGACGACAGAGGATGAGATGGCTGGATGGCATCACTGACTCTATGGACATGAGTCTGAGTGAACTCCGGGAGTTGGTGATGGACAGTGAAGCCTGGCGTGCTGCGATTCATGGGGTCGCAAAGAGTCAGACACGACTGAGCGACTAAACTGAATCCCAGAAAAGAACGGTAATGTTCTTTATGGGTTGTTGTGGAAGTATCTCCAGAATCTTCTACAGGTAAGAAATAAAAATAGAATGAAGGACAGTGTGTGCAATATACCATCATTCACACAGGAGGGGAAAATGTGTATTAAGATTTGCTTGTATAGGCATAAAATATGCTTGGAAAGCCATACCAGAAACTCATATCATTGATTTCCCAGCCAGGGAAACTGAATGGCTTGAGAATAAAGATTCAGGGAGAACTTTTCACCATATGGCTTTTTGAACATTTTGAGTATTGGAGTGAATGTGTTGTTTCCAAAATAAAAGGATACACTTTTAAAAACATGTCTATGGATAATTTCTGTCTTTTCAAGTAATTCTTGCAGACTGGACTAACTGGGTGCACAGGGTGATCTAATTTTGCTTTAAGGACTCAGCAGGAGAGACAGTCAATGTCTGGGGTACAGTTACGTGAAAGTTCCAGCAACTTGTTTTGTGCTGTGTGACGATTTTTTGTGACTGTGTTCCTGAGTTGCCTTTGTTAGTAAAAAGGTAATTGCTAAAAAACTACTCAAGAGGTAAACTTGTGGAAGGTAATTATACAGTCTCTTTCAATATTAGTTCCATTACTCTAAGAAATTCCAGTAAAGAATGTGGTTCAAATTCTAATTCAGTTCTATATTTGCTGAAATGTCACTTATCTTTTTGGAAGAGTGTCTTTGATAGAAGGCCCTAAACAGAAGCGATAGGACACAAGAAAAGATAGTGTTGGCATCAAGACCACTGGCTTGCTGGGTTGGTGTCATGTCTCATTTTATATTCAGCAGGCATCCAACACTGAAAATAATCAAAACAGGTTTTGGCAGTTAATTATCTAATGGCAGGGCTGTGCAGCCAGTCTCATTGACTGCGCCAACACTGACCATTAAAATTAAAGCAGCTGAAAAAAATCAGACCACATGTAGCAATGGCCTTAATTACCCCATGGTGGTAAGATATGTGCTTAGGGAAATTATGTAAATCTTTCATTCTATTAGGGATGACAGGAAATTTTGTAGTGATCACATTTCGCTTTCTACGTGGCACAGAAATCACACATCGAGGAGAGGTGAATCTAGCTTTCAAACCAATTTCTAGCTGGGATTAAAAGACCAGTTTTTCCCAGTGAAATATTTTTATGTAAGCTACTGCCTGTATTTCCTCTTGCCAGCTGACCTAC
>SJYG01000279.1:399231-409653 GCA_006410535.1 Litocranius walleri | reverse complement strand
TATAACTGTAATGACTCTAACCTCTTTTAATCTGAAACATTCCATAGCCTTTCCCCTCCCCCCACCCCCCCACAACACTGACATTTTTAGAGAAAGCTATCCCTTCTAGAGCCTGGCTTCCCAGGTAGCACAGTGGTAAAGATCTCATCTGCTAACGCAAGAGTTGCAGATGTGGGTTAAGTCCATGGGTCAGGAAGATCCCCTGGAGTAGGAAACGGCAATCCCCTCCTGTATTCTTGCCTGGAAAACATCATGGATAGAGGAGCCTGGCAAGCTACAGTTCACGGGGTCACAAAGAGTCAAGCATGCATAAACACACATCCCTCTAGAAGTTTCTTCCTCTTGTGCTTGTCCCGTATTTTCTCTTACTTAAGTTTTGCATTCTTGGGTGGAGGTTTGCACAGGACAGAGATGTTGAGTTCTCCTTAGAATGTGTCATCTGGAAGCACACATCCATTTTTCCCGCGTGGACAAGGCTAGTTTTGGTCGCCTGGTTCAGGTGTTGCCCAGTTTCTCCCTCTTTAATTTCTGGGGTGTGTCCCTCGCCTGCAGTAAGCAGTCTGTGGGGAGCTACTTTAAGGCAAGGCACATATACTGCTCTGCTCTTCTAGGTCTGCCACGCACTGATGATTCTTGTATAATCCAGTCTTTACCATTACAGTTGTAAATGATGACTTCCTGAATCCAGCACTCTTTCTACATGTACCAGAAAGGCCTAGTCATTCAACTTTAAGCAAGAGAAGTCATCCATCTATCCATCACCAGTAAACTTTCATGAATACATATTTTTCCATTGATTTAAAACTCATTTGTGCTCAGTAGTGTCCAATTCTTTGCAACCCCATGAACTGTATTAGCCCACCAGGCTTCTCTGTCCATAGAATTATCTTGGCAAGAATACTGGAGTGGGTTGCTGTTTCCTCCTCCAGGGGATCTTCCCGACCCAGGGATGGAACCTTTGTCTCCTGCGGCTCCTAAATTGTCAGGTGGGTTATTTACCACTGAACCACTTGGGAAACTCATTATTAAGACATTATTTTACTTATTTGCAAATGGAAATGCCTTCAACTGGCTTCTATGTCTTCGTGACATGTCTCTATCATGTTTTTGAGTACTTCTTTAGTTTCTAGAATAACATGGTGATCCCGTATCATCTTGTAACTACCCTGCCCCAATCCTGGAATCAGTTATTTCTCTGAGAAAACTTAGTTGTTTTTAGTGAAACTGATATTAAAGATAAAAATCTGGATGCTAGGTACACTGATTGCTGCTAGCGTGTCTTTTCCTCTTGGCCCTTTCTGCAGACAGTGCTAGAAAATATACACCTTTATATCCACAAATTCGTTTACATACACAGAAATAAATGTACACACATGCACATATACACATGTACATATACACATGCTTTATGATAGCCATGCCAGCTTCCAAGATAGCCTACAGAGATCCTTGCCTCCTGGTGTTCACACCTTGCTGTGCATACAACATGGTATTTAATATAAGATTTGGTCTGAGTTTGGGCTTCCCTTCAGAAGATAAAGAATCCGCCTGTGATGCAGAAGACCCAGGTTCAATCCCTGGGTCAGGAAAATCCCCTGGGAGAAGTAATGGCTACCCACTCCAGTAATGCTGGCCTGGAGAATTCCATGGACTGAGGAGTCTGGCAGGCTACAGTCCGTGGTTTTACAAAAAGTAGGACGTGACTGAGCAACTGACACTTTGACTTGTTCGCTTTGGTCTGTGGGACCAATAGGACATGGCAGAAGTGATGCTATGTTTACTTCTGAGATTAGTTACTAACCACACTGTGGCTTCAATTTTGGCTCCTCTCTCTTTCCTTTTCTCCCTCTTCTCTCTCTGGGGGATGTCAGCTGCCACGAGCAATGTATGCAGAGGCCAGTAAGGAGGAGAACTGAATTTTCTACAACAGCCATATCAGTGAGTTTGGAAACGGTCCTCCAGCCTCAACCAACTGTTAAGATGACTGTAGCCTTAGTCAGCAGCTTGATTGATAGGTCATGAGAGACAGCGGATCGGAACCACCCTGTCAAGTCATGCCCTGGTTTTTAACCCACAGAAACTGTTAAGATAATAGATGTTTGCTGTCACAGGCTGCGGAGTCTTCGTTTGCGAGGCGGCAGAGCATGGCTGACACGCGCCCGATGCGTGCGTGCGCGCGTGCGTGCGTGCGTCTCGCAGCCCGTGCGCGCGTCACACGGCGCCCGCCTCCCCTCCAGTCCGCCGCCGTAGTTCGTGTGCTCGTCTCCCTCCTCACTGGAAACCTGTGCGCAGCATCAGTGTGCTAATGCACTTGCTCAGTTCCATTATACTCCCAGAGTTCTGGCGAAACTGTGCGAGTCCCTCTCTCCATGTCCTCCCTTTAGGCTCATAGCCTTCTATTTAAATGAAATATATGTCACACATTAAACAGTTAAATTTCTTGGCATATTCCTTGATGTTAAACACGTATTTCCTTTATAGAGGCTATATTACTTCTCTATTGCTGCATTAAAAAATTACCACAAAATTAACAGCTTAAAATATAACACCTTTATCTTCTCAGTTTCTCTGGGTCAAGATACTGGATATGAATTAGCAGGTTCTTTGCTCAGGGATTCACCAAGCTGAAATTAAGGTGTCAGCTAGTGATGAGGGTCTCATCTGATCTTTAAGGTCCTCTTCCCATGTTCGTTCAGGTTGTGGGCAGAATTCGGTTTCTGGAAAGGGTGGGTCTGAGAACCTCAGCTTCTGGGGACCCCTCTGTGTGAGGGCAATTCACAGCATGCCTAGTTTCTTTAAGATGCACAGGAAAGGATTTGCTGCTGCTTCTTGACTCTTTCAGGGTTTTCCTGCCTAAGGTTAGCCCACCCAGGTGTTCTCCTTTTGATTAAGTCCCAGTCAATTGTTTAGGGACCTTGTTGTGTCTGTAATATCCCTTGCCATAACATAACATAATCATGAGGGTGTCGCTCATTATGCTCAGAGCTTCAGCCCACACTTGAGAAGGGCTATTATACAGGGATTATATTGTACACCAGGGAAAGGTGGAATTTCCCTGGGCCATCTTGGATTTCTGCCACAAATACTACAGATGCTTTAGGGGGAAAAATGCCCTAAAATATCCCACTTTTTTGGGAGCACACTGAAGTGTCTACAAAAGCTAGGCAAGTGACATAACCTAAGCCAGGCATGGCTCTGTTTAGTGGTGGGGCAGCCACTCACCCCCAAACAAATGTCACTCAAGGATGTGAACCACTCTTGTCAGATCACCTGATTTTTTTCAAGAGAATTTAGAAATCTGAATTTGTATATGTAATCTGCCTTTTTAAGCATGTTGCAAACTAGCTCAAATTAAAAAAAAAGAGTTGTGTGGACCAATGATTGCTAACTGGGACTCCATTCAGACTGCTATCTACCACTTTATGAAATGAGTGATCCCATGACTGTGTGAGTAAATAACAGGTTAGGAGACCTGCCTGAGCATCCCAGAAATACTTGTGTCAGACTTCCAATTAGAACTCAGTTCTTATATTCCTTAGCATTCCCTTTATCCTTAGTAATCATTGAACGTATTCAAATAATCCATTTGAAATTCAATATGCTTTAAATATGGTAATCATTTCTCAAGACATTTATCTTTCAAAATAAAAAAAAAAGAGGAATCATTTCCTCTTCCTTTTATCTTGAAATCAAATACCACTGGGCAGATTTTTATTAAAAGTTCCTCTACTAAGACAAGGTATAATTTATCAAGCTTTACATTTTGATGTATCACTTTTGAAAAAAAAAAATGTGCCAAGAGATTAGTGATGTGATATCCGGATAAACAGTTGCCTGCAAGTTGAGAAACAAAGGTTCTTCTCAATTAATTTATATCACATTAGACATTTATGTCAAGTGGGTGCTTCATGGAATTTGACATCAGGACAAATATTATCAGTAATAAATCAATCTTTCAGGTATTTTGTAAAGTATAATTAATTACTATCTGAAGAGTGCTTTGTATGTAGAAAATGCTTTATAAATCCCAGTATGAGTTCTCATTAATAACCTTGAATGCATTTCACATTAATCAAATGTGAGTTAATATGACATGAATCAAAATTGCCCATGACCCAAGAGTGGTATAAATGTTATAAAACTCAACGAGTCTAACCAAGTTCCAGGGAATGAAAAGTGGAAATAGATATAGTTAAACACAATTCCAAAACACAAGTCCAAAAAGAATCCAAGGAAAATTGTTGTATAGGGGAACAGCAAAATTGTAGGGAGTAATAATAAGCTTTAGCTATTTGACTATTGCTTTGAATTAAAGTGAGACTTTCTTCTTTTTAGAATTGATCATTTGACTTCATATGAAAACCTTAAAGGGATCAAATCAAGGAATAACTACCTGCCATAAATCCTTGCAGTACTGGAAGACTTATAAAAACATTCTAGGATTTACAGATTGGAATCTTTTCTGAAATGAAGAAGAGTTCCTTTTCAAAATGTTGCCCAGTAATTTGGAATTAAAACTATTCTTATTAGAACTTAACAACTTAATAATAAAAAGACAACTAATTAAAAATGGGCAAAGGATCTAAATACACATTTCTCCAAAAGAAAAATATAAGTGTTAGTCACTCAGTCATGTCTGACTCTGCGATTCCATGAACTGTATAGCCTGCCAGTCTCCTCTGTCCGTAGAATTCCCCAGCAAGTATTCTGGAGTGGGTAGCCATTCCCTTCTCCAGGAGATCTTCCCAAGTCAGGTATCGAACCCAGGTCTCCTGCATTGCAGGCAGATTCTTTACCATCTGAGCCAACAGGGAAAGCTTTCCTCCAAAGAAGACATTCAAATGACTAGTGAACCCGTTTTTTTTTTTTTAAAAAAGCTATTGCTGTTTAAGTCCCAGATACTTCTTAAATATCACTTTCATGCAAGCACACAAATAAATGTATTTGTATATAGCATCTCTGATCTCGGGCAAGCCCCTGAGCACCTCTCTTCCCATCAGAGTCGATCCTATGGTTTTCTTTCACAGCACTTACATCATGACTGAAATTCTCCGCTATTCACTCTTGTTCCATAGTGCCCAGCACAGTGTCTGGCACACAACTGGTGTTGAATGAATGAATGATTGGGGTCGGGGTTTGCATGAATAGCTGTGGGTTTTATCAGTTAATAAAGTAACACTTGCAGAATCGATGGGTTGAAAAATACAAAGAGAGTTCATATAAGGCAGTGAATGGCATATGAGTCTCAAAATTGCCTTAGGAGTCCACTCCAGGAGACCTATTATCAGCATTATTGAATACAGGGTATGCATCTGTCAAAGAAAAGTTCACCCAATTGTGATTTTAAAGTGATGAAAGGGGTTTCACCACCTAATGGGGCGGTATTTTGTATTTGGATAAAAGATTGACTTATCCATTATGTGAAAATTGAATTGGGGAGATAAAATGGCAAAAGAACCTTAAATTCTAGAAATAAACCTGAAAAGGTGCTGATATTAGAAAGAAACTACCAGAAGGAGCTCAGGAGATCTGAATATATTTAGATGAAAGAAATGACATTTCAGGTAGAAAAAACACTTTTAAAAATAGTGGCTAACTAGAGGAAAGCGGACTTTAGACCGAAGAGACCTGGAGAACAGCAAAACCAGAGCAAAGGGCAACTTCAACCTGATAGGAGGAAAATATTCCTGGAGCTAATCGCAGTCGGGAAGAGGCACTATCTCCCTAAAGAAGTGATGCTGGTAAGCTCAATGGTGATGTTCAAATGGAAATTAAATGTTCACAGAAAAATGTGTTCCCTCCTCTGACACAGGAAGTTCTACCAGCCGACTCAGGAGTTCATCATCCTCTTCCATGCTCTCCTTCTCTCCTTTCGCTTCCGTTGAGGCTTCCTATTTTATTCGAGATGGGGCCTGATGAGTGTTCACACTTGTGTGCTTAGTTAGCATCTTATGATTGATTGATGATTTCTGGCTAGGTCTTCCTTGCTGCACTCAGCCTTTCTCTAGTTGCAGGGGGCAGGGGCTACTCTTCGTTGCAGTGTGCTGGCTGCTCGTTGTGGTGACTTCCCTTGTTGCGGAGCATGGGTGCTAGACCACATGGACTCAGTAGTTGTGGTGCTTGGGCTTAGTTTTCCCAAGGCATGTGGAATCTTCCCAGACTAGGAATCAAGCCTAGGTCCCCTGCCCTGGCAGGAGGGTTCTCAACTGCTAAACCATCAGGGAAATAAAAGAGGCACTTATTTGAACGCCATATTTAAAATCTCACCTGAAAGACCAGGCCAGTGAAGGTTATACAATATGGTTTTCTCAGCTTGGTTTCAGTGCAAGAAATGCTATCTTGGGCCAAAACTTCAAACCTAAATGCCATTGTCCATTAGTAAGAGATTCAAAATATCTTAGACAGTTAACTTTCTACAGAAATATATTTGTGGATTTCCCTGGTGGCTCAGACAGTAAAGCATCTGCTTACAATGCAGGAGACCTGGATTTGACCCCTGGGTCAGGAAGATCCCCTGGAGAAGGAAATGGCAACCCACTCTAGTATTCTTGCCTGGAGCATCCCATGGACAGAGGAGCCTGGTGGGCTACAGTCCCTGGGGTCTGAAAGAGTCAGACACAACTGAGCAACTTCACTATTCACTTATGATATATGTATTATACATTTGAAGATACAAATTGGAATTTGTGGTTCAAGCAGCAAATTTATAACATATACTTATTTCCTCTTTTCTTCCTAGACTCCAGTAATGTGGCAGTAAGAAAACAAGCCCATATTATATTTTGAGAATGGAAAAGGCAATGGCAACCCACTCCAGTACTCTTGCCTGAAAAATCCCATGGACGGAGGAGCCTGGTAGGCTGCAGTCTATGGGGTCACGGAAGAGTTGGACATGACTGAGCGACTTCACTTTCACTTTTCACTTTCATGCACTGGAGAAGGAAATGGCAACCCACTCCAGTGTTCTTGCCTGGAGAATCCCAGGGACGGGGGAGCCTGGTCTCTGGGGTCACACAGAGCCAGACATGACTGAAGCGACTTAGCAGCAGCAGCAGCATATTTTGAGAAATTTCTGGAAGATAAAAAGGAGGCCACCTTGTTCACAGATTAAACAAAGCAAAGGCAGACAGGACAACTCTGAGGATGGTGTGGCAGTGAGAGGGGAATTCTGGTCTTTGTGGCAGAAACTCAGGGGAAGCAGGTTCCATGGGGAGGTGGGAGTGCAAAGAGGAACCAAGAGAGAGGCTGAGGCCTGCTCACCCTGTGAACAGCTCCACCCTACAGCCTCCGCCCCTTTCTCTCCTCCCTGCTGTGCAGGCCCCCAAACCTTCAGTTCAGTTCAGTTGCTCTGTCGTGTCCAACTCTTTGCAACTCTATGGACTGCAGCACACCAGGCCTGCCTGTCCATCACCATCTCCCGGAGCCCACCCAAACTCATGTCCATCGTCGGTGATGCCATCCAGCCATCTCGTCCTCTGTTGTTCCCTTCTCCTCCTGCCTTCAATCTTTCCCAGCATCAGGGTCTTTTCTAAAAAGTCAGCTCTTTGCATCAGGTGCCCAAAGTATTGGAGTTTCAGCTTCAGCTTCAGTCCTTCCAATGAACACCCAGGGCTGATCTCCTTTAGGATGGACTGGTTGGCTCTCCTCGCAGTCCAAGGGATTCTCAAAAGTCTTCTCCAACACCACAGTTCAAAAGCATCAATTCTTCGGTGCTGGCCGGATTCTCCAGGTAAGAACACTGGAGTGGGTTGCCATGCCCTCCTCCAGGGGACCTTCCCGACTCAGGGATCGAACCCGCATCTCCTGCATTGCAGGCAGATTCTTTATCTCTGAGCCACTGAAGAAGCCCACAGGGCATCTCCGGCCAAAGAAGCAGAACCAGCTTACGAGACTTAATGCGCACGCGTGCACGGAAGAGGCCCCGCAAGGTCTGGGCCCGCCAGCCTCTCCAGGCTTGTCTTGCACACTCTCACCTTTGTTCTCTGTACTCCATTCACAAAGACCTTTCTCTGGATGGAAAAGCAGTATTCCTTCTCCCGCCCCAGGATTCCGGCATCTGCTGCCCTGCTTGTATGTCATCCTTTTAGCAGGCTGTATTTTCTTGAGCCTTCAGATTTCATTTCAAATGTCACTTCCTCAGGGGGAGCTTTCTTGATAGGTCAGGCCCTAGGTCTATCATTTCTTGTACTTTTTCCGCCACATCAGTCTCTCCGGTTTTCTGACAGCAGGAACAATGTGTATTTTACTTACTCCCCCAGACCTTGACATCAGTGCCCGGCACACAATGGTGCGTCAGCAAAGCAGACCTTTTCCTCTAAGGCCCTAGCTGTCTCTCAGTTCCTGACCTTGTGTCAGAGTGTTTGACCTTTTCTTTCACAGGAAGGACAAAATGAGCTCTGCCAGACTTCTCCTTGACCAGAGAAACGAAGCAGGTCACCGTTCCCTAAAATGGGAACAACGAGAAGCGGTGGGCCATCAGCGCAACAGGATCTTGCCCTGTCTCACCCTGGCTGCCTTTATGGCCCTCTGCACACTAGTCTGCAGACCAGAGGTGGTAAATGCAAGCCAGAGAAGAGAGTTCTGCCTGGGAAAGTAAACCCCGATGCTGATAACCCCGGGTTATCAGTGAAAGACTACCCCTGAGGCAGGAAGCCAGCACGAGGAACAGGGCTCCCACTCCCTGTAGGACAGGGCAGGGGTGGTGGTGACAAGTATCAGAGGCCACTCAAAAGTCTTTTAAATGACTTCTATTACAGTAATACTTCAGTTCAGTTGCTCAGTCATGTCCGACTCTTTGTGACCTCATGAATCACAGCACACCAGGCCTCCCTATCCATCACCAACTCCCGGAGTTCACTCAGACTCACATCCATCGAGTCAGTGATGCCATCCAGCCATCTCATCCTCTGTCGTCCCCTTCTCCTTCTGCCCTCAATCCTCCCAGCATCAGAGTCTTTTCCACTTAGTCAACTCTTCGCAAGAGGTAGCCAAAGGACTGGAGTTTCAGCTTTAGCATCATTCCTTCAAAAGAAATCCCAGGGCTGATCTTCAGAATGGACTGGTTGGATCTCCTTGCAGTCCAAGGGACTCTCAAGAGTCTTCTCCACCACCACAGTTCAAAAGCATCAATTCTTAGGCACTCAGCCTTCACAGTCGGACTCTCACATCCATACATGGCTACTGGAAAAACCATAGCCTTGACTAGTTGGACCTTAGTCCGCAAAGTAATGTCTCTGCTTTTGAATATGCTATCTAGGTTGGTCATAACTTTTCTTCCAAGGAGTAAGCGTCTTCTAATTTCAAGGCTGCAGTCACCATCTGCAGTGATTTGGAAGCCAAAAAAAATGAAGTCTGACACTGTTGCCACTTTTCCCCATCTATTTCCCATGAAGTGATGGGACCAGATGCCATGATCTTCGTTTTCTGAATGTTGAGCTTTAAGCCAACTTTTCCACTCTCCACTTTCACTTTCATCAAGAGGCTTTTTAGTTCCTCTTCACTTTCTGCCATAAGGGTAGTGTCATCTGCATATCTGAGGTTATCAAGCAATCTTGATTCCAGCTTGTGTTTCTTCCAGTCCAGTGTTTCTCATGATGTACTCTGCATAGAAGTTAAATAAGCAGGGTGACAATATACAGCCTTGATTTACTCCTTTTCCTATTTGGAACCAGTCTGTTGTTCCATGTCCAGTTCTAACTATTGCTTCCTGACCTGCATACAGATTTCTCAAGAGGCAGGTCAGGTAGTCTGGTATTCCTGTCTCTTTCAGAATTGTCCACAGTTTATTGTTATCCACACAAAGGCTTTGGCATAGTCAATAAAGCAGAAATAGATGTTTTTCTAGAACTCTCTTGCTTTTTCCATGATCCAGTGGATGTTGGCAATTTGATCTCTGGTTCTTCTGCCTTTTCTAAAACCAGCTTAAACATCTGGAAGTTCACAGTTCACGAACTGCTGAAGCCTGGCTTGGAGAATTTTGAGCATTACTTTACTAGCGCGTGAGATGAGTGCAATTGTGCAGTACTTTGAGCATTCTTTGGCATTGCCTTCCTTTGGGATTGGAATGAAAACTGACCTTTTCCAGTCCTGTGGCCACTGCTGAGTTTTCCAAACTTGCTGGCATATTGAGTGCAGCACTTTCACAGCGTCATCTTTCAGGATTTGAAACAGCTCCACTGAAATTCCATCACCTCCACTAGCTTTGTTCATAGTGATGCTTTCTAAGGCCCACTTGACTTCACATTCCAGGATGTCTGGCTCTAGATTAGTGATCACATCATCATGATTATCTGGGTCGTGAAGATCTTTTTTGTACAGTTCTTCCGTGTATTCTTGCCACCTCTTCTTAATATCTTCTGCTTCTGTTAGGTCCAGACCATTTCTGTCCTTTATCAAGCCCATCTTTGCATGAAATGTTCCTTT
>SJYG01000279.1:369800-398241 GCA_006410535.1 Litocranius walleri | reverse complement strand
CTTTTGAGATTGCATCCAAGTACTGCATTTTGGACTCTTTTGTTGACTGTGATGGCTACTCCATTTCTTCTCAGAGATTCCTGCCCACAGTAGTAGATATAATGGTCCTCTGAGTTAAATTCACCCATTCCAGTCCATTTTAGTTCGCCTATTCCTAGAATGTCGACGTTCACCTTTGCCATCTCGTTTGACCACTTCCAATTTGCCTTGATTCTTGGACCTGACATTCCAAGTTCCTATGCAGTATTGCTCTTTACAGCATCGGACCTTGCTTCTATCACCAGTCACATGCACAGCTAGGTATTGTTTTTGCTTTGGCTCCATCCCTTCATTCTTTCTGGAGTTATTTCTCCACTGATCTCCAGTAGCATATTGGGCACCTACTGACCTGGGGAGTTCCTCTTTTGGTATCCTATCATTTTGCCTTTTCATACTGTTCATGAGTTTCTCAAAGGAAGAATACTGAAGTGGCTTGCCATTCCCTTCTCCAGTGGTCCACATTCTGTCAGACCTCTTCACCATGACCCGCCCATCTTGGTGGCCCCGCAGGCATGGCTTGGTTTCATTGAGTTAGACAAGCCTGTGGTCCTAGTGTGATTAGATTGACTAGTTTTCTGTGAGTATGGTTTCAGTGTGTCTGCCCTCTGATGCCCTCTTGCAACACCTACCGTCTTACTTGGGTTTCTCTTACCTTGGACATGGGGTATCTCTTCATGGCTGCTCCAGCAAAGCACAGCCGCTGCACCTTACCCAAGTCCGAGGTCAGGGGCGGCGGCCGGGAGGAGCTATCCTGCATCCGAGGTCAGTGGCGGCGGCTGAGAGGAGCTACCCGCAACTGAGGTCAATGGTGGCCGTCAGGAGACACCCTGTGTCCCAGCTCAGGGGTAGCGGCCAAGAAGAGCTACCCCGCGTCCAAGGCCAGGGGAGGTTGCCGAGAGGAGCTATCCCACATCCAAGGTCAGTGGCGGCCAGGAGGAGACACCTCACAGCCACGGCCAGGGGTGGCGGCAGAGAGGAGCTACCCTGCGTCCAAGGCCAGGGGCGGCGGCCGAGAGGTACTATTTATCAATCATTTATCATGAGATGGACACTGAGCCAAGCATTTAAAACATATTACCTTATTTAATCCTGTCAGCAACCTGTGAGCTAGGAAGTATTATTTTACCCATTTTACAAATGAGGAAAGACCGTCCGTCGGAGAGTTCAGTAACTTGCAGTCATCTGACAGCCAAATAACTGGCAGAACCCACTTTCCAGGGCAAATCACTGTGCTGTGCACTGCGCCATCATTGGCACCATGAGCCTTCTAATGGTAAAAGCAGCACAGACGACTGCAATTTACCAGAGCCAAGACATTAACCAGGCAGTTAAGACATCCTGTTAGGCAAGTTTTCTAGCAAACATAGCCTGCTGCTGCTGCTGCTGCTAAGTCGCTTCAGTTATGTCCGACTCTGTGCAACCCCATAGACGGCAGCCCACCAGGCTTCCCCGTCCCTGGGATTCTCCAGAAAAGAACACTAGAGTGGGTTGCCATTTCCTTCTCTAGTGCATGAAAGTGAAAAGTGAAAGGGAAGTCACTCAGTTGTGTCTGACTCTTTGTGACCCCCATAGACTGCAGCCCACCAGGCTCCTCCGTCCATGGGATTTTCCAGGCAAAAGTACTGGAGTAGGGTGCCATCGCCTTCTCTGAAATGTAGCCTAGTGTAACTTTTTAAAAATGACCAACTCAGTATCTTTGCCTCAAGTATATTCATGGTCGTGTTAAAGCATAATATTCATGATTTTAGATGTGCTGGGTACTGCCATAAGAATTGTTATTCCAAGGCATAGGAGCTATATATATAAATGGTTAGGGACGACATAATATGTTCCATTATTGAAAAGTTTGCCTTGAAGTCTTTACGTCAGTAAACCCTACAGTTGGGTCTGTTTGGACGATTCTGAACAACTTGGTATCAAGCACTTCACCTGTAGCTATAGTATGTTGAAACTTCCAGCTGGGGGGGGGGGGTGTGTGTGTATATCTACTTCCTAAAATTAGACAATTTTAGAGGCAAAAAGAACTTCCTGTTTTTCAGATATAAAAACCAAGATTTGGAGAGATTAAGTGAATTTGCTTTTTAAAAAAATTTTTTTCCAAAGAAATTTCCAGAATTGGAGATGATTCTTAATTCATCAGAATAAAAATGGTTCAGTGGATGGGGAGCACATTTAGACATTCCTTTTATAGCTTGGTTCAAATGAGATCTTTTAGGACAAGAAAACCTCTTTCTGGGTTCCTTTTCTCTGTACCTTACCTGTCTACAGCTCTAGGTATTAGTTTATGCCATACAAAAGCTCTAGGCTTTTTAAATCTGTCCAGGAAAAAAAAAACCCTTCCCCCCTTGTTATATAAGGTACCTGAGAATTGAACATAGGTGATACTGGGCAGTTAGATATGAGATCTTTTAGGACAAGAAAACCTCTTTCTGGGTTCCTTTTCTCTGTACCTTACCTGTCTACAGCTCTAGGTATTAGTTTATGCCATACAAAAGCTCTAGGCTTTTTAAATCTGTCCAGGAAAAAAAAAACCCTTCCCCCCTTGTTATATAAGGTACCTGAGAATTGAACATAGGTGATACTGGGCAGTTAGATATGAGATCTTTTAGGACAAGAAAACCTCTTTCTGGGTTCCTTTTCTCTGTACCTTACCTGTCTACAGCTCTAGGTATTAGTTTATGCCATACAAAAGCTCTAGGCTTTTTAAATCTGTCCAGGAAAAAAAAAACCCTTCCCCCCTTGTTATATAAGGTACCTGAGAATTGAACATAGGTGATACTGGGCAGTTAGATATGAGATCTTTTAGGACAAGAAAACCTCTTTCTGGGTTCCTTTTCTCTGTACCTTACCTGTCTACAGCTCTAGGTATTAGTTTATGCCATACAAAAGCTCTAGGCTTTTTAAATCTGTCCAGGAAAAAAAAAACCCTTCCCCCCTTGTTATATAAGGTACCTGAGAATTGAACATAGGTGATACTGGGCAGTTAGATATGAGATCTTTTAGGACAAGAAAACCTCTTTCTGGGTTCCTTTTCTCTGTACCTTACCTGTCTACAGCTCTAGGTATTAGTTTATGCCATACAAAAGCTCTAGGCTTTTTAAATCTGTCCAGGAAAAAAAAAAACCCTTCCCCCGCTTGTTATATAAGATGCCTGAGAATTGAACATAGGTGATACTGGGCAGTTAGATTACCTAAGTATGAGATGATGACTGTCGAATGGAGAAAATCAATTGCTTTCCTTCCCTCCCCAGAAAGTGCCCTGTAGGGGCTAGATAAGTGCAGGCTGTAATAGTTCATTACTTGGTGGTTCTTCCTAATGGCAGGCAGCCCTGAAGCTGACCAAGTAACAAGTACTCACTCAGCCAAAGGTCACTTTTTCTGGCCCAGCAGCCTTTCCACTTGGAAATGCCATTGGGTCTAATGTTGGTCTGAAAAGAGAGGCCATTATACCACAGAGCTCCAGGCATCAACGTTCTGAAAGTTTTTAAATTGTGCTTCTTTTAAAAATGAACTCAAACCTGTGGCATTTGTGCTTTATTGCTAGTGAAAAGAGCTGATTACCATGGTTAGCGTAACTGCTTTTATTGAGATGTGGAAGCCAAGTAGTGGAAAATAAACCCTGTAGCTCTGTGTAGGAAGTCTGAAATGTAATTCATCGCTTCAGTTAGCTTTCAGAAAGAAAAGGCCTGGGGACGGGGCTCTGGTTTCTTTTGATTACCATTGTCCATGAAATCAGATAAGGGAGCTGAGTAGGGTCTAGAGAAGGTCACTAGGGGTTTCTAGGCAGAGAGAGGGACCTCCAGACAGCAGATACTCAGGTCCAGTAGCAAAAGATGAGTTCTGGGTCACCGTGCTCTGAGCATAAAGGCTAGAAACCCCACAGACAATTAGGTTTACATTTACAGTTAAAAAAAAAAAAACAAAACCTGCCCTGGAGGCTAAACCTAAGCGGTTCTACTGGAATTGGGAGAGCGGTGGTGAGTAGTTTAGTTGCTCAGTCATGTTCAACTCTTCTGCAACCCCATGGACTGTAGCCTGTCAGGCTCCTCTGTCCATGGATTTCCCAGGCAAGAATAGTAGAGTGGCTCGCCATTTGCAGAGGATCTAGCGGAACCTACATTTAAAGATGCATTTTTATTTCTGTTCAGGGAGTGCACTCTTCCCCTTTTGGATTTACTGACTGTATCAGCCGTGTTGGCCACGGCCAGTTCAGCTTCACTCACTTGGCATTGATTCAGGTTTGGCTCTTCTGGGGCCAGTTAGCTGCAAGTTGAATAATATTGGTTATTACATAAGCTATGTTTTTCTGATTACATCCCCTGTTTAATCTCTAGCACTATATATATTTAGAATTTTATTTTCCTGAGGTAACTTTGGCTTATGACGTTATGTTTCATATGTATAACAGAATTTGACTTCTGTCTACACTACAGAAGTGTGTGTATATATACACACACTCACCATCAGAAGTCCAGTCTCCATCCATCACCGTACAGTCAACCCCTTTACCATTCACACTTTCCTCCCAAGGGCCCCTTTCCCTGCTGGTAACAGCCAATCTGTTCTCTGTATCTGTGTGCTTATTTTTGATTTGTTTGCTTGTCATGTTTCCATGTATGGGTGAAATCATACAGTACTTTTCTTTCTCCATCTGACTTATTTCACTTAGCATAGTACCCTCAAGGTCCATCCATGTGGTTGCAAATGGCAAGATTATGGTCACAAATTTCCTAACACTGCTTGACTGTATCTCCCAGATCTGAGTCTACGCAGTCACTCTTAGTAGGCTCACTGCATATTTCGTAATTCAGCCCATGTTGCTTGAAAAGGGACAATGACTCGGCCACAGTGTATATATGTCTCCATGGTTCACATTTGGAAAGCTAACTGTTAGCAGGTTGTTCAGCATGTCTAACAATGTCTTTGGGAATTTCTCTTGAGTATGTGAATATACTTTAGACGTGAGCTATTGAAGCTAGCCTGAGTTTGTGTGCTGACCTTGTAGTAACTTCACACGATACTGGCCGTGGTTCTTTCTCTTGGACAGCCCCTGTTTGTCCCACCCGGCAGCACTGTAGCTTTATCAAGGGCCATCACCACAGCAACCCTCAGTCCTTGGAGGGACCGCATTACAGGCCGTTTTGAACCACACGGAGCTGAAATCAGAGCTTTGGTTCCTATTATAATTCCATGAAGAAAATGCATCCTCAGAATTGAGCTGACTAAAATGAACAAGACTTACTTGAGGCCCAGTGGTTAAGGCCTGTCTTTCAGGACTTCTTCGGGGGTCTGGTGCTTAAGAGTCCAGCTCGCAGTGCAGAGGATACAGGTCTGATCCCTGGGGGGGAGCTAAGACCCCATAGGTCATGGAGCAGGTAGGAGCCACCGCCGCAGAGTCTGCGCACTTCCACAGAAGACCCTGCGCGACAGCGAGGACCTCGTGGGCCCCAGCTAAGAGCTGACCCGGCAAACAACTTTTTAAAAAGGGGGGATGCTGGAGATGTGGAATCGATCCCTGGTTGGGGAACTAAGATCCCACTTGCCTCAGGGTGTGGCCAAAACTTACATGAATAAAATGAACAAGGATTTTATTTCAAGGAAAATAGATGCATTCGTGACACTTTATAGATTAATCAAATCATAAGTGAAAGTGAGGTCGCTCAGTCGTGTCTGACTCTTTGCAACCCCATGTACTGTAACCTACCAGGCCCCTCCGTCCATGGGATTTTCCAGGCAAGAGTACTGGAGTGGGTTGCCATTTCCTTCTCCAGGGGATCTTCCCAATATAGGGATCGAACCCGGGTCTCCCGCACTGCAGGCAGATGCTTTACCATCTCAGCCACCAGGGAAGCCCAAGATCCTAATAAATGAAGTGCAAAATGCACAGAGACAATCCTCAAAGAGTAAATACAGCCAGTAAACAAGCCTGAAGAAATGTTCAGTCCTTATGTCCCTACCAGCAATCCAAGAAGTGCAAATTCTTAAATGAAGATATTGCCTTCATTCTTCAAGCCAGCAAAAAATTGAATGAAATTAAAATAACCAGTGCTGCTTAAGTGACCAATGAAATTGTGAGTACCAGTCAGATATTTTGGAGAAGGAAATGGCAACCCACTCCAGTGTTCTTGCCTGGAGAATCCCAGGGATGGGGGTGCATGGCAGGCTGCCATCTATGGGGTCACATAGAGTCGGACACGACTGAAGTGACTTAGCAGTAGCTGCCAAAGTGACAGGGTCTGTCACTTTGATCCAGGCTGTCTTTTGATTGGCTCTTTCTTTTAAAGACTATTTTGACAATAAATACTGAGAGCATTAAAGCCAGGTATACTTTTGGTTCAATCCCTTCTAAGAAAATAATCTAAAATGAAACAAAATCGCTTATGCATAAAGATATTCACTTCAAAATTATTTACATTAGCAGAGATTTGAAACAAGCTCAGTAGTGAAAAATAGGAAGACGTTAAAGATAAATTAATGCAATCGTGAATAATTATTCATATAAAAAACTGTTTCTAGACTTCTGGTCAGTATGATAGTTTGATATTCCTTCTCCACCTCAAGTACATTAAAATGCCACTTAAAAAATTTACATTTATAAATAAGCTCAATTTAAAAAAATGTTAAGCCTCAAAGCACAAGTTGAACACTGGCCTAAATTCAGCCAAAAATGAGGTATTGAATTGGGAAACCTAGAGAACACACTGAGAATTCCAAAACAAGATAAAAGGATAGAAAATATGAATGAGATTTTGAGACATGGAGACTAGAAAGATCAGGTATAACATATAGCCAACTGAAGTTTCAGGAGTAGAGGGACAGAATGGGAAGAGGCAACATGTAATTAAAAAATGACTTAGATTCTCCGATTGTAAGGAGACATGAGGTCGAAAATAAAAAGGACATGCCAAAATGAGAGTAAAACCAGTGCACATCTAACCACATCACAGTGAGGCTGCAAGCATCAAAATTACAGAGAAAGTCCTGGCAGCTACCAGAGAGAAACTCTGATGACCTGCAAAAGAACAATAATGGCCTTGGGTGACTCACTTCTAAGGTATATTCATATAATGAAAATCTCAGTGGCATTACCGGAAACGCTGAGCCTCTACCAGTAGCTGGATTTCTCAGTGTTTTCTTTGTATCTACGAAGATTGTGTGTTTCTATATAATTTTGTACTCTGATGCCTTACTGAATTTTCTCAGGGTTTGCGTAGTGTTCTAGCTGATTCTCTTATTTTATTCGCGTATATAATTTCATCATCTAAAAATAGTAATGCTTACACCTTTTTTTACTAACGTGTATTCATTTTGTTTCTTGGCCTTGTCTAATGGTGTTAACCAGAACTTCTGGAACAATGTGAGTTAGCCATGACATTTTATCTTGAACGTCACTCTAAGGGCCATTTCCAATACAATCTTAAATTACTTGAGGGTGGATTCATCTTTAACATAATAAAGCATAGCTACTGTTTCCTGCTTTATTTATAGATTCCTTATGAAGAATAAATGTTGAGCATTATTAAATACATTTTCAGCATGTGCAAAGATGATCATGTGATTTTCCATTTGGGTTTATTAATATGATAAGTTATGTTAATAGCTTTTTCTGATGTTGAATTATTTGTGCACTTCTAGATAAAATGTCACTTGGCCATGGTTTATTATCTTTTTAATGTGCTGCTGAGTCTTGTTTGTTAATGTCTTTTTTAGATTTATTACATGGATATTCATAAGAAAGATTGATCTATCATCTACTTTTTATTCCTTTTTGGTTTTTTGTTGTCCTGTTTGGGTTCTGGTATTTCTATTTTGTCATTTTATGAAAAGAATTTAGAAGCTTAATTTGTTTCGTGTGTTCTGTAACAATTTACATAGCACTGGAATTATCTGTCTCTTAGGAGCTAAGTAGAATTCTCCTGTGAGAACATCTGGATCTGATGATACTTGAGGGGATGCTTTTTGACAACTTTTCATATTTCTTCGCTGCTAATGGCTGCTTGTATTTTCAAATCTCTTCTGAGATCTTTTATTTTTTGTAATTTAAAATGTTTGTGTAGTAAGTTAATTATTTAATGACATGTCCATCTTTCTTCATCTGAATCCTTCTTTGAGAGGAATAATGTCTTAATTATTTATTAATTAACAATGCTTGGCAAATAATTCTCAATGCCAATATATGTTTATAAAATGAATGAACTAGCGGATTGTGTCCATCACAAACCGACTCTACTCTGCATAAAACATAGGTGTTGCCTCTTCCTGTGGTTTTATTTTCTATACCATGCAAATTCAAAATTGAGATTTTTTTTTTCCTCAGAGTATGGAGAGAATGTAGTATTTTAGACTTGATACATTATGAGACATCATTAACGTGCTATTTCTCCCAAAGTAGTTCTGAGAGTGTGGCTGCTCTTCTTGGCTTGACCGACCCTCCCAGAGCCTCTGCTTGGTAGATATCCAAGACGCCACAGCTGCGCACTCCTTGTCAGTCCTGGGTGTGCTTGCTGACCTCACAGTTTGTGGAGTTGCTGCCAGTATCACAACTTTTCTAGCTAGGCAAGGATTTCTCTCTGGGTATAAAAACCAAGGATATTTTTCAAAAAAGTGACTTTCAGCTGAAACCCACTGAACACGGTGCGTGTTTATCACAATCGCATTCCTCCACTCTAGTTTTCACACCTTCTCTCTAAAACCTCAACTCGAACTCACAGTGAGTTCTTAAAGCTTCAGAAAAATACAGTGCTTTCTGACATTTTCCTGGTTTGCTTTTCCAGGAGAAGAGTTGCCCAGTTTCAGTGAGGTGTGAGAAGGTGAAAGAGGAAAGTGTTAAAGATAAAGGGAAGAGCCACAGAATGATCTGACCCAATATGTCCCCCCCCATGTTCACAAAAATAGCTTTACTTTTTAAATTAACTTCTTTTTTTCTTTTTAAATTAATTTTTATTGGAGTATAGTTACTTTACAAGATGGAGTTAGTTTCTACTGTACAGCAAAAATAAATCAGCCATACATATAAATATCCCCTCCCCTTTTGATCCAAGCTAAGTCTTCAGAGTGCCACCAGCCTTTCAGAATCAGTATTCTAGTGGTCATTCATCTTCCAATGGGCTTAATTTTTCAGAATATGGGTGAGGGAAATGTGTAGGGGTGGGGGTTGTGTGATGACAAGGGCCAGCTCATTTGGGTGCAGCTAAGCAGGTGGGAGACCTTCTGGGCCTTCTGCTTGCCTGGGGAAAGCCATTGCTTTTCATATGGCCTGGGGGAGGGATATCACCACAGAAACTCTTGAGACAGGAAGGAGGGGACACCATTCCACTTTGTGCAATGAGAAAATGGCCAAAGAGGAGACACCACAGGAAGCAGGAGGACCTGCCACTGGCGGCCAGAAGTAGGCTGCAGGCAACTAAGAGCAGCCCTGGTGTCTTGTCTGAAAAATCTAGATGGCTGTTTCTTGTCCTTATCAAAAGGGATTGAGAAAGATTGCTTGACAGAGTCTTTGGGGCGGAACCTTCATCCTCATAATCTGGGGAGAGTATTATATCTGTGATTTCCTAATTCAGTTTTAGCTCTATTCAGAGTAAAAATGCAATTAGGTTATGACAATTCTCTCCAAATATTAAGGTCTGGGTTTCCTGCTATCTTATGCTGAGGGGATGGTAAACAACTTAACAAATGACCCCAGCATGGACAGCATATGTTTGGGGATATAATTATACCTACAACTACTGTTTGAACAAAATTTACATTTTTAGTTCAGTGTATAACATCAAGGTGAAAAAAGATAATTTTCTGAAATCTAAGATATTTTAAATCCCTCCACATTTCAAAATGAGAAGCTAAAACTTTTCTTCAAATTCAGGCCATCACAAGAATTCTTAAAAAAACACACTTCAGGAGACTCATTTCTTTCTGAGGGCTGTTTGCACAGTCTGTGATGACTAGAGGTTTAAAAGCATTTAAGGTTGGTGTTTTCTAACTGTCTGATAATCTAAATTGTGTTGATCGTAAGATCAAGTTATCATCTCCTTAACACTAAAACCAACATTTTTAATGTTAAAGTTCCATTGATAACCTTTGGCTAACTGAAAAAATATAATTCACCCCATTTTCTCTTTTTTTAAAAAAGTATGTATTTATTTAGCTGTGCAGGGTCTTAGTTGTGTTATATGAGACCTTTCAGTTGTGGCATACAAGATCCAGTTCCCTGACCAGGGACTAAACCCAGGCTCCCTGCATTGGAGCTAGGAATCTTAACCATTAGACCACTAGGGAAGGTCCTACCCAGTTGTCTTTTAAATTCTTGCAGCCATTCTCTTGGCTTTCCCTACAGCAATAGAATTTATCATATCACAGAAAGAATGGCCATTTTCTTTGCTTCAGTCACGATGTTTTAGGACTGGGTTAACAAAAATGTAAATAAGTCTACTTTAAAATATTAATACATAAAAGAGTCAAGAAATTGAAAACAAGCTTTAGAAGGGATCTGCAACTATTCCTCCCTCTAACCTGAAGAGAGGCAGAATATGCAAGAGAACCAAACAAATTCAGGACTAAAAGCCCTGTGGAGACTGCTGATCCACAGAGTCAGGCAGGAGCTCTCTGGGTGAATTCGTGTGATTACTGTGGTGCTCAACTCTAATATCAAATTATTTCTGTTTAGCACTACATAACCAGTACTCTTGGTTGTGGGGAAACAGCTGAGCGACCTTGCTAACTTAGAAACTCAACTTGTGACTTCAGTCCTGGTGCAGCCAGGCCTCCCTGGATAGCTAGTGGTAAAGAACTCACTTGCCAGTGCAGGAGGCCTAAGAGACTTCGGTTCGATCCCTGGGTTGAGAAGATCTCCTGCAGAAGGGAATGGCAGCCCACTCCAGCATTCTTGCCTTAGAGACCCCCATCGACAGAGGAGCCTGGGGCTACAGTCCATGGGGTCACAAAGAGTCAGACACAACTGAAGTGACTTAGCACACACCACAGCTAGCGCTTCTACAATCAACAGCAGAAAATAAGAATGTTCTCTTGTAATAAATATTAGCAAAGGGTATATATATTTCTGTTCTTCAGATGACTGTATCGGTTTAATCTAATTTCAATTCAAAGATCCATTTGTCTCTAGTTCTGCATCAGAGGCAAAAATTACTTTATTTGATTAACTCTGAGAACTGGGGAGAAGTCTTCTATATATCTTAATATTCAATTCTAATGCATTCATTAGGAAGAAACAATTCCATAACCTCAAGTAAATCGTTTCAAATTGGAATGGTCAAAACAGAAAAGTTAATATCCAAATGGAATTTGGTGTGTTACATAAGCATGTGCAATCATCTAAAATTAAAACTAATCACTTCATATCAGAAACAGTAATAAAAGCCAAGGTTCTGCCTCATTGTTCTCCACTGAAGCGTGAATAATTCATGATTCAGGTAAGCGTTCCTTCTCCCCCAAGTATTCCATAAGATTTTACCAATTTTATTATTAAAACTGTCTCTCTCCAGCATTTCAGCTTCACTAGAATTGAACTGATAATATGTGTTGTACCTTCTGATATTGCTGTTTGTAGTTCTGTCCTTCAGCCCTCATGCAAAGCAGACTATGACCAGGTCTCATGGAACAAAACAGATTTTGAGGGCCTGGCCTTGCGTCGAGGCTTCTCATTCTCCCTGAGTCTGACCTGCTTCATCTCCATATTTTTCAGTGTTCTTTTTGAATACAAATCTTTTCTTATTCAGAAATATCTGGTCCCATCTGTCCTTCCCAGAAAGCTGCCAATAGTGAAAAATTAAAATTATCCTCTTCTAATAGTATGTTTTGGGGCTTCCCTGGTGGCTCAGAGGTTAAAGCGTCTGCCTGGAATGCAGGAGACCTGGGTTCGATCCCTGGGTCTGGAAGATCCCCTGGAGAAGGAAATGGCAATCCACTCCAGTATTCTTGCCTGGAGAATCCCATGGATGGAGGAGCCTGGTGAGCTACAGTCCACAGGGTCACAAAGAGTTGGACACGACTGAGTGACTTCACCTCAGTAGTATGTTTTACTTCTCAATAAATGCCCCCATCAATAGTGTTCCTAGTTTCATCTATCACATATATACATTTTTTAACATTAAACACTTATTGAGTTTCTACTGTGGGTGATGTGCTAAAGACAGAAAAAACTCAAAATTTGCCTCCAAGGAGGTGACAGGTGGAACAGGCTGGATATTGAAACACCAGCGGTAAGAGGTGCTATTTCACACAGAGCAGAAATGTGAAAGCAACAAGAGGGGTGGAGCAACTATCTCCACACAGATACAGCTGAATCACTCGGTATCTTGGGGGAAATTGAAGCGGTTTCTGCCTGACTGATTCTATTTTCTCCATGAAGCAGGAGATGAGATCCTTTCTTGAGAGTCACGGTAGGTTGAAAGATATGAGGAGAGTAATAAAGGCTTGAAACGGTTGCCAAAGTGATAGAGAAAAACAGCTACTTAGGAGAATTAGGACCAGTTCCAGGTAACATGAAAGACTAGCTCACAAATCTGTGAAAGTCCCATAGCAACCTGACTGAGTGGCTCTTCTCCATGGAGGCTACAGTGAAAAGAAGGGACCAGGGTGAACGGTGCTTATATGTCATAGATCTTTGCCAGAAGAAAGGAGGTGAAGCCAGGACAAGGCTGATAACCTGAGAGACGATGGATGGATTAATGGGAAGGATACTATGGAGTAAGGCACTATGAGAACAAAATGATAGGATGTGCAGGGGTTTAAGATTTCAGTGGGACCCAGTGTGGTTCAAGGGTAAGTCATGGAGCAGGTGACTGAATGGAAGGACCTTGTGGGGGAAGTATGCAACGATTCAGTGAAGTTTTACAAAGCCCAGCCTGGTGTCAGGTACTGTATTAAGTCATGAGTCAGACCCTATACAAACTAAAAAACTTCAGAGTAAAACTGGTAAATACCCCATTTAGCATGTGATAAATAGTAACTGGGGCTTCCCAGGTGGATCCATGGTAAAGAACCCACCTGCCAATGCAGGAGACACAGGTTCAATCCCTGGGTTGGGAAGATCCCTTGGAAAGGGAATGGCAACCCACTCCAGCATTCTTGCCTGGATAATCCCATGGACAGAGGAGCCTGGCGGACTACAGTTCATGGGGTCGCAAAAGGGTTGGACACAACTTAGCTACTAAACAACCACAACAAATAGTAACTGAGATGAAATGCCCAGCTATACAAAGGAGGAAGTATGGTCCACAGCTGGCAAGTGCAGAGAGGACTTTGCCAGAGTTATTCAAGGGAGTGCAGTATGAGGAAGCAGACATGCCAGCGATGAGGAGAAGCTAACAGCACCCGGTCTCGTGACTGGCAAGTGAGGGCTGCAAGCCCCAAACGAGTTCAAGAGGAAAATGATATCTCCCTCCCAACAGCTCTGGCTGCCCTAAATCCCACCTAAACATTTCAGCACATCATCACCTCCACTGCTGGCCTGAAGTACCACTTTCAACACCTCAGTTTCCTCTAAATCCTTCCGTCTCTTCCCAGCGCCTTCACCATTAAAGAGCCTTAACTCTCACATCACAGAAATGAGTGCTACGAGGGCCTCTGGCCTCCCCGCCCGCCCACCATGTGCTGCTGCAGCATGCCGCCTGCTTCCCTTCTCTCTGATTCACACCCTCGTGCTCATTTCCACATGCTTTGCTCATCTGTAACATTTCTCCCAAGCTTCCCTTTCAAGTTAAGTCACTTTTCACAGCCTGACTGGAGAAAATCAGTCACGATGTGGCTCTCCTTGACTCTTTCTGAGTTATTTTACTGCATATTGTGGTCCTTAGGACTGTGCTATCTCCTGGTATTCTCCAATAGCTCATCTTTTCAAATAAGGTCCCTGAAGTCTTGATGTGCACCTCTAGATTCCCACGGTGCTTTACTTGTAGAGAGTTAAACACAGAATAGGTGTTTGAGAGGCAAATTACTCTGGTAGAAAGTACCCAAGTCAAGAGATCCCGTTTTTTAATTCCAGCTCTACCCCTCAGGCTAAACTCTCTTTACTCGAGAATTGAGGAGCCTGACCCATGATCACTCAGATGCCCTTCACCGGCTGCAGTCTCAGTCCAGAAATCTAACTACTTTATCTGACCAGAAGCTCTGATAGTGCGCACCGTGCACTCTCATTGCTCTTTTTCTAAGACACTATCACATAGCAGGTACCACATTTAATAAGACTCAAACTAAATATTCAAAGCACACTTTAATTGTAGGAGTCAAGTGCAAGGTATGACTTAATATAAATATTCAATAAATATCTATAAAATGTATTCATTCATTCAACATTTCAAGCACAGTTCTAGACACTGTGGGATGAAGTGGTAAATAAAATAGACAAGAAGGACTTTTTTCTCTTGGAGTTTATATTCTAATGGAAACAAATAGATGGTAGGTAAATGTATTAATATACAGGCTTCCCAATAGTGCAGAGGTAAAGAATCCCCAATAGCCACAAGAGACAGGTGTTTGATCCCTGGGTCAGGAAGATCCTGTGGAGGAGGAAATGGTTACCCACTCCAGTGTTCTTGCCTGGAAAATCACATGGACAAAAGAGCCTGGCAGGCTACAATCCCTGGGGTCACAAAGAGTCGGACACAGCTGAGTGACTGGGTGCACACACACACATGTAATATAGTGCCACGTGCTATGTCATTCATGTCAATAACTGCTATGAAGAAAAATAGAAAACAGAAAAAGGATAGAGGCATGGGTGATTTCTGAGGTAGTCATCTTAATTTCAATTCCATAGAGTGACGATATGGGCCTTCTTGCAGACATGACATGTATAGATGTAAACAGATACAGGCATAGATGCACAGAGAAATACAGACGCTAGCGTTCTGCACACAGCGCCGTGTGCCACACTACGAGCTAACGCGCGTCGTACTCACTAGTTTAGGTCATCTTCCCAACAATCCTTAGAGATATACTACCTCATTATATAAATGAAAAGACTCAGAGTTCAAATAACAAATGCAAAGCCACTTCACTAAAAGTGCCGGTGCTTGAAACCACATTCTATTTGCATGTCATTTGCACAAACAAACATGTTACACTGAGTTTCTTATACAAAAATATTCTAAACTAAAATAGGAAAATAAGCCATCATGTATGCTGATCGCCATCTTTTTATTTTAAATATACCTTAAAAGGTCAGTCCTTTGCATACTCAAGAATTGTGATGGAGAGCCATATCACCATAAAAACCAATAAAACAGCTGAATGTAGAGGTCTCCAAGATATACTGGTATAAGAAAAGGCAAAGTGTAAAGATGTAATAGATTATGCAGCCATGTGTATATAAAAGTGGATGGATTTTTTCATGTGTGTATAAGCACAGGATATCTCTAGCAGGATAAAAAATATTCGTATCAGCGGTTTCCCTAAAGATGAGTAAGAAGGAGGCTTATTTTTTACTGTCTGTAATTTTAAAAACTACGTGCATGTATTACTTATTGAAAAATTGGTTTAAAACTTTAATGCAATGCAATGCTGCTGCTAGGTCACTTCAGTCATGTCCAACTCTTAGTGACCCCATAGACGGCAGCCCACTAAGCTCCCCTGTCCCTGGGATTCTCCAGGCAAGAACACTGGAGTGGGTTGCCATTTCCTTCTCCAGTGCATGACAGTGAAAAGTGAAAGTGAAGGTGCTCAGTCGTGTCTGACTCTTAGCGACCCCATGGGCTGCAGCCCACCAGGCTAATAATTACTATCAAAAAGGCACCTGAGGACTTGCTGGTGGTCCAGTAGTTAAGACTCCACATTTGCACTGCAGGGGGGACACAGATTCAGTCCCTGGTCAGGGGAGTTCCACATGCTGGACGGTACAGACAAAAAAAAAAGACACAAATTATTTAAAGAATAAGCTTTTGGAATTAGATCCTATTCCTAAGAAGGCATACAAATTTTCCATGAGAGAGCTTTCACTAATGTGCAACCACAGTGAAAGTTAATGTTATGAGAAGCTTGGCCTACTTCGTGACTGTTGAAACATGATCCTCAATAGCTGAAGAATAAATGGACACTTGAACAGGTAGAGTAGGAAGTGATGACACTGGAGAGTAGGGAGTCACAGTATAAACACTAAACACTACAGTCAGAGACAGTGATTCTCCACCACACATCCACACAAGAACAGGACCCTAAAAGTTGCTTGTTGGAGAAGGCAATGGCACCCCACTCCAACACTCTTGCCGGAAACTCCCATGGANAACTAAAATAGGAAAATAAGCCATCATGTATGCTGATCGCCATCTTTTTATTTTAAATATACCTTAAAAGGTCAGTCCTTTGCATACTCAAGAATTGTGATGGAGAGCCATATCACCATAAAAACCAATAAAACAGCTGAATGTAGAGGTCTCCAAGATATACTGGTATAAGAAAAGGCAAAGTGTAAAGATGTAATAGATTATGCAGCCATGTGTATATAAAAGTGGATGGATTTTTTCATGTGTGTATAAGCACAGGATATCTCTAGCAGGATAAAAAATATTCGTATCAGCGGTTTCCCTAAAGATGAGTAAGAAGGAGGCTTATTTTTTACTGTCTGTAATTTTAAAAACTACGTGCATGTATTACTTATTGAAAAATTGGTTTAAAACTTTAATGCAATGCAATGCTGCTGCTAGGTCACTTCAGTCATGTCCAACTCTTAGTGACCCCATAGACGGCAGCCCACTAAGCTCCCCTGTCCCTGGGATTCTCCAGGCAAGAACACTGGAGTGGGTTGCCATTTCCTTCTCCAGTGCATGACAGTGAAAAGTGAAAGTGAAGGTGCTCAGTCGTGTCTGACTCTTAGCGACCCCATGGGCTGCAGCCCACCAGGCTAATAATTACTATCAAAAAGGCACCTGAGGACTTGCTGGTGGTCCAGTAGTTAAGACTCCACATTTGCACTGCAGGGGGGACACAGATTCAGTCCCTGGTCAGGGGAGTTCCACATGCTGGACGGTACAGACAAAAAAAAAAGACACAAATTATTTAAAGAATAAGCTTTTGGAATTAGATCCTATTCCTAAGAAGGCATACAAATTTTCCATGAGAGAGCTTTCACTAATGTGCAACCACAGTGAAAGTTAATGTTATGAGAAGCTTGGCCTACTTCGTGACTGTTGAAACATGATCCTCAATAGCTGAAGAATAAATGGACACTTGAACAGGTAGAGTAGGAAGTGATGACACTGGAGAGTAGGGAGTCACAGTATAAACACTAAACACTACAGTCAGAGACAGTGATTCTCCACCACACATCCACACAAGAACAGGACCCTAAAAGTTGCTTGTTGGAGAAGGCAATGGCACCCCACTCCAACACTCTTGCCGGAAACTCCCATGGACGGAGGAGCCTGGTGGGCTGCAGTCCATGGGGTTGCGAAGAGTCAGACATGACTGAGCGACTTCCCTTTCTCTTTTCACTTTCATGCACTGGAGAAGGAAATGGCAACCCACTCCAGTGTTCGCCTGGGGAATCGCAAGGACGGAGGAGCCTGGTGGGCTGCCGTCTATGGGGTCACACAGAGTCAGACATGACTGAAGCGACTTAGCTGCAAAAGTTGCTTATAACAGAATAAGGATGTGGATTATTTTTTAATCCTTTACTCTTTTGTAGCAGTTTTCCTTCAAACTTTCACATTTCCACTGAAAACTTACAAAGTAACATGTTATACACAAGAAAGTGGTGAGGAACAAGTGAGAAAATATCAGAAATCTCTGTATAAAATTTCAAGAATGTCAAATTCCAGGGTTATACTGTTTCTTAATGTATTTAAAATATAAAATGTAGTTTATACTGATCATTTGCCCTTTTGAGTCATGAAATGTAAGTTTGTAAGTAAGGAGCATGTAAGAAATTCTACCTAATTCAAATGCATGCCTCTATTAAAGCAGGTGGAGTCCAGGGTACAGCCTTACCATAATCCACTGGGAATTCAGATCTGTAATTAGTCACTCTTGGAACTCACTACTTGCCATTCAGTGTGAGTGCAACTGAGAAAGCATTTATCTGGCAATCAAAAGCTTTCTATATGTTATACGCGTCAGCTTTGTGTAGTCAGTTAGCTCTGTAATTAACTCTCCTTCATAAAACTCTTTGGAGAATGATGTAGGCGTACAGGTAAAGAAATATGGCTGGTTGTCACTTTGTGCCGTTTTGTAAACTAGCTATAGCATCAGGAAGAGAAAGGTGTGGGGTCTACACAGGCTGGAACACAGCATTATATGGATATTTAATTTCTGACATGATTTAGAAATAAATGACTCTGGTTTGATATGGACCCTGCATCCACAGAAATGTGAGCTCCTCACTTTGGAACTCCATTCACAATGGTGAGGTTGCCACTCAGTTTTCTTCCTTACAGAGCAGGCAACTCACTGAGATCACTGTCTACACTAAAAAAAACCAACACTGTACATATTTAGAACAGAAATTTCAGCAGCATAAAACCACTTGGGCTGAAATGAGGCTCGTCTGACCTTATGTAATTAGCATCGTGTTGTAACCAAACACCCCGGATAACTTTGAGTCTTTCCCTGGGTTCCATAAGTAATTAAGCAGGGACTCTGATGCCTTACCCAATTAATGATATAAATTTTATTTCCAAGAAAGATTCTGTTCATCTCTAATAAATGTTTACCATTTTGTGAGATTTTTTTTAAAAAGAACATTTGGAATTTGGGTCAGGAAAACCCAAGGGATTTCTATGACTCATTGACAAGTGATCAGAACAAGAGTAGAATAACCTGGAATGTACAAAAATAAATAGAGCAGATTTTCCATTAAAGTGGTTTCATAACAGAGAAGAACATATTGGAAAATATTTCCTTCGATAAAACATAGAGAGGATTATTAAAAAAGTGTTTTTTTAGTAGTTGGAAAAATGAGATGCTCACGATTAGAGAGCTGTATTAGTCACATATCTGGACCATATGCTTGAAACAAGAACTCCTCTATCTGAAAAAAAATGCCCTGGAATCACCTTCTGTCTACAGATGGCCCTTGTCGCTCAGCTTCTGTGTATGCAACTAGATCTCTGAGGCCAAGTTTCCCTTAAATCCCCGCACAGGTGTATGTGGAAGACTGAGGAATCACTCTTCCACCCACTGTGACGTAGCATGACGACATCAGCCCCTTTAAACAAAGAAGGCTTGAGCCAGGAGAAGCAACGGTGCGTGCAAAGGAAGGCCGACACTTCTGCTCAGATCTCTAGCCTTCTTGGGTTACTCATCTCTGGCTGAATAATGTCATTTCTTTTCTACCAGACACGAGACAAGATGATGGGAATAATATAAAAAGGGACGTTAATAATATTCTTTTCTTTTCTATACTGAATAAGGAGCATGCAATTGCTCAGAGCAGATAATAACATAGTGATAATAAGCTTGCATTCTCCCAAACACAGAACAATAAGTAACAGTATTTGATCAGCTCTCCAACACTTGGGATGGACCGTACAGTTATAGACAGTTTGAATGGGGAGTGATTCAGGTGGGCCAGAGTTAGACTCTGGAAACATTAGACTGTGAGATGACTTTGGAAACATGAGAGGGTTGAGACAGGTGGGAAAATGTGCCTTAACTCAAAGAAACTATTTAAATATTGCATAAATGCAAGAACGAGCAAGGCCATTTCAGGAAACAACGATAAGGCCAATGATTGTCTTGGACTGGCTACAGAAAGAAGAGGGGGTCAGTTTAGAAGAACAGCTACTACAAAATATAGACTGTGGATTGGTCCCTCTTGACACTGAACACCCTCACTGAACGATCATGAACAAGGTAGTAAGCAAGGGAAAATAAATTATGCATGAGTGCAGAGCTTAGCTATATAAAAAGTCTCTGAAATTTTAAATTAGTTATAAAAGCACTTAACCAAAGGTCGTGTCCTCATCTGGACATGGTTGAGAAAACATAGAAGAAAGCCAACAAGGAACCTTTGAATATCCAGAGGGGGAAAAAACACAAACCCGTGCACTAAGATTACTCAATTCTACATGAGAAAACTGACTCTCACTTAAAGGCTGTTCACTCTTACTTTAGAGAAAATCTAAATCCTCTCTTCATTGCAGATTAGAAGCAAGAAATTAAAAGGGGTAGCTTCTAGATTCAGGCATTCTGAGCATTGTAATATTTGAGAGCTGACAGTCTGACAGTAAAGGAGGAGGCTGAAAAAGTATTAAAAATAGCCAGAAATTGAGAGATGTGGTAATTGTTTACTTGAAACTAAAATCAATTACCTCAGTAAAAAAAAAAAAAAGTCCTCACTGAATCATCTTACTGCTGTATCTTCACTTTCTAATAATTTTGTTTCTGTAATAGAAACTCATATTGTACAATAGAAGCCAAAAGAAAATGGTTTTAAAATGTGCCTAAATAGCCTTACTTTCTCTGATTTTCTGATCAATTTCAGATGTTACATCCTTTACTTAATTTCCCATTACAACATGTGGTTGTACTTACACTAGACATCTATAACATTTGCTTCAAGGGAGCTAAGGGAAGGCTATTGTACCTATTGAACTACAATGTCTTCCTTGTAATACTGTAATCCTATCTTTGCCAGGAAATAAAAAAATTTTAAGTAACAATGTTTAAAGGCATATGTGGTCTAAGAAAATGTCTTTTTTTTTTTTTTACTAGGGAGAGTTCTTGCCAACAGAGTTCTCTTCTCATTGATTTCATATCATACAAAGTGTTCTAAGTGAACACATAAAAATGGAAATTTCTTCCAGGCTGAATAAAATCCTGATGCAGCAGTCATACTTTGTTGCTTTTGTATATTAACAATTAACCTACAAGAAACCAAAAACACTAAGGTCTAGCCTAGAGTCTTTTGTCTGTACCTTGAGCTGTCAGACCGTGTCCAAATGGGGCTGAAGAAAAAATACAGAGGTGCTCCCCTGGTGGTCCAGTGGCTAAGACCCCTTGCTTCCAGTTCGGGGGGGGGGGGCCCTGGGTTCAATCCCTGGTCAGGGAATTAGATCCTACATACAGCAACTAAGTTTCCAACTAGAAAGATGCCTCATGCTGCAAGGAAGATCCTGCGCCCTTCAGCTAAGACACGGGATAGCCAAATAAATAAATATATTAAAAAAAGAAAACAATAAGGATGACATCATGATGTGAGAATCCAAGGACCTATTCTTGGGCCATGGGTTATGATGCCTAGTATTAAAGCATTTTGAGTACTTCTTACACCCAAGCACTGTTATAAGCGGTTACAAGCACTGTTACAGTAACCCATTTAATTTTTTTAAGCCATATTATGCAAGATTAGGGCTTCCCTGGTAGCTCAGCTGGTGAAGAATCTGCCTGCAAAGCAGGAGACCCCAGCTCTGCTCCTGGATCCGGAAGGCCCACTGTAGAGGGAGACGCTGCCCACTCTAGTATTTTGGGGTTTCCCTGGTAGCTCAGCTGGTAAAGAATCTGCCTGCAATGCAGGAGACCTGGGTTCGATCCCTGGATTGGGAAGTTCCCAAGGTGAAGGGAAAGGCAACTCACTCCAGTATTCTAGCCTGGAGAATTCCATGAACTATAACCCATGGGATCGCAAAGAGTCGGATACGACTGAGTGACCTGCACTTTCAGGCAAGATTAATATTATTCCTATTTTAAATAGGAATGAAGTAACTGTGGGTGGGAGGTTAGTAAATTGACCATGATCTGGGGAGGAAAACCTAAATTCAAAAAACTATTCATCACATAGGAACTCTTCTTTTTATTAATCACTGTACTTTTCAACCAAATACTAATATTTGTTTCAAAATTATGGAGTTGACAAGATGATATAGCACCTGTGGTGATTATCAGCACCAGCTGATTATAGCTCTCTGCCATGCCAGTTTTACAAAAAGAATAAAGGACAGTAAAGCAGAATTCCAAAACACAGCACCAGGAACCTGCAATACAGTTGCTGATCTTCAGGAACGTGTCAACAGCTGATTTTGTGGAAAGAAAGTGAAAGTTGCTCAGTCGTGTCTGACTCTTTGCAACCCCATGAACTATACAGCCCATGGAATTCTCCAGGCCAGAATACTGGAGTGGGTAGCCATTCCCTTCTCCAGCGGATCTTCCCAACCCAGGGATCAAACCCGGGTCTCCCGAGTTGCAGGCGGATTCTTCACCAGCTGAGCCCCCACGGAAGCCCTAATTTTGTGGACTCCTCCTTATCAGCTGAAGACCTCAGTGTAACAGTACTTCCTTACAAAGGCAAATACAGCCATACAGCTGCTCATGAGATTCAGTTTGTGGTCACTCCCACTGTGTAATTCGGGATTCTTTTCATTGCAAGGGGCAGAAACCAACTTAACTAACTTAAGCTAATGTAGTTTTAAGGGTTCACCACTGGCTTCAGCTGAAGCTAGACCTAGGTGCCCAAACAATGTAGTTTGTATGTTCTCTGTCTCTCAGTTGGCTCACACCCCATGTTGCTTTCATCCTCAGACTGACTTTAAGGGGTAGCAAAATGAGTATTAGAAGGTCTAGGTTTAGCATTCCCAGAAAACAATGAGATCCCAGTGATTCTAACAGAAAGTTCTAAACAGATGTTTATGGCTCCAACCGGCATGCTTGGGTCACATGTCTGTCTCTGAACTAGTCTTTCTGGCCAGAGCATATAATGCTCACATCTGTCATGTACCAACCACTGGCTTTAAAAGAAGGTGCAGCCCCGGCTGACTCACAGGCTGCATCAATGGAAGAGTGTGCTTCCCCAAAAAGAGAATGGTGTTACCTCAGTATAGGGAAAGAGACGCTGAACAGAATAAACCACAGATGTCCCTTATATTCAGCCTGGCACGCCAGAAGAATAAGTTGCCATCTTACCATAATATCTGGAGGAGCTGTAGGAGTCTCCATCAAAATGTCTTTCCTACAGTGAACTATCCTCTGGCGAGTTAAGGCAAGAGTGAGCCAAAGAACGTCAACAAGGTTTCCCTGAATCAGATCTACACAGACGTGTACACAGAGCCGCAGCAGAATGCCAGCCAGCTGTGCCAACCTGAGATAGGCAGCTCTTTGGGCAAAGGCACCGTTTAACGTAGAGGGTAGAGAGGAACTGCTACGAAGGTACTGTGCCATACCATAGTCAACAGACTGAATTCACACGGATGATTCTTCTTGTGAAAGTAACTGCAAGTCATGCATTCATCAGACTTTGTGGCTTTGCAAATACGCAGAAAACAGTATTGTCAGCAGTAATACCTTCAAATGCCAAGAATTATATTTGGAAATAAAACATGAAAGAGTTTCTATATTTTCCTGTACACAAAGGTTATTCTGATTTAACTCAGTTTGTCATGCTGCATAGATTTCCATTCATTAGAAGTTGCAGTCACCCAATTCAGAGAGTTCTCTTCTTATAAATACATTCTATTAAAAAATTCCATTTGTAAGTCAGTGCCTTTAAAGTTGGAATCTGTCTTTCCGTTGAAGATGCATTATAAATGGTGACCGGGCTCCAGGGCTAACCCCTGAGCACTAACTGAGTAATCTGAACATGCTAGCGACAACTGCTTGCATGCATGCATGCTAAGTCATTCAGTCATGTCTGACTCTCTGCCACCCGGTACACTGCAGCCGGCCAGGCTCCTCTGTCCATGGGATTCTCCAGGCAAGAATAATGGAGTGGGTAGGCATTCCCCTTTCCAGGGGATGTTCCCAACCCAGGAATCGAACCCAGGTCTCTAGCATGTCTTGCATTGGCAGGAAGGTTCTTCACCACTAGCGCTACCTGGCAAGTCCAGGTGTACTGCCTATCACATTGTAAAACACTTAATGGGTATAGCTATTACCATTAGTTATCATAATGTGAACAAAATGATCAAATTATAATTATTATTTAAAATAATAAGAATTAAGCTAATGAACATTTAGAAAAATGATAGGGAGGACACTCAGTAAGTTACTATGAAAAAACATGCCCTACTTCTTTTAACTCCTAATTCTACTTCAAAGAAGAAGATATTTAATAATATATTTTAACTTAAAATTATTTTTGTTACTAAAAAAAGGTTTAGGATTTATCTTACTATTTTTCAATATAGAAAAATTTTTAAATATTGTATTATATTTTTATTTTTCTATTCTATGTAGTTGCAAAACTGAATCAAATATTATGCATATAACTAGGAATAATGTTTAATGCATTGCTTTTTATCTACTGAGAACTTTTCACAATTTCTCTCCGTCCACCCACTTGACTCCAGATATAATTTCATTTATAAACCGAGGACGCAGGATATTTCTATTCCCTTAAAAAGAACTGTAATGGAGACGACCATAATTGAATTTACACCTTAATTATTTACTCTTATTTTTACAGCCTAAATATTGTATGCCTTAGAATTGTTTTGCAGATAAAATATCACCCATGATTAGTTATGCAGATACTCTTTTGACATAGATGAAAAGTTCTCTTTGGTACATACTTTCTCATAAAAATTAACTTCATTTAAGAATGAATTCCACAGAAAAGGGAGTGCTCCCACACTGTTGGGAATCTGATTTGGTGCAGCCATAGTGGAGAACAGTATGGCGGCTCCTCAGAAAACTAAAAATACAATTAGCATATGGCCCAGTAATCCCACTCCTAGACATATATCTGGACAAAACTATAATTCAAAAAGATACATGCTCCCCTATGTTCATAGCAACACTATTCACAATATGCAAGGCATGAAACGCTGACAGAGGAATGGACAAGGAAGATGCGTATCAGCTCAGTTCAGTCGCTCAGTCGTGTCCGACTCTTTGCGACCCCATGAATCGCAGCACGCCAGGCCTCCCTGTCCATCACCAACTCACGGAGTTCACTCAGACTCACGTCCATCGAGTCTGTGATGCCATCCAGCCATCTCATCCTCGGTCGTTCCCTTCTCCTCCTGCCCCCAATCCCCCCCAACATCAGGGTCTTTTCCAGTGAGTCAGCTCTTCGCATGAGGTGGCCAAAGTACTGGCGTTTCAGCTTTAGCATCATTCCTTCCAATGAACATCCAGGACTGATCTCCTTTAGGATGGGCTGGTTGGATCTCCTTGCAGTCCAAGGGACTCTCAAGAGTCTTCTCCAACACCACAGTTCAAAAGCATCAATTCTTTGGCGCTCAGCCTTCTTCACAGTCCAACTTTCACATCCATAAGTGACCACAGGAAAAACCATAGCCTTGACTAGACTGACCTTAGTCGGCAAAGTAACGTCTCTGCTTTTGAAGATGCTATCTAGGTTGGTCATAACTTTTCTTCCAAGAAGTAAGCGTCTTCTAATTTCATGGCTGCAGTCACCATCTGCAGTGATTTGGGAGCCCCCTAAAATAAAGTCTGACACTGTTTCCACTGTTTTCCCATCTATTTCCCATGAAGTGATGGGACCGGATGACATGATCTTTGTTTTCTGAATGTTGAGCTTTAAGCCAACTTTTTCACTCTCCTCTTTCACTTTCATCAAGAGGCTTTTTAGTTCCTCTTCACTTTCTGCCATAAGGGTGGTGTCATCTGCATATCTGNTAATTTCATGGCTGCAGTCACCATCTGCAGTGATTTGGGAGCCCCCTAAAATAAAGTCTGACACTGTTTCCACTGTTTTCCCATCTATTTCCCATGAAGTGATGGGACCGGATGACATGATCTTTGTTTTCTGAATGTTGAGCTTTAAGCCAACTTTTTCACTCTCCTCTTTCACTTTCATCAAGAGGCTTTTTAGTTCCTCTTCACTTTCTGCCATAAGGGTGGTGTCATCTGCATATCTGAGGTAACTGATATTTCTCCCGGCAATCTTGATTCCAGCTTGTGTTTCTTCCAGTCCAGCGTTTCTCATGATGTACTCTGCATATAAGTTAAATAAGCAGGGTGACAATATCCAGCCTTGATGTACTCCTTTTCCTATTTGGAACCAGTCTGTTGTTCCATGTCCAGTTCTAACTGTTGCTTCTTATATACAGTGGTATAAAAAAGAATGAAATAATAACACTTGCAGCAACATGAATACAACTGGAGATTCTCATACCACAGGAAGTAAGTCAGAAAGGCAAACACCTTATGAGATCGCTTTTATGTGGAATCTAAAACATGACACAGAGGAACCAAGAACTGGGAGGGGCCAGACCCTGCAGAGCATGCGGGTCACGGTAAGGAGACGGTTTCCTTGGGTTACAGTTGGGAACCGGCGAGGGACAAGATGTGAAGTTTGGAAAAGAGACTCGGACAGACAAGAGGAAGGGCATTTCAGTAGCTTGAGCAAAGGCCTACACTAATGCGCTACTATAATATTCCTCTCTGCTGCCAAATTCCAGGATGAAAAATAAAAATCATTTCTGCACAAGTGGTGTGTTGGGAACAGAGAAGTCAGCTATTTAGCTAGAATAGTACAAATGGAGCTAGAATAAAATACCTGTTTCTACAGTGACTGTAGAGAAACTGCTTACCCGAACTGCCAGTTTACAGTGGATAGTAAATTAGGGGAGAGTGTGAGAGGTCAGAATATTTTGAAATGCATCTACCACCTTGTCTCCTTCCCCTCCTGCTAGTGACAGCATGACTCCCGGGTGCTGTTATGAATAGAAAAACACCGAACACCTTCTTTCAAAGTAAAACGCTGCCATCTTGAGGTTTCCAGAACACAAAAATAATACCAAACACAAAAAAATCTGGTTCAATTTGTGGGGAGAATATAAATAATTATATATATGTAAATAATTTGAAAGAAACAGAGTAACCTGACCAATTTCATTCCCGTGCTTTGCTTGGCCCAACCTCTGTACTATTAAGTCAGCCTGTTTGCCGCTGATTTTGCACACTTTCGTTTACAGTGAGCAACAAACTCATTAGCGTGTGTGTTCCTTGGGGCTTCTCCCCAACACCCACCTCTCCCTATAATAATCTAGGTCTGTTGCCTTTTGAAGTGGTAAATCTTTGGCTTCCCTTTCATGATTATTGGCCTATTCAAGTTTTATATTAAATTTTGATACTTTATATTCTTATAGGAAAAATATTACTCCTACATTTTCAAATTCATTGTCGTAGGGTTGCATATAATGTTCTTCTATAAAAGTTTTAGAGTCTCACTTACCTGTTCAGTTCAGTTCAGTTCAATCACTCAGTCGTGTCTGACTCTTTGCAACCCCATGGACTGTAGCATGCCAAGCCTCCCTGTCCATCACCAACTCCCAGAGTTCACTCAGACTCATGTCCATTGAGTCGGTGATGCCATCCAGCCATCTCATCCTCTGTTGTCTCCTTCTCCTCCTGTCCCCAACCCTTCCTTTAGGATGGACTGATTGGATCTCCTTGCAGTCTGAGGGACTCTCAAGAGTCTTCTCCAACACCACAATTCAAAAGCAGCAATTCTTCACGGCTCAGCTTTCTTCACAGTCCAACTCTCACATCCATACATGACTGCTGGAAAAACCATAGCTTTGACTAGACGGACCTTGTTGGCAAAGTAATGTCTCTGCTTTTGAATATGCTATCTAGGTTGGTCATAACTTTTCTTCCAAGGAGTAAGCGTCTTCTAATTTCATGGCTGCAGTCACCATCTGCAGTCATTTGGGAGCCCCCAGAAATAAAGTCTGACACTGTTTCCACCGTTTCCCCATCTATTTCCCATGAAGTGATGGGACCAGATGCCATGATCTTCGTTTTCTGAATGTTGAGCTTTAAGCCAACATTTTCACTCTCCTCCTTCACTTTCATCAAGAGGCTCTTTAGTTCCTCTTCACTTTCTGCCATAAGAGTGGTGTCATCTGCATATCAGAGGTTATTGATATTTCTCCCGGCAATCTTGATTCCAGCTTGTGTTTCTTCCAGTCCAGCGTTTCTCATGATGTTCTCTGCATAGAAGTTAAATAAGCAGAGTGACAATATACAGCTTTGACATACTCCTTTTCCTATTTGGAACCAGTCTGTTGTTCCATTTCCCATTCTAACTGTTGCTTTCTGACCTGCATACAGATTTCTCAAGGGGCAGGTCAGCTGGTCTGGTACTCCTATTTCTTTCAGAATTTTCCACAGTTGATTGTGATCCACACACTCAAAGGCTTTGGCATAGTCAATAAAGCAGAAATACATGTTTTTCTGGAACTCTCTTGCTTTTTCGATGATCCAGCGGATGTTGACAATTTGATCTCTGCTTCCTCTGCCTTTTCTAAAACCAGCTTGAACATCAGGGAGTTCACGGTTCACATATTGCTGAAGCCTGGCTTGGAGAATTTTGAGCATTACTTTACTAGCATGTGAGATGAGTGCAATTGTGTGGTAGTTTGAGCATTCTTTGGCATTGCCTTTCTTTGGAATTAGAATGAAAACTGACCTTTTCCAGTCCTGTGGCCACTGCTGAGTTTTCCAAATTTGCTGGCATATTGAGTGCAGCACTTTCACAGCATCATCTTTCAGG
>SJYG01000279.1:290152-366517 GCA_006410535.1 Litocranius walleri | reverse complement strand
AGTCTGAATTTGGTAATAAGGAGTTCATGATCTGAGCCACAGTCAGCTCCTGGTCTTGTTTTTGTTGACTGTATAGAGCTTCTCCATCTTTGGCTGCAAAGAATATAATCAATCTGATTTCGGTGTTGACCATCTGGTGATGTCCATGTGTAGAGTCTTCTCTTGTGTTGTTGGAAGAGGGTGTTTGCTATGACCAGTGCATTTTCTTGGCAAAACTCTATTCTGCTTCATTCTGCATTCCAAGGCCAAACTTGCCTGTTACTCCAGGTGTTTCTTAACTTCCTACTTTTGCATTCCAGTCCCCTAGAATGAAAAGGACATCTTTTTTGGGTGTTAGTTCTAAAAGGTCTTGTAGGTCTTCATAAAACCGTTCAACTTCAGCTTCTTCAGCATTACTGGTTGGGGCATAGACTTGGATAACTGTGATATTGAATGGCTTGCCTTAGAAACGAACAGAGATCATTCTGTCATTTTTGAGATTGCATCCAAGTACTGCATTTCGGACTCTTATGTTGACCATGATGGCCACTCCATTTCTTCTGAGGGATTCCTGCCCGCAGTAGTAGATATAATGGTCATCTGAGTTAAATTCACCCATTCCAGTCCATTTTAGTTCGTTGATTCCTAGAATGTCAACATTCATCCTTGCCATCCTTGTTTGACCACTTCCAATTTGCCTTGATTCATGGACCTGACATTCGAGATTCCTATGCAATATTGCTCTTTAGAGCATCAGATCTTGCTTCTATCACCAGTCACATCCACAGCTGGGTATTGTTTTTGCTTTGGCTCCATCCTTTCATTCTTTCTGGAGTTATTTCTCCACTGATCTCCAGTAGCATATTGGGCACCTACTGACTTGGGGAGTTCCTCTTTTGGTCCTATCATTTTGCCTTTTCATACAGCTCATGGGGTTCTCAAGACAAGAATACTGAAGTGGCTTGCCATTCCCTTCTCCAGTGGACCACGTTCTGTCAGCCCTTTCCACCATGACTACACAAATAGAAACTTGGACATGGAACAAGGTACCCTGAATAAACTAATATAAAAATTTTTTAAGTACTTCCAACATACCTGACACTCATAAGATGAATTTCTCTAATATATGAGCTCTTAAAAATAAATAAGAAGAGCATAAAAGAAAAAATGATAAACTGGACTTTATCAAAAATTAAAACATTTGCTCTGTGAAAGGCTCTCTTAAGAAGATCTAAAGAGAATCTTCATATCAGAGAAAAATAGTTGCAAACCACATATCTGAAGGAATTTTATCTAGAATATATAAAGAATTCTCATATCTTAACTGCAAAAAAACAGACCCAATTAGAAAACAGGTAAAAGGCACAAAGAGACTTTTTATCAAAGATGAAATATGAATGGTTAATAAACACAGAAAAAGCTGTTCAACATCATTAACTGTGAAGGAAATGCAAATTAAAGTCACTATGAGATATTGCACACCTATCAGAATGTGTGAAATTTTTTTTAATGTTGATAATACCAAATACTGGAAAGTATGCAGAGAAACTGCATTATTCATAAATTACTGGTGAGGATGTAAAACGGCACAGCCACTCTGGAAAATAATTCTGCAGTTTATTATAAATGAAGCATGTACCTGCCACACAGCCCAGTAGTCACATCCCTGGGCCCTTATTTCAAGAAACAAAAGCGTAACATTCACACAAACTTATGTATATGAATGCTCAAAACACATTTATTTTCAATGTCAAAATTGTAAACAATCCAAATGAATAAATGAACGGTTAACAAACTCTGGTTTCTTCATATAATGGAATATACTGTGTGTGTGCTCAGTCGTGTCTGACTCTTTGTGACCCCATGGACTGTACAGCCTGCCAGGCTCCGCTGTCCATTGGATTTACCGGGCAAGAATATTGGACTGGGTTGCCATTTCTTTCTCCAGATATAATGGAATACTACTGAGCAATAAAAAGGAACAAATTATTGATCTGCAAACAACTTGAATGAATGGAAAGGTCATTATGCTTAGTGAGTGACGCCAGTCTCGAACAGCTGCATGTTGGACGATTGTACTTGTATACCTCTTTTTTTAAAATTAATTTATTTACTTGGCTGCGTCAGGTCTCGGCTGTGTGGGATCTCACAGCATGGGGACTCTCAGGTTGTGGGGTGTGCGCTCAGTAGTTTCAGCTCACGGGCTTAGTTGTCCCACAGCATGCGGGCTCTTAGTCCCCTGACCAGGGATCAAACCTGAGTCCCCTGCATTGCAAGGTGGATTCTTAACCACTGGACCACCAGGGAAGTCCCTTGTACCATTCTTAAAATGACTAAACTATAGAGACGGAAAGCAGATCAGTGGCTGATAGGGGCAGGAAGGAGGGTGGGCCCACCTCTAGGTGAGTCATATGACAGGGATCTTTGTGGAGCTAAAAGAGCTCTGCATCTCCACTGTGGTGTTGGTTACACAAGTCTATGGGATAAAGTAGCACAGAACTTTCTACACACAGACAACCGGTAAGATGCATGAGAACAGGCCTTTATCTGCCTTGTTCCCTGCCAACTTAGCTTGGTTTACTCCCTAAATGGAAGAATATCTGGTTACTAGGAAAGTAATCACAGGCCTAGGCAGTCCTGGGAAGGAGCAGGCAGGAAGAGACAGGAGGAAGAAAAGTCAATAAAAGCAATGACCAGCAATGGGCAGGTCAGCACTGGGATCACACTAGGCCTCAGTGCGCTGGAAGGGTAGGGAGGCTGGCGCATCTATCAGACACCTCCCGGCCCGTTGGTTAGAAAGAACTTCAGAGGCATTCAGGCATCTGTGAGCACATGCCCAGGCCTTAGGAGAGATGGCTGAGGAGCCCTGGGCACCACGGTGGCAACTGTGCGCAGGTAGCCTCAGACAGGCTGTGTGTGTGTGTGTGTGTGTGTGTGTGTGTTAGTCGCTCGGTCGTGTCCGACTCTTTGCGAACCCATGGACTGAAGCCCACCAGGCTCCTCTGTCCATGAGATTTTCCAGGCAAGGATACTGGAGTGGGTTGCTGTTTCCTTCTCCAGGGGATCTTCCCAACCGAGGGATCAAACCTGGGTTGCCTGCACTGCAGGCAGATCCTTTACCAACTGAGCTACAAGGGAAGGCCAGACAGGCTGGGCAGGAGCAAAGGCTCTGTCCGTGGGGGCCTCGGGTAGTAGTTAGGTAGTTCATAAACTGCACGTAGTCTGTGTAGTTCTTCATGAAGAACTATGCAAGGTTACTATAGAACGGGGCAGACAAGGTCCTGTTCTCACAGCTTACCATGTGTCTGTGTGTAGAGACTCCTATGCAATTCTATCCCACGCATAGATTCGTGCCACCAACACCACAATCAAGACGCAGAGCTCTTTTTAGCTCCACAAAGATCCCCATCATATGACTCATCTAGAGGTGGACCCAGCCTCATTCCTGCCCCTACCAACCGTGGACCTGCGTTCCACCTCTAATGTAGTTCTAAACTACACGTAGTTTACGCAGTTCTTCATAAACCACACTCAGTTCACAGTTTAGGCACCCAGTCGTGTGCGACTCTTTGCGGCCCCATGAACCGCAGCAGGCCAGGCCTCCCTGTCCATCACCAACTCCTGGAGTCCACCCAAACTCATGTCCATCAAGTCGGTGATGCCATCCAACCATCTCATCCTCTGTCGGCCCCTTCTCCTCCCACCCTCAATCTTTCCCAGCATCATACAGTTGCATAAATGGAGGACTGGGGATGAATGAATCAAAGAGGGGATGAAGTAACTGATATGCCAGAGAAGATTGGCTTTTCTTTCTTGGTGTTGGCCTTGATTTTGACCCAAGAGCTTAGCCTCCATCTGCCGGGCTAACAAAGGTCCGTCAGACTTCTCCTGCCATGTGTTCTTCTCTCCTGTTTGCCTCCTTGGATGCCGCTTCATACACCTCCTTGCTCAGAAAGAGGTGTTTCCTGGGCTCGTTCCACTCTCAGAAAAAGACCTTTCTGATTGACTTCATTCCTGCTGACTTTTCAGTGAGAAAAGCACTGCTAGGTTTCTTGGAAATAAATATACATTACTTATTGATCCAGTTTTCCTGGTATGAAAGCTATTGCCTATAAATTAGTTGGCCTACTTTTAGAAGTTGCATTAATTCTTTTGGGCCAGCTGAGTACCCTTTAGTGCACAAAGAGCAAGAGAAGTTGAATTTACAGCGTTGCACGCTGCAACCATTACTTTAGATCAGTGCATACTAGGGACCACTTCCTGCATTTCTCCTTTTTATATAGTTTTCATCTGGGCTATGAATTGGACATCCTGTCCTGAAGAAAGAAATATTGTATCTTTGGGATATTTAAATTCTTGATTAATAATAGTCAAAAATCTTTTAACCTTAAGTGAATATTGCTGATGTGTGCATTCTTGTTTTCCTCCCAGAGATTTTGGTTCACATAAGCTCAGGTTAATTTTGTTACATAGCAAATCCTCTGTGGGACTGAACTTTCTTTAACCATGCACACAGTAATAATGAATTTGAAGTTGCTAAATAGATCTGATTATATTTCTAATTGTTTTCTATAGGACCTTCTCTCTCATTTATCATAATCAATTGTTTCTTTTTTTTTTTCTGGCTTCCTAATGATCTGCTACAACGCTCAATAATTATGTAGCATTCCTGGCAGAGGTCATCTAAGTAGTAACATTTGAACATAAAATTATTACATAAACTCACTTATCTTTATGGTTCCTGTGATGGTTAATTTTTTGGTGTCAAGTTGTCTAGGCCCTGTTGCCCCAGTTGCTGGCCAAACACCAATGTAGACATTGCAGTGAAGATATTTTTTAGATACAACATCAGCCCAGGGATTTCTTTGGAGGGAATGATGCTGAAGCTGAAACTCCAGTACTTGGGCCACCTCATGCGAAGAGTTGACTCACTGGAAAAGACTCTGATGCTGGGAGGACCTGGGGGCAGGAGGAAAAGGGGACGACTGAGGATGAGATGGCTGGATGGCATCACTGGCTGGATGGCATCACTGACTGGATGGACGCGAGTCTGAGTGAACTCTGGAAGTTGGTGATGGACAGGGAGGCCTGGCATGCCACGATTCATGGGGTCACAAAGAGTCAGACACGACTGAGCAACTGAACTGAACAGTTAAACCAATAGACTGAGTAAAGCAGATTACCTTCCATAATGCAGGTGGGCCTCTCCAGTGAGGTGAAGGCATTAAAGGAAAGGACAGACCTCCCTAAGGAAGAAGAAGCTCTGCTAGCAGATCTCTCTGAGACTTGAGACTGCAGCACCCACTCTCCCCTGAGTTTCCAGCCTGTCTTGCAGATTTCAGACTTGCCAGCTCTCACAATGGCATAAGCCAATCCTTAAAATAAATCTCTCCCTTTATACATATATATGCGCACACACACACACAAACACACACACACACAAACACACACACACACAAACACACACATACACACACACGCACATACCCTATCGGTTCTGTTTCTCTGCAGAACACCGACAGTTCCTAAATCTTCAGAGGAAAGTCCTATATGACTTTTTCCATGTATAGAAGTATTCTTTCTTTGCTTCTCCTCCATCCTTCCAGACATCATGTTGGGTGTTAAGAACATGAATAAGGAAGTCTGCAGTTTCAGTATGATGAGATAAGAAGAGAGAGAGAGGTGGGAGGGAGGCAGAAATATACAGACAGGAAGAGAGGGATTAGCCAATACCAGGAAAACCTGAGAGAGCATGACAGAAAAGTCACATTGAAGCTGGATCTTGGTAGATCAGTAGGAGTTAGCTAACTAGTGTAGGAAGGAGGGGATCTTCTAAAGAGTTGACATTGGGTTCAAAAACATGGCAGCCTGCTGCCATTACTTAACTCTTAATGAATGAATGAATGAATGAACTCAGCAAATATTAATATTTATAGACTGCCTGTTGTTCGAAAGATGTGAGTTTTGTCCTTAATTCTGACTCACATCTTTTCAGCTGTGGAAGGTCCATCATAGCTCTCGCACTGGGTGGCTGCCTCTCCAAGTTGTGTTCCTGTCAGGTACCACAACAACTGCTGGGATAAAATTGGGCACAAAAGCTAACAGATACGTGAAAGATGTTTAGGATTACCTTTAGCATCTAGTAATGGAAACCCCCAAACAACAGTGGCTTGAGCAGGAGAGAATTCTAAATGCCTGGCCCTGTGGCCTAGACTTGGAATGCAGCCTGAGGTTTCTTCAGTCTTGTGGCTCTGTCAGCCCTGATGATTCAAGATGGCGGCTCTGCCTCCACCCTCTTGTCTCCATCAAGCCAATAGGAAAGAGGAACGGAGGAGGCGATGGCTGTTCATCTTCTCTTCACAGACACTTCTGGAAGTCACTTACACCACTTTTCATAAATACCCCCATTTTCCAGAGCTTAGTTATACAACTAGCTTCATTGAAAGTAATAGTTGCTCAGTTGTGTCCAAGTCTTTGTGACCCCATGGACAGTAGCCTGTCAGGGCCCTCTGTCCGTGGGATTCTCCAGGCAAGAATATTGGAGTGGATTGCCATTCCCTTCTCCAGGGGATCTTCCTGACCCAGGAATTGAACCCAGGTTTCCCACATTCTTTACTGTCTGAGCCACCTGGGAAGCCCATTAGTGGTAGCTGTATGCCCTGAGAAAAACTGAAGAAAGACAGACTTCCTGGAGGTCCTGTGGTTAAGACTCCAGCTTTCCAATGCAGGGGCCGTGAGTTCGATCCTTAGTCGGGGAGCTAAGATTCCACATACCATGCAGCTGCAGAAAAAGGAAAAACAAACATGGAGAGCCAATGAACTCTGCTGCAGAAAGGAGAGAATACAAATGAACGTGACTCTGCAGACTACACCCTGAAGCTGAGAAATAGAGTTAATAAGCAGGAGTTAATTGCTGTTTTAAGGTCTTTTAAGATCTTTACTACATAATTACATTGTCTTGATGATAGCCATTTAGAGCTAGTGGTTTAAAAGTAGCTGAATTTTTCAAAAAATCAGAAAACAAATTTATTGTTTCTGTGTGAGTCAACTGACCAACGATTACAGCAATTGGTTTTTAATAGTAAATCTGTACCTATCAGATATATCTTCATCCTTTCATATTTTGAATGCTTTATATGATACATATGAGAGGAAACACAAAATAGAATTCAGCAACAGGATTTCTCATTGGCAGCAAATGTCTGAAGTTTTTGGTTTTTTATATTGCATTTAACCACATCTATGTAGTGGCCATGAAGGAGCACTGCTCACACTCACCCCTCTAAGAACCTACTGTGAGGAGGATTATTGACTGACGTGACATGTGTCTAAACCTTCAAAAGTTTCTCACTGAGGCAACCCGCCCTCCGGATGCTCCTGGCCAGAATGACTGAGCACAGTGGGAGAACTAGAGGAGGGGCCCTTGGATTTCCAAGTCTGCTTCTCAAAGGGTTTTCAGCTTCTGCTCTCAGTCTTCACCTTCCCATACCACACAAAGCCCAGGCATCTGCCTCAAAAATAAGAAACTAGTAAATAAGAGAGTGGTTTAATCAGTTGCTGACACCAACCACCAAATCTGTGAAGACGTTTTAAAACGTCGAGCTCCAGTCAAATTGCCAGATGACTTGCAGCCACATGAATAATCCTAGGTAAGACCTGTAGAAGAACCCCTTGCCTGAGTTCAGTTCACTTTGCTGAAACACAGAATCATAAGCAAGTCAAGTGGTTGCTCTAATAAGCTTCTAAATTTTGGAACAGTATAACAGGCAGCAATAGATGAATTGTGTGTGTGTGTGTGTGTGTTAGTAGCTCAGTTATGTCCAACTCTTTGTGACCCCAGAGAATGTGGCCCACCAGGCTCCTATATCCCATAGGATTCTCCAGGTAAGAATATTTAAGTGGGTAGCTGTTCCCCTCTCTAGAAATAACTGATACACACCCCAAATAAAATGTACAGAGTGGAGACTAATATATATATATATTAGTATATAGTAATAACATATGGCAAATACAACAAGATGAAAGTTCAGCATTCTATATTAATACCAAACAGAATAGATCTTAAGACAAAAACTATTATTAGAGTTAAAGAGAATCAATATAATTCTATGCTGCATATATCTAATAAAATATTCTGAAAATAAAGTAGGAAAAAGATGGAACTACAAGAAGAAACAGGCAAATTCACAATCAGCACAACTATATTAAAGATTAAAATAGCTCAGTTGGTAAAGAATCCACCTGCAATGCAGGAGACCTGGGTTCAATCCCTGGGTTAGGAAGATCCCCTAGAGAAGGGAAAGGCTACCCACTCCGGTATTCTGGCCGAGATAGTTTCCATGAACGGAGGAGCCCACTGGATGACAGTGCATAGGACAGCAAAGAGTTAGCCAAGACTGAGTGACTAACACACACATCATGTGGGAAAGCACAGGGCTAGAAGCAGAGTGGGCTTTAGATGCTGAGAGCAAACCTGGGCCAGGACCCAGTAAGAAAGTGGGGCCTGAGGGTCTCAGCTGAGAAACGCAGTTCTCCAACTGCAAGCAACTGAAATCTTACCAACAACCCAGTGAGCTTGGAAGAAGACCGTGAGCTGCTGATGAGATCACTGCTGCTGTATCCATCAGTTTTAATTTTGTTAAACCCTAAGCAGAGAACCCATGCCTGGATTTCTGACTTACAGAAACTGTGAGATATTAAAAATGGATGTTTTAAACCTCTAAATGTGTGTTAATCTGTTACATGGATTATAACACCAGTATAGACTCCACCATTAGAGAAGCATATTCTTCTCACTCACACATTGAATATTTACTAAAATTGATCACAAGCAGGTCTTAGGGCAAGTTCCAGGAAATTTCAAGTAACTAATGTTGCATAAGCTATGTTCTTCGATCTTGGTACAATTAACACAACAGTCTATTCATGAGTTTTGGTGAATTTAAAGTTTTTGGTGAAGGAGGAAAGAAGAGAGTAAAAAAGTTGGCTTAAAGCTCAACATTCAGAAAACTAAGATCATGGCATCTGGTCCCTCACTTCATAGCAAACAGATGGGGAAACAATGGAAACAGTGACAGACTTTATTTTGGGGGGCTCCAAAATTACTGCAGATGGTGACTGCAGCCATGAAATTAAAAGATGCTTACTCCTTGAAAGAAAAACAAGAAAAGCTATGACCAACCTAGACAGCATGCTAAAAAGGAAAGACCTTACTTTGCCAACAAAGGTCTGTCTAGTCAAAGCTATGGTTTTTGCAGTAGTCATGTACGGATGTAAGAGTTGGACTATAAAGAAAGCTGAGCGCCGAAGATTTGATGCTTTTGAACTGTGGTGTTGGAGAAGACTCATGAGAGTCCCTTGGACAGCAAGGAGATCCAACCAGTCCATCCTAAAGGCGATCCGCCCTGGGTGTTCACTGGAAGAACTGATGCTGAAGCTGAAATTCCGATACTTTGGCCACTTGATGTGAAGAACTGACTCATTTGAAAAGACTCTGATGCTGGGAAAGACTGAAGGCAGAAGAAGGGGACGACAGAGGATGAGATGGCTGGATGACATCACCGACTCAGTGGACACGGGTTTGAGTAAACCCCGGCAGTTGGTGGCGGATGGGGAAGCCTGGCATGCTGCAGTCCATGGGGTCACAAAGATTCAGATGCGACTGAGTGACTGAACTGAAAGTTCTGGGTGCCTTAGTGTGGCCCGAAAGCGCTGAGAGGGCTGGCTGAGCGTGAGCAGGCACTGGGGTCCAGAAGAAGGAGGCTCCAGGAGTGGACACTTTGGAGCCGGGAGACCGCGCCCGTGCACGCACCAGCGGTGCCTGTGCCTGACCAGGCACGACGGCCGGTCGCCAGGGAGGGCCGTGCAGCCACTGGACAGGAGGGCCAGCAGCGACTCGGGAGACTTCTCCCCGTCTCTCCCAGACTCAGGGAAGCCCTCCCTCACCCCAGCACCCGCTGAGGGAAGCAGGGCGTAGAGAGGAAGCGTGTGGCGACCCCGATGGGCGGGACGGGAGGCGGGAAGGAGACTCCAGAGCAAGGGATGGACGTGTACCTGGAGCTGACCCACTTCCGGTCCGGCCAGCAGCTTCCCGGGCAAAGAACCTGCGGCTCAGTGCACGAGGCCGGGGCTCCATCCCTGATCTGGGAAGACCCCACGCGCCTCGGAGCAACGAGGCCTGCGCGCCATGAGCCTGCGCCCTAGGGCCTGGGAGCCGCAGCTCCTGACCCCCGGGCACCCTAGAGCCTGTGCTCTGCAGACGAGAGGGCGCCGCAGTGGGAAGCCCGCAGACAGGATCCGCAGAAGAGCCCGCGCCGCGAGGAAGAGCCCGCGCCGCCAAAAGTAAACAAAATCAACGCAGCACTGTAAAGCAAGTATTCATATACCCCAATAAACAGAAAATTAAAAATAAGAATGAGCCTTGAGCCCAAAGAGAATGAATCTCCCCTTCGATGATGGCAATGAAGACAACTAAAAGGGAGACAGATTAAGATACTAATCTGGCTTGTTTTAAAATGTGGTTGTTTTCCCTGCTATAGGGCACAGGTAGCTGGTGAGGTGTTTTTTTCCCCATACTCGAGAAATGTGTGATTAAGAATTTTTTTTTAACACATCACACATAATTTTCTTTAAAACTAATTTGAAAGAACAATACTTAAAATTTAAAACCACATCGAATGGCAAATGTCTGCTTGACAGACCTATCTGTACATCAGCATCTGAAACTCAAGTGCTTAACAAGGACCGAGAAGGTCACGTGCATGAAGGAAGTGGACTAAGTTTTTAAAATTAGGATATGGTGGAGGCTTTGGTAACTTGAGAGGCGCATGCCCTGAATAAATAATCTTAAATTCTTAAATTTATTCCTTTAAATTCTTAAAAAATCTTTAATTCTATCCAGTGAAGCACCATCTTGCTTCTTTCATAATATGCACTGTGTATCTGTTGTTTTCTGTATTATGGCTTGATCTAATTGTATCATAGCTAAATATTTTTATATCAGTTTCCTCCACAGAGAGATCTGACAGATGCTGAAAAAGTGTCCTATTCATCTTTCTATCCCCAGAATATATCCCCTAGCGTACAGCAAGCCTGCATAGACGCTTGTGGTGGAATTGATGAATGAATGAATACATGAGCAGGGGCCCATCACAGCAGAGCGTCCAGATCAATGCATGAACTGAATGATGGCAAGATAATCAAATCACCGAGGAGAGCACGAGGCCCCTTGCAAGGGTCTGCCCATCCGTGACGTGACGAGCAAACAGCTGACAGCCCTCGTATTCATGACAGTCTGCAACCTGGGAGGCTAGAAGCTCAGATTTGGAAAAGACACTGATTTCTTTCATTTTTCATTAGGTGACCAGTGATTAATTATTATTGCTAGAGACAGACTGATTAAGAAGTAGCTGACAAGTCATCTGTCCTGCGAGGAGGGCTGTCCCGCAGGCACATTTACATAAGGATAGCTTCCCACTGGGACCTCTGCTGTCTGGTCCTGTCACTTCTGGATAAATGCTGGTCCCTCGCTGTTGGGGGCTTCAGGAACTTTCTCTGAGCAGGCATCCTTTAGAGGCCATTTTAATTGAAAAACTTTAGAAATGGAAATGCACCCAAAATGAATTTGCTAGAGCTTCTAGGTGTGTGTCAGAGAAGGCAATGGCACCCCATTCCAGTACTCCTGCCTGGAAAATCCCATGGAAGGAGGAGCCTGGTAGGCTGCAGTCCATGGGATTGCAAAGAGTCAGACATGACTGAGCGACTTCACTTTTATTTTTCACTTGCAGGCATTGGAGAAGGAAATGGCAACCCACTCCAGTGTTCTTGCCTGAAGAATCCCAGGGACAGGGGAGCCTGGTGGGCTGCCATCTACTGGGTCGCGTAGAGTTGGACAAGACTGAAGCGACTCAGCAGCAGCAGCAGCTCGGTGTGTCTCTCTTTTTCCTGGAGAGTAGGTGTCTTAAGGTGGCAGTGGCAAGACAGCTGAAGGAGGCAAGGGTTCCACCTGAGAAAGACTGCTCTGGAGAAGTTAAAAGAGCATCGTGGGACTGGGGAGAGAGAGAGAGTTTGGGTGGGGGGTGGCCGGAGTAGGAGGTGGAGACGGGGGATGGTTGAGAGGGTCTCTCCTAAATACTGGTGTGTCTGAAAAGCAGAAAAACATCTTTTGCACTTGGCAAAATTTTCAAACTACTGCCAGCCTCTAGGCAACCTTGTTATTTCTCTTTTTTCAATTTCTCATTTTCAAAGGCCTTTCAAGGCTCATTTGCGTTTCTCCATTTTTACATAAACAATTGATTGTACGCATTAGGTGAAAGAGTCAGTGAGACAAGACAAACAGAGAAAGAGGGAACTCCCCTCTGACTGTCTGATTGGTAAAGCCTTGGCTGCTTTCTAAACGGAATGCCATTAATCAAGTCCCTAAGTTGAATCAAAAAAATACACACACAGCAAAAAGCCAGACAAACAAACAAACAACTTCAAGTGCAGCCTTCAAAGCAGTTTGAAAAAATAGAGCGCATGTGGATGAAGGGTTCCACGTTAAGAAGTCTAATAGTGTGAAATAAAGAAAATTGGTTTTACAGTGGTGCCGGCCAGGAGTCCTTCTGGACTACCTAATGTGTTCTACCTATGTGCCTCAGATCTTCTGAAATAGATGAAGCATTTTTATACATTTTCTAGCATTGTTCATTTGCTTGATAAATTTATTTCCCCATAAATGGTGATGGTTATGCTCAGTGAAGTGTCCAAATTATGGGACTGCATCGAGTTTTTAAAAAGGTATATTCCAAGAACATAAGGAATTTAACAACAGAAAATTAACAAATTGAAAAGGAAAAACATAGCAACACCCACTATTTCTTTTGCTCAAGAACTTGTCATTTGGGTAGGATTTGGTGAGACAGTCCATCTCTGCTTCACACAGCTTTAGTTGGAGTGGCTTGACTGGGGCTCATAATTCAGCTGCCAAGAGAGCTCCCTTACAAGCAAGGTGATACCAGCTGTTGTCCAGAAGCCCTGATGGGATGTTGTGGAGATTCAGTTCCTCTCCACAGAGCTGCGGGGGCTGCATGCAGCTGGGCTCCAAGAGCTGGCATTCCCAAAGACTTGGGTGGAAGCTGTAAGACTGCTTAGGAGTTAGACTTGGGAATTGCATAATACCATCATGCCCGCATTCTGTTAGTTAAGCAAGTCTCCTAAGCCAGCTCAGGTTCAAGGGGAGAGGACGACCTAGTGTGGTTTGGAGGTGCTGGCTTTTGCAGGAGTCGTATGAGAATGCTAGCTGTGTGCACTCAGAGATGATGGGGGTCTGTGGAAAGGAGCAGCTCCTCTTCTTTTAAAGAACAGATGTTCTCATCGACATGTTCAGTGGTTAGAATAGTAAACAGGAGCCCAGAATGGCAGTGGCTAAAAGATAAGGAAGGGAAAGGCCCACAAAAATAGAGCAAAGGAAGGTCAGAGGACCGGAGTGAGGGCCTCAGGTAGAACAAATAGCACTTTATAAAAAGAGGAGCCAAAGGGCCGGGCTGTCTCTTCTCTTTGTGTCTCTTGGGTAAGCATGCCCTCATGCCTCGAGGATTTATTTTCCTTTACTTTCTAAATAAAAACACGGAGCTGTAACACTGGTCCGTCACTTCAAATTTTTGTTGTGATGAGACAGAACCAAGAAAATCACACACTCCCCCGACAAACACTTGTTATTTACCATCTTAAAACAAAATATTACAACCATTCTTACAGTAAGGCTGAAGTCACATCTCAGGGTTTTGGTTAGCATTTCCCTAATGACTACTGACGCTGAGCCTCTTTTTCCCGTGGTTCTTGGCCATTTCTGTGTCTTCCCTGGAAGTCCTGTTTTCTGCGTTGGCTCTCCTCATGTGCCTGGAAGTCCTTGGCTTTCTGCCCTTCATTGTGGAGATCTGAAAAGCTACCTAGGAGCACTTCCCCTGTGAATGAAGCCTGTCCACTCTGAGGTTCTCTTCTGGTTTATCTGGATGAGGCCATTTGACGTTGATATATTTAGGGATTTCCTCTTGGTCTTACTGTGGCTATGAGTCTTCCAACGCTGACTGGAGAGCCAGGGTCTAGTTGACTGTTTCAGAAGCTCAGTGAAGGACACGGGTCTCTGCATTCAGCATTCGGTTAAGTATACAGTCACTTATTCCCCCTGACTTTGGCATTGTATCTGTGTTCCCTCAATGTGGATGAATACTCTCTACTATTACCAGCTGTACAGAGACCCTGTTTTACTTTCTCTAGAGGTAAACCTCCATCTTCCTGCCTGGATGGACAGTGGGCAGTTGGCCAGAAGCATGGAGAGGAGGAGGGAATTTTAAAATCTACTCATATCTCAAAAGGTATTTACATTATTATTGTTGCTGTTGTTGTTCAGCCACTAATTTGTGTCCGACTCTTTGTGACATCCGTGAACTGTAGAACGCCAGGCTCCTCTGTCCTCCACCCTCTTCCAGAGTTTGCTCAAATGCACATCCATTGAGTCGGTGATGCCATCTAACCATCTCCTTCTCTGCCATCCCCTTCTCCTTTTGCCTTGGAACCCATGGATGGTATTTACCCTGTACTCTTCATTATAGCTTGACCGCAACACACACACTCATATCAAACACACTTCACATCCAGTTCCAAAGCTACCTGGAACTAACAGTTCCTGAGCCTTCTCAAGACAGGAATAAACTGTGAATTGTGTTCATTCTCAGTCTCCCAGCTGTTAGCACAAGAGCTGGGATGCTAGTCGGTTTACTCTCCACAATCCACTTTTCACTTTACAACATTGTGTTGCTGTTTTCACCTCTCAACTTGGGACCATGTTGACAATTTTTGACTTTTTATAAGCAGTATTTGTTTCTTTGTTTTGGCTGCACCAGGTCTTATTTGTGGCACTCGGGCTCTCCGGTTGCAGCACTTAGTTGTGGCACGTGGGACCTTGCTCCCTGGCCCGGGACGGAGCCCAGGCCCCTGTGCTGGGAGCACCGATCCTTCGCCACTGCACCACCAGGGGAGCCCTGACTCGTGAGAGTGTACCTTGTCTGTGGCCAAAAGATACAAAACACCTTCAGCGTGGTGACTATAGTTAATACTGTAGTTAATACAATACTGTATTGTCTGTTTTAAAGTTTCTAAGAAAGTGGGTCTTAGTTTTCACCGCAAGAAACAAAATTTGTAGCTGTAAGAGGTGATTGATTTTAACTTAAAGTTACTGTGGTGATCATTTTGCAATACATACATATACCAAATCATTATGTTGTACAGCTTAACTAATACAACGCTGTATGTCAATTATACCTCAATAAAACTGGGAGGGGGAGAAACCTTGTCTGAAGTTTTAACATGGTTTGGGAAAGGAATGAAGTTATATACATCGTTTTATTCCAGTCAGTATCTTAATGTAGAGTCTTTGTTTTGTTTTATACACACACACACACACACACACACACACACGCACACATATATATATGCACACATTTGTACATACTCTTCTAGCTGCTGGATAATGTTTAAGTTTGTTCCCTACTGGAAATGGTGGCTCTGAAAGTGAGTCGGGAAGACGTAAACTGAGGGACTATAACTTTCTGATGTATAACCAAGCTAGTAAAGGTGCTCTGAAATGGCTAACTACTGTATATTCTTTGGTAGTTTAACATCTAAACAATTCCAAGTTTATTGGTGTATAAAAGTTTATTGGATGGCATAGCAGTGGAGCCTGGAACCAGACTTCTTGGGTTTGAAAAACAAGAACTTGAGTAGTTTATTGAACGCCTTTGAGGCTTATTTTGGTCAGTTCTAAAAACAAAATGATGAGTATTGACCTCATAGGTTTATTGAGAGGATGAAGTGAGTTAAAACATAAAAAATGCTTTCAATACTCCCTAGTATCAAGTAAGGACACAATAAATGTTAGAAGTGAAAGGCAATTTAAAGAATTGACCTTAAATTTTTAAGTGTGCAGAATCTTAAGATAGGTTTCATTTAGTATTTATGAAATTAAATGACCTTTCCTATCTTAAAAATAGTGACCTTTGAAAAAGTTAACACTTTTCTTTCTTTAACAGGACAATTTAAAACATAATAATTTTTAGTTTGTACCTGCCTTAAACTTCATCCATTCTGCTAAAACTTAGGGGAAAATAACCCTTTACATTTTTATTGTAACTTTATTGACATAGATTAAAACTATGAAGTAGTCAAAGTGAAAGTGAAGTCACTCAGTCGTGTCCAACTCTTTTCGACCCCGTGGACCGTAGCCTACCAGGTTCCTCCATCCATGGGATTTTCCAGGCAAGAGTACTGGAGTGGATTGCCATTTCCATAGTGTATGTCAGCTTAATAAAGTCAGTGTATAATTAAGAGCAACTTAAGATAATCCCTTAATTCTTTAGATGACATGTGTTTTAAAGAATTACCTCTTTCTTTTAGTAATTAAAGCAAGTACATTTTCTTGTCTCCTTGCTACCAAAAATGAACTTCCTTTTAAGTCTTGTTGCTTAATTAGAAGGTATAAGGCGTCCCTGCTGATAAAAATATTTTACCACTTGAAAACTTGCGTTGCATTGTGCCGTCTAGCTGTCTGTTGCGATAAAGCATGAAGTAAGAGTGGCATCTGGTGGCCATATGGGCTCATTACATACAACTGTGCCCTTGAAATTATTTCACCGGGGTTTTAAGGCTCCTTTTTATTAAACAAACAAAAAACGTTTCAGTGAGTACTTTCATTTTTTATGAACTTCAAAAGTTGTTTTGAGGTATAACTTGTGCTCAGTAGCTTCGGTCATGCCCGACTCTTTGAGACTCCATGGACTGCAGCCCACCAGGCTCCTCTGTCCTTGGGATCCTCCAGGGAAAAATATTGGAGTGGGTTGACATTTCCTTCTCCAGGATATGTTCCCGACCCAGGGATCGAGCCCACATCTCTTATGTCTCCTGCATTGGCAGGCAGGTTATTTACCACTAGCACCGCCTGGGAAGTCCCAGATTTTTTTTAAAAAATTTAAATTTATTTATTTTAATTGGAGGCTAATTACTTTACAATATTGTATTGGTTTTGCCATACATCAACATGACTCCACTACGGGTATACATGTGTTCCCCATCCTGAACCCCCTCCCTCCTTCCTCCCCATACCATGCCTCTGGGTCATCCCAGTGCACCAGCCAAGCATCCTGTATCATGCATCGAACCTGGACTGGTGATTCATTTCATATATGATATTATACATGTTTCAATGCCATTCTCCCGAATCATCCCACCCTCACTCTCTCGCACAGAGTCCAAAGGACTATTCTATACTTCTGTGTCTCTTTTGCTGTCTTGCATATACATACAGAAAACTTGTAGAAGATTACAAAAGTAATAAGGTATTTGTGTACGATGAAAATCACCTAGGGGGTATTTTGAATTCCAAAAATGCACACACGAAAAACGACAGCTAGATTTATCTTGTTTCATTGTTTTTAGGTTACAAAATATGTATTGATTCAGAATTCTGGAAATATATAGGGGTTTTGCAGATGATTCCTCCCACAAATCAATTTAAAAGTCATCAAAACCAAATATTTACATATATATATGTGCATATATAACAGCACACACACACACATGCGGGCACACACACACAGACTTCCCTGGTGGCTCAGTCGGTAAAGAAACTGGCTGCAATGCAGTAGACCTGGGTTCAATCTGTGGGTTGGAAAGATCCGCTGGAGGAGGGCATGGCAACCCACTCCAGCATTCTTACTTGGAATATCCCATGGATAGAGGAGCCTGGCAGGCTATAGTCCCATGGGGTCACAATATATTGTGACACGATTTAGTGTGTCACAATATATTTAGACATGATTTAGTGACTAAACCACAACCACAGCAATAAAAATAATAAGCAAAGCTAAAGACAATATTATCAACACGGAACCAAGGGGACATGTGTAATCTTGCCCATAAACTTCACGAGGCACCAAGGAAGAATAATTCCGTTTCGAGCAGGGTAAGTGTAAATGGCAGGAGCAAAGAGTAAAGGACAGCATGCAGGGCAAGACATTGTAAAAAGCTCCTCTCACGCCGTCCAGTGTGGACGCAGCAGAGCTGGAAATGACGACAGGAGCATACTGAGGAAACGACATGGAGTTTGGTCTCTGAAGCCCATTAGCCCACATCCTAGGACAGAAGTTACAAGAGACAGCAAGCAGGAGCGCTGTTGTCCTTGACCCCTCACTAAATGGAGAAGGAGTGGGAATCCTGGGACTGCTTTTTTTTCTAAGTTATTTTTAATTGAATGATAGTTGCTTTGCAGTATTATGCTGGTTTCTACTGGACAACAGCATGAATCAGTCATAGGTTCACCCTTTCCCCTCCCACGTGAACATCTCTGCCCTCCCTGCCCACCCTGCCCTCTGGGTTGTCGCTGAGCCCGGTGGAGCCACGGAGCAGTTCCCGCTGGCCGGCTCTTCCGCATGCGTAGTGTGTCCACGCTGCTCTCTCCTGACATCCCACACGCTCTTTCCTCCCCGCCCCCAGCCGTGTCCATGAGTCTCTTCTCAATAACTGTGTCTCCACTGCTGCTCTGCAAATAGGTTCATCAGTGCCATCTTTTTAGATTCCATATATAAGCATTAGCATATATTTGACTTACTTCACTCTGTATGNAAAAATTTAAATTTATTTATTTTAATTGGAGGCTAATTACTTTACAATATTGTATTGGTTTTGCCATACATCAACATGACTCCACTACGGGTATACATGTGTTCCCCATCCTGAACCCCCTCCCTCCTTCCTCCCCATACCATGCCTCTGGGTCATCCCAGTGCACCAGCCAAGCATCCTGTATCATGCATCGAACCTGGACTGGTGATTCATTTCATATATGATATTATACATGTTTCAATGCCATTCTCCCGAATCATCCCACCCTCACTCTCTCGCACAGAGTCCAAAGGACTATTCTATACTTCTGTGTCTCTTTTGCTGTCTTGCATATACATACAGAAAACTTGTAGAAGATTACAAAAGTAATAAGGTATTTGTGTACGATGAAAATCACCTAGGGGGTATTTTGAATTCCAAAAATGCACACACGAAAAACGACAGCTAGATTTATCTTGTTTCATTGTTTTTAGGTTACAAAATATGTATTGATTCAGAATTCTGGAAATATATAGGGGTTTTGCAGATGATTCCTCCCACAAATCAATTTAAAAGTCATCAAAACCAAATATTTACATATATATATGTGCATATATAACAGCACACACACACACATGCGGGCACACACACACAGACTTCCCTGGTGGCTCAGTCGGTAAAGAAACTGGCTGCAATGCAGTAGACCTGGGTTCAATCTGTGGGTTGGAAAGATCCGCTGGAGGAGGGCATGGCAACCCACTCCAGCATTCTTACTTGGAATATCCCATGGATAGAGGAGCCTGGCAGGCTATAGTCCCATGGGGTCACAATATATTGTGACACGATTTAGTGTGTCACAATATATTTAGACATGATTTAGTGACTAAACCACAACCACAGCAATAAAAATAATAAGCAAAGCTAAAGACAATATTATCAACACGGAACCAAGGGGACATGTGTAATCTTGCCCATAAACTTCACGAGGCACCAAGGAAGAATAATTCCGTTTCGAGCAGGGTAAGTGTAAATGGCAGGAGCAAAGAGTAAAGGACAGCATGCAGGGCAAGACATTGTAAAAAGCTCCTCTCACGCCGTCCAGTGTGGACGCAGCAGAGCTGGAAATGACGACAGGAGCATACTGAGGAAACGACATGGAGTTTGGTCTCTGAAGCCCATTAGCCCACATCCTAGGACAGAAGTTACAAGAGACAGCAAGCAGGAGCGCTGTTGTCCTTGACCCCTCACTAAATGGAGAAGGAGTGGGAATCCTGGGACTGCTTTTTTTTCTAAGTTATTTTTAATTGAATGATAGTTGCTTTGCAGTATTATGCTGGTTTCTACTGGACAACAGCATGAATCAGTCATAGGTTCACCCTTTCCCCTCCCACGTGAACATCTCTGCCCTCCCTGCCCACCCTGCCCTCTGGGTTGTCGCTGAGCCCGGTGGAGCCACGGAGCAGTTCCCGCTGGCCGGCTCTTCCGCATGCGTAGTGTGTCCACGCTGCTCTCTCCTGACATCCCACACGCTCTTTCCTCCCCGCCCCCAGCCGTGTCCATGAGTCTCTTCTCAATAACTGTGTCTCCACTGCTGCTCTGCAAATAGGTTCATCAGTGCCATCTTTTTAGATTCCATATATAAGCATTAGCATATATTTGACTTACTTCACTCTGTATGAGAGGCTCCGGGTTCATCCACCTCATTAGACTGACTCAAATGTATTCCTTTTTATGACTAATATTCCATTGTATATATGTACCACCGCTTCTTCATCCATTCATCTGTCAAAGGACATCTAGGTTGCTTCCATGCCCTAGCTACTGTAAATAGAGCTGCAGTGAGCAATGGGGTACCTGTTTCTTTTTCAATTTTGGTTTCCTCAGGGTATATGCCTAGGAGTGGGATTGCTAGGTCATATGGTAGTTTTATTCCTAGATTTTTAAGGAATCTCCATACTGTCTTCCACAGTGGCTGTATCAATTTACATTCCCACCAACAGTGCAAGAGGGTTCCCTTTTCTCCACACCCTCTCCAGGATTTTTTGTTTGTAGATTTTTTGATGATGGCCATTCTGACTGATGTGAGGTGATATCTCATTGTAGTTTTGACTGGTATTTCTCTAATAATGAGAGATGTTCAACATCTTTTCATGTGGCCACTGGTATGTCTTCTTTGGAGAAATGTCTGTAAAGGTCTTTTGCTGGGACAACTATCTTGATCTCAAGTGACAGTGGCGAGTAAAGGCAGGTAAGTGTGGAGAAGTAGGTGTAAGCCACATGCATACAGACACACACACAGACACACACACGAGACAAAATATATGATGGCTGTTCCCCAAAGTGGTTCACTCATCCTAAAGAGAAGAGAAAACCACACTGAAGTAAAATGTCTTCACAGTTGGTTAGGAAGTATCACCATCTCAATTCATCTAGCTTCAGGAGTGTGAAGAGAATTATGAAGAAAGAGAAAGCAGAGATAAATTTCTCTGAAGACAGGTACCTATAGACATAGCTTCCTCCCTGTTCGTCTCAGGCAGCTACAGAAATGAACAGAGAATAGAAACCAATAACATTTCATCTTCAGGCTCTAAAGATTCAAACAGTGCCCAGAGAAATAGGAAAATAACTCAGTATGAAGCCATAGGTGGTATTTCTAGGCAAATAATAACCTCAAATAAATTATTCTGATTCGAAGTTCAGACTAAGAGACAAAGAGACAATCTTTAATAATATCTATAAAAGAGAAAAAGAAATCAAACACCAGCATCAAACAGGATACCCTAGACAAAGTTTACTCTTGCAAATAAAAATTAGGAAAAAATTTAGAAAATAATGTTTAATAATGTCAGAGAAAATTGATACGAGAATAAAATAAAAATAGCACAGAGTTCTGTTGCCCTGTCTGGGAGCAAGCAAGAAGAATGAAGACAGAACAGGAAATCTGGTGCAATGGGTCAGGGGACCTGCAGCCTCTATTGGACTGAGGTGCAGAGTCCACTCTGAGTCCAGCTTTTATTCCCGATTGCAGACTACAAGACTTTCTTTGATCTATCTTTCCCAAGACACTATACTGACATAGCCCAGCTCTGCTTGTGTTTACCCCAGGCCATGTCTCTGGGATAGTCTCAGGAACAACCAGCAATGCTCATGCCTAACGCCAGCCTGGTGTTCCAAGGCCCATGCTTTCATGATCCCAGTCACACTCCCTTCTGGGTCTGGCCCTGGGGTCTGTAACAAGGCTATTATCTAAGAAAAACATGAAAAATAATCATCAACACAGTTTCTTGATATATGCTGTTTTTCCAGGTGCTATTTCTATGAAATTTCTCAAGGCTGTGAAAGTACATTATTAGAAATGCCCTCTACAGAGTTCAGTGTTTTAGGAGGGAGATAATATTTCTGAATCTCAAATTCATTTGCAAAATTTACCCTACAGAAAGAAAAAGAAAAAATAGCATTAAGATATGTTTAAGATGTCCAAAAATACAGAAGAAAAAATGGATCAAGATAATTGAGAAAAAAAGATAATTAGATATAGAAGAAAGAAAATAAAAACTCAGACTATAAAGAATTGGTACAAATAAAAGGACAGGCTCTATAGAACATAAACAATTTTGTAAAACTTTCAGTAAGTAGAGGCTTACCTAAATCTACAGATTTAAAGGGATCATTAAAAATAAATAAAATCAGATTTTGTATTAAAAAACAAAGGGATCATTATACCACAGATAAAAATTAACTGGAATAAACTGCTCTACAAAATCATGTATAAATATGATTAACATCTTATTCATTTTATTTAATTATTCAGATTCCCAGCTGCTTTATTAGCAGGAAGTCCAATTATCTCCCTCTTGAATCTCCATCCTCCTACAGAACTATCCAAGCATTCGCAGTCTCCAAAAGGTCAAAAGGAGGCCACTCTGGCCTCCACCTCTATGCAGGAATAGAACCGCACCAAGATTTGTCCGCTCACATCAGTAGCCTCCACTGCAACCCAAGAGGTTACTGAAAATCAGTTCATATAGATGAGGCTAAAGGCAGGTTACCATTAGGCAAATTAGAGAGTAAAAATGTGGCAGGAGAGAGCCATCCATGGATGCCAAAATGAGTCTCAAAGAATCTCCCTCCAAGATCTTTATTTATTGAAGAGAAAAAAATCAAAACACCACACTGGAAAAACGCTGCCAACACCACTTTAACCAAGGGATCAATGTTAGTGTCCTCTTGGGACATCATTATAGTTCATGATAGGAGGCACTGATCTTCACTTCTGTGGGATTTTTTTTTTTTTTTTGCCAAAAATATGTAATTTCCTCTAATTGTGCATTATAAAATACCAGACAAACCTAAATTGAGAGAGATTCTAAAAAAACAACTGACCAGTAGGTGTACTTCAGAAGTGTCAAGGAGAAAGACCAAGGAGGACTGAGGACACGTGGCAGACAGAGCGGGTGAAGGAAGCGTGAACTAATGCAGCGTGGCATCCCGAACAGGATGCTGGACTGGGCAAAGGACCCTGATAAGAACTGCACAGATATGAATAAGCTCTGCGGATTAGTCAGTTTACTGTTTCCCTGTTAATTTCCTGGTTTTGGTAATTCTGTTAAGATTATGGAATCTGTTGTTAACTTAGGGAAAGCTGAGTGAAGGGCAAATGGGAATTGTCTGTACAATTTTTGCAACTTTTCTGTAAGTCTAGAATTATTTCAAAATAGAGAGATTTTTCTAAGTCCATAGAATTCACCTAATCCTGAAACAGACCCTGGTCAGGGGCACATTGTCCTTTGAAAGGGAGTGAACCTCAGAGCTGTCCCAGCCAAGTTAGTCCCACTCTTGGGCTCCTCAGAGAGTAGCTTTTAGTGCTCAATTCTTTTTTTTAATACGCAAGTACATCTCAAGGTCCCTGTTGGGTCAGAAGTTCTGGGATAGGACTGGTTTCTGATTGTGACTTCTTTGTGATGTCAAAGGGCACTCCCCAGGTGGCACTAATGATAAAGAACCTGCCTGCCAACGCAGACTTGAGAGAGGCGGGTTTGATCCCTGGGTCTGGAATATCCCCTGGAGGAGGGCATGGCAACCCACTCCAGTTTTCTTGCCTGGAGAATTCCACGGACAGAGGAGCCTAGTAGGCTACAGTCTATAGGGTCGCCTATAGACACGCCTGAAGCAACTTAGTAGCAGCATAATGTCAAAGCTGTCTGCCTTTCACCACAAAAAACAATCCACAGAGCAAGCAGAGTTTTTATTTTCAATTCTTGAAACATGGTAAGGTACTTTCTCACCACTCACTCATCCCAGATGGGCAGACACCGCGGGTTCCTGTCCCTCGTCCCCTGACCCTGTGAGTCATGTGCTCCTGCTATCGGCAGGCTCCAGTCCGCTGGGTTGTCACCTACAGGGACTCCTCACCTGAGAGAGAGGAAGAGGCACTGAGGGACCTCAGTCCTGGGCAGCAAGGAAACCTCCAGCAGCCGGAGGAGGTGGGATGGCTTTGTGAGACAAAAGAGCGAACTGCTCAGATAAATCCAGGGTTTAGGATTGAGTCCATTGATTACCAGTCTTCTCAGATGTGACTTTCATCAGGGCCCAACTAACTGTGCTGGTGCAGACGTGAACAGCAGAGAGCTAGGTTCATGCAGGGTAAGGTTTTGCTAGACATGGAACAAAAGAGAAAAGGCATAGCAATTTAGGGAATAAGCAAAGGCATAGTTGAAATGACAAACCTTTTAATTTAAGCTAGAAAAAAAGAGGTTTAAAAAAAAAAGGCTAGCAAATGGGGAGAAAATGCGGATGAATGAATAAATATATTTTTATGCATTTCCATCTTTGTGCAGATGTTCTACATTTGCTGAATGAATTACTCCTTTATTTATTTTTTTGAATTACTCCTTTAAAAGAGTGAGATTTTATTTTTAATCTTTATATTTTGTATAATATATGTTATACACTCTTGTGTCAGTTCAGTCACTCAATAGTGTCTGACTCTTTGGGATCCCATGGACTGCACCACGCAAGGCTTCCCTGTCCATCACCAACTCCTGGAGCCTACTCAAACTCATGTCCATCGCATCTTGTATATTTTATATTATCAAATATTTTACATAAAAACACAATGCAGAGGTGAAAACACAAAAATTCTGTTATAAATCTCTTTACATGGTAGATAATAAAGCCCAACCTTCCATTTACAAATTATGCAACTCATGCTTTGTTTCTCAGATAGAGGATTTCTTTTTCTTTTGAAGAGTAGTCATGCTTAGTTGATAAAGGATTCGAAGTGCTTGTTCTCGGGGAAATTCCAGTCGGGGCAAGATTTCTGTTCTGGGTAGAATTGATAAAACATCGCTTTAGGAAGATTTTCTGACCACACCTGATCATTATATCCTAGCGTGTTTTCCTCACCATGTCAAGTAAGACCTGGCTCATGCAAGCAAAACTCCAGCTGCCCTGGCCCAGCCAGCAAGGATGGTGGAGTCTACACGACAGTCCAGATGATATTCGGTACCGTCGCCACAATTTGGCACAACCGTGGGAGGGCTTCCCTCATTGCTCAGCTGGTAAAGAATCCGCCCGCAATGCAGGAGACCTCAGTTCGATCCCTGGGTCAGGAAGATCCCCTGGAGAAGGGGATGGCTCCCCACTCCGGTATTCTTGGGCTTCCGGGGCGGCTCATTCAGTAAAGAATCCACCTGCAATGAGGGAGACCCCGGTTCGATCCGTGAGTCAGGAAGATCCCCTGGAGAAGGGGATGGCTCCCCACTCCAGCATTCAGGCCTGGAGAAGCCCACGGACTGTAGAGTCCAGGGGGTCGCAAACCGTCAATACGACTGAGCGACTCTCCCTGAGGCAACGAGAGACCGCCTCACAGAGACTCCCCAAACGCCCTCGGATGCGCGGCCGGCCTCGCGGCAGCCGCCACCGCGCCCGCGAGGAGAGCCCCCAGAGCCCTCAGGGCTTCCGAGCGGCCCGGCTTCGGCCTCACGCCCGTCCGCCCAGCGCCCTCTGCTGCCCTCCGTGATCCCCAGCGGAAACGCACCGCCCAAAGCTCACGAAGGGCTGCAGGAAGGCAACCTAGTTCCGGGTGCGAGGTGACCCGGAAGGGAAGCTGCCGGCGCGCCTCCCGGAAGGTCGCTGTGGCGGGAGGCGCAGCGACAGACGCGGAAGGCCCAGGGCTTCGACTTGTGCGCGTCCTTTCCGGCCCCGCTCCCGCCCGTTCCCGGCAGCTGGCGGTTCTGACTAACAGCACGGCGGCCCCAGGCCCGGCACCGCGTGCCCCGCTGCACCTCGGAGGTGACAGCCAGGGGCCGGGAGCGGCCTTCCGAAGACTTTGACGCCAGCCCTCAAGGACTTCCGTGGTGGCTCAGACGGCAAAGCGCCTGTCTACAGTGCGGGAGACCCGGGTTCGACCCCTGGGTCGGGAAGATGCCCTGGAGAAGGAAATGACAACCCACTGCAGTGCCCTTGCCTGGAGAATCCCACCGTCAGAGGAGCCTGGTGGGCTACAGCCCATGGGTCGCAAAGAGTCGGGCACGACTGAGCGACTTCACTTTCTTAGGAGACCACAACAGCCGTGGGTGGGCGGGCTGCCCACCGTGCTCGTTCCCGTGAGCCACCACCCCAACCCCGACTCCTCTCCAGCTTTACTGCCCCAGCCCTTGTCCAGTTCCTGTCAGTTCAGTTACTCAGTGTATAGGACTCTTTGCGACCTCATGGACTGCAGCACGGCCAGGCCTCCCTGTCCACCACCAGCTCCCGAAGTTCGCTCAAACTCATATCCATCCAGTCAGTGATGCCATCCAAGCATCTCATCCTCTGTCGTCCCCTTCTCCTCCTGCCCCCAATCCCTCCCAGCATCAGGGTGTTTTCCAGTGACTCAGTTCTTCGCATCAGGTGACCAAAGTATTGGGGTTTCAGCTTCAGCATCAGTCCTTCCAATGGACACCCAGGACTGATCTCCTTTAGGATGGACTGGTTGGATCTCCCTGCAGTCCAGGGGACCCTCAAGAATCTTCTCCAACAACACAGTTCAAAAGCATCAGTTCTTCAGTACTCAGCTTTCTTTATGGTCCAACTCTCACATCCTTACATGACTACTAGAAAAACCAAAGCTTTGACTATAGAGACCTTTGTTGGCGAAGTAATGTCTCTGCTTTTTAATATGCTGTCTAGGTTGGCCATAGCTTTTCTTCCAAGGAGCAAGTGTCTTAATTTCATGGCTTCAGTCACCATTTGCAGTGATTTGGAGCCCAAGAAAATAAAGTCTGTTTCCATTGTTTCCCCATCTATTTGCCATGAAGTGATAGGACCAGATGCTGTAGTCTTAGTTTTTTGAATGTTGAATTTTAAACCAGCTTTTTCACTCTCCTCTTTCACTTTCATCAAGAGGCTCTCTTTCTGCCATAAGGGTGGTGTCATCTGCACATCTGAGGTTATTTTTATTTCCCCTGGCAATCTTGATTCCAGCTTGTGTTTCATCCAGCCCAGTATTTCTCACGATGTACTCTGCATAGAAATTAAATAAGCAGGGTGACAATATACAACCATTATGTACTCCTTTCCCAATTTTGAACCAGTCCATTGTTCCATGTCTGGTTCTAACTGTTGCTTCTTGACCTGCATACAGATTTCTCAGGAGGCAGGTAAAACGGTCTGGTCTTCTCATTTCTTGGAGGATTTTCAACAGTTTGTTGTGATCCACATAGTCAAAGGCTTTGGCATAGTCAATAAAGCAGAAGTAGATGTTTTTTGGAACTCTCTTGCATTTTCATTGTCGAACAGATGTTGGCAGTTTGATCGCTTCTTCCTTTACGTTTTCTGAATCCAGCTTGAACATCTCAAAGTTCTCAGTTCCATATACTCAGAGTCGTTCTGCTTCCCTGAATGAACTTCACTGAAACACTCCCTCTGAGATAATGAGTGCCTGCTCAGTCACTCGGGCATGTCCAACTGTTTTGCTAACCCATGGACTCTAGCCCACCAGGCTCCTCTGTCCATGGGATTTCCCAGGCAAGAATACTGGAGTGGATTGCCATCTCTTTCTCCAGGAGATCTTTCTGATCCAGGGATCAAACTTGCATCTCCTGTGTCCCTATTGGCAGAGAGATTCTTTACCACTGAGCCATCTGGGAAGCCTCTCTGCAATAACCCATAACAGCAAAGTGAGTACCTGTGCCCCACCTGCTTCCCTGGATAAATCAGCACCAAACACAAATCTCTGGAAGCTGCATTTCATTGGTGGAATCCAGTTCATATTTGCATTCTTGCAAATAAGGTAAGCAAAAAGTGTGTGGTGTTTCTTTTATGTATTAAAACGTGGAGGTGATATTTGTTAGTGCCCTGATTGAAACAGATGGCATCATTAATCTGGGTAGTTTAATGATAATTTATGATGTGGGTAAGATTTAAGGCAGGCTTCCCTGCTTGCTCAATGGTAAAGAATCCATCTGCCAAGGGAGGAGACACAAGTTCGATCCCTGGGTGAGGAAGATCCTGTGGAGAAGGAAATGGCAACCCACTCCAGTATTCCTGCCTGGAGAATTCCATGGACAGAGGAGCCTGGTGGGCTACAGTCCAAGGGGTTGCAAAGAGTTGGACACGACTGAGTGACTGATAGACACACACGATTTGCAATGTTGCATGTTTGTCTTCAGTATATAACATAATGCATTACTTGAGACATTTCAAATGGGATTGATTTTTTTTTCCTTCTGCCACAAGTCCTCATTTCTTAAGTAGCCTAGAAAGTTGGCTTTCCTGATTGGACAGATGGTGAAGAGTATGCCTGCAATACAGGAGACTCAGGTTTGATCCCCGGGTCAGGAAGATCCCCTGGAGAAGCGAATGGCTCCTCACTCCAGTATTTTTGCCTGGAGAATTCCATGGATAGAGGAGCCTGGTGGGCTTCATGGATTTCAAAGAGTCGGACACAACTGAGCAGCTTTGTAGTAACATCAGCTACAAGTTGGCGCATGCCAGAAGCGTGGCCAGCAACTGAACAAGGGTGTCTGCCGTCTGCCTCCATGGAGCCGGAGCCCGGTGCTGCCGCAGCTGCTGGCCGTCAGCGCCCCGAGGGAGTTCAGGGCGGACTGGGGTGCTCTGTGCTCCATGGAATCTGGTGGGACAGGTCTTCAGATGGTTGGAAATTTTCAGGAGCAGATTTTGTGATCCTAATCTTTGCATCTCCTCTTATCTAGAAAGGCACTAAATGCCTTCATGATGACATCAGATCCTCATGACTAGCAGAAAACCTCTGATAAAGTAAACACTTGATTGCATTGAAGTCTCCCTTCACTGAAATCTTATATATTGACCTTCCTCCACTACATCTTTGCAACAGTCTCTCAGAGCTATCTGGTGCTGCTTCCCAGGCAGAGCTGGACCGTAAAGAGAGCTGCTTGCTGAAGAATGAATGGATGCTTTTGAACTGTGGTGTTGGAGAAGACTCTTGAGAGTCCCTTGGACTGCAAGGAGATCCAACCAGTACATCCTAAATGATATCAGTCCTGAATATTCATTGGAAGGACTAATGCTGAAGCTGAATCTCCAATACTTTGGCCACCTGATGTGAAGAACTGACTCACTGGAAAAGACCTTGATGCTGGGAAAGATTGAAGGTGGGAGGAAAAGGGGACAACAGAGGATGAGATGGTTGGATGGCATCACCAACTCAATGGACATGAGTTTGAGTAAACTCCGGGAGTGGTGATGGACAGGGAAACCTGGCGTGCTGCAGTCCATGGGATCACAAAGAGTTGGACATGACTGAAAAACTGAACTGAACTGAAGTCTTATCCATACATTGCTACTGGAAAAACCATAGCTTTGACTAGATGGACCTTTGTTGGCAAAGTAATACCTCTGCTTTATAATATGCTATATAGGTTGGTCATAGCTTTTCTTCCAAGGAACAAGCCTCTTTTAGTTTCATGGCTGCAGTCACCATCTGCAATGATTTTAGAGCCCCCCCCCCCCAAATAAAGTCTGTTACTGTTTCCATTGTTTCCCCATCTATCCGCCATGAAGTGATGGGACCAGATGCCATGACCTTAGTTTTCTGAATGTTGAGCTCTAAGCCAACTTTTTCACTCTCCTCTCTCACTTTCATCAAGAGGCTCTTTAGTTCTTCACTTTCTGCCATAAGGGTGGTGTCATCTACATATTTGAAGTTATTGATATTTCTCCCAGCAATCTTGATTCCAGCTTGTGCTTCTTTCAGCCCAGCATTTCGCATGATGTACTCTGCATCTAAGTTAAATAAGTAGGGTGACAGTATACAGCCTTGACGTACTCCTTTTCCTATTTGGAACCAGTCTGTTGCTCCATGTCCAGTTTGAACTGTTGCTTCCTGACCTGCATACATATTTCTCAGGAGGCAGGTCAGGAGGTCTGGTATTACCAACTCAAAGAATCTTCCACAGTTGATTGTGATGCACACAGTCAAAGGCTTTGGTATAGTCAATAAAGCAGAAACAGATGTTTCTTTGGAATTCTTTTGCTTTTTTGATGATCCAACGGGTGTTGGCAAATTAATCTCTGGTTCCTCTGTCTTTCCTAAATCCAGCTGGAACATCTGGAAGTTCATGGTTCACATACCGTTAAAGCCTGGCTTGGAGAATTTTGAGCATTACTTTACTAGCATGTGAGATGAGATGAGTGCACTTGTGTGGTAGTTTGAACATTCTTTGGCATTGCCTTTCTCTGGGACTGGAATAAAAACTGACCTTTTCCAGTCCTGTGGCCACTGCTGAGTTTTCCAGATTTGCTGGCATATTGAGTGCAGCACTTTCACAGCATCATCTTTTAGGATATGAAACAGCTCAACTGGGATTCCATCACCTCCACTAGCTTGTTCCTAGTGATGCTTTCTAAGACCCACTGGACTACACATTGCAGGATGTCTGGCATAGATGAGTGATCACACCATCATGATTTTCAGGTCATGAAGATCTTTTTTGTATAGTTCTTCTGTGTATTTCTACCACCTCTTCTTAATATCTTCTGCTTCTGTTAGGACCATAATATTTCTATCCTTTATTCTGTCCATCTTTGTGTGAAATGTTCCCTTGGTATCTCTAATTTTCTTGAAGAGATCTGTAGTTTTTTCCCATTATATTATTTTCCTCTATTTCTTTGCATTGATCACTGAGGAAGGCTTTCTTTTCTCTCCTTGCTGTTCTTTGGAACTCTGCATTCAGGTGCTTATATCTTTCCTTTTCTCTTTTGTCTTTCACTTCTCTTCTCTTCTCAGCTATTTGTAAGGCCTCCTCAGACAACCGTTTTGCCTTTTGGTTTCTTTTTCTTGGGGGTGGTCTTGATCCCTGTCTCCTGTACAGTGTTACGAACCTCCATCCATAGTTCTTCAGGCACTCTGTCTATCAGATCTAATCCCTTGAATCTATTTCTCACTTCCACCGTGTAATTGTAAGGGATTTGATTTAGGTCATACCTGAATAGTCTAGTGGTTTTCTTAGTTTCTTCAATCTACGTCTGAATTTGGCAATAAAGAGTTCATGATCTGAGCCGCAGTAGCTCCCGGTCTTGTTTTTGTGGACTGTATAGAGCTTTTCCATCTTTGGCTGCAAAGAATATAATCAATCTGATTTTGGTGTTGCTCATCTGGTGATGTCCATGTGTAGAGTCTTGTCTGTGTTGTTGGAAGAGAGTGTTTGCTATAACCAGTGCGTTCTCCTGGCAAAACTGTGTTTGCCTTTGACCAGTTTCGTTTTGTACTCCAAGGCAAAACTTGCCTGTTACTTCAGGTATCTCTTGACATCCTACTTTTGCATTCCAGTCCCCTATAATGAAAAGGACATCTTTTTTGGGTGTTAGTTCTAGAAGATCTCGTAGGTCTTCCTAGAACTGTTCAACTTCAGCTTCTTCAGCATTACTGGTTGGGGCCTAGACTTGGATTACTGTGGTATTGAATGGTTTGCCTTGGAAACAGAGGTCATTCTCTCATTTTTGAGGTTTTATCCAAGTAATCACAGAATGCGGTCCTCATTTTGCCCCAAATAAAACTTAATTCACAACTCTCCAGTTGTGCATCTTTTTTAGTCAACAGTAGTTACAGTTTAGATAAAGTTTGGCGAACTATAAACTGTGTGCCAGATTGGGTCCAATGCATGTTTTGTATGGCCCCTAAGCTAAGAATGGTTTCTACATTTTTAAACTGTTGAAAAAAATCAGAGAAAAATGTTTTATTAGAAGAAAAACTACATGAAATTCAAATATCAATGTCCATAAATAAAATTTTATTGGAACACAGGTACAGTCTTTTGGCCATAGGTTGCTTATACATTGCAGTGACAAGGTTGAGTAGTGGCAAAAAACTGCATAGACAGAAATGTCAAAAATATTTACTATCTGGTCCCGTACAGATGTTTTTATTCTCTGCATCAGATAATTTTCATACAACTAAGAGTATGCTCCAGGGTCACAATAAAGTAGTGTACAGACTGAGTTGACTTTGCACATTGTTTTTAAAAGAGCAGAAAAGCATGGTTTGAAATAGGATTCCATCTAGTGGTTTTCTATATCCTTTAGAATGAAGTCCAAGTTCATTATCATGGTCAAGAAGGTCATTCTTGATATTGTCCTTCCCTGCCTCTGCAATTTCTGCTACACTCTGCCTTCACTCAGTCTGATTCTGTTACTCTGGCTCTCTGCTAAAAGACTCTGATGCTGGGAAAGATTGAAGGCAGGAGGAGAAGGGGATGACAGAGGATGAGATGGTTGGATGGCATCACTGACTTACTGGACATGACTTTAGGTAAACTCTAGGAGACAGGGTGATGGACAAGGAGGTCTGCTGTGCTGCAGTCCATGGGGTCACAAAGAGTCGGACACAACTGAGTGAACTGAAGTGCTGCTGTGGGACTCCTAACTCAGGGCCTTTGCATTAGACCTCCCTGCTCCACACCCCCCCCCCCACCACAGGTATCAGCATAACCTACTTACTTGTTGCATTTTTCATTCTGTTCGAATGTTATTTCACCAAGAGGCTTTCCTTAACATACTCTTATTTGCTAAAATATAAACCACTTGAGAGCGGGAACTTTAAGACAGTTTAATTCCATACTGTGTTTTAGAACTGCAGCTCAGAGTAGATGCCCAAGAGGATTTGTTGACTGAATCCATGATCCCCTGAAAGGGATGTGTGAGTTACTACATCCAAGAGTGAGTTCACATTTAAAATATTGCAAGTTCCATTGGCAGACACCTGCGTGCATGCAGACTATCCCGCTTCATTAATGAAAAGATTTAGGGTGGAAAAGAAAAAAGTGAGTAAACACCTTGGAATTCAGAAGACATTTGTGGATAAAACTGAACTGGTAGCTCAGACGGTAAAGTGTCTGTTTACAATGCAAGAGACCTGGATTCAATCCCTGGGTTGGGAAGATTCCCTGGAAAAGGAAATGGCAACCCACTCCAGTACTCTTACCTTGAAAATCCCTTGGACGAAGGAGATTGGTGCAGGGGGTTGCAAAGAGTCGGACACGACTGAGCGACTTCACTTTCACTTCCACTAGACTTCATAAACCCGCTATAGCCGTGGGCACTCAGAAGCTAGCTGCAGTGTGCTAGGCATTCAGTCGTGTCCGACTCTTTGCCCACCAGGCTCCTCCATCCATGGGATTCTCCAGGCAAGAACACTGCAGTGGGTTGCCATTTCCTTCTCCAGGAGGTCTTCCTGACCCAGGGACTGAACCTGGGTCTCCCACATTGTAGGCAGATGCTTTACCATCTGAGCCACCAGGGAAGATGCACTGTACTATGAGGGCCTCTCATAACTGTCTGTTGGCCATGAAAGGGGTCTGTGGTGTGGACTTTTTTAACGTTTAAGATTACTGACTCCCAGAGAAGTCATTTGTCTTAACTCTTGCTTTCCTATGCAACTGCGCTAGTGGACTCTGTGAGTTTAAGGGTTACCAATTGGAAAACCAGTATGTGGGTGGTGTTTTGCAATATGAAAGCGTGCCTTATTGAAACTCTTCGAAGCAGAAAATGCTGACATAGTTTTTCTAACAATCCACTGTGGAAATAAGACAGGGAAACGGGTGGGATTTGTCCAAAACTGAAAGTTGGCCTGGAGACAGAATGCAAATAGAGGAGATAAGTGAGAATTGTGAAGAGTTGATCTCTTAAGAATTGGTGGTAGAATCCACCTTACTTAGCATCTTTTTAAATGGCCTGGAGGAAGCTCTATTAAAGAATTATCGGATTTAAATTGACTTTTTCTTTGTCTGGCAAGAAGGGTTTAGATAAGAGATAGCAGTCATTCCAATGTTAATGAATCCTATCTCCACTTGAGGGATTTGAAAAGCTGACTTTGGGCTGATAAAATGCACTCTTACCACCCCAAAGAAGTATGGGTTAAAGGAAAAAAAAGTTTGTGTGCCACTTGCAAATGCATGTCCTGTTGTTGGAGTTCTGGGGGAAGTACTCACTAACTGAAGTACTGACTGAACGTGAAATATAAGCAAGAATTTTGGAAGACAAGGAGCATGAGTGAGTTTGGGGTTAAAAAAGTAATATTTTTCTAAGAGGTAACCGAAAACTCCCTTGGAAATTCTGACACCACCTCCAACCACCTCCACAAAACAAAAAACCTTTTCCTAGTCTTATGTAAAGGAATGGAGTTGATACAGTAGCAATATTGTGTATTTTTTCTCTTTTGTTACTGGGGAAAACAGCATTTTTAAAGGGCAGCTAAACTCACTGGAACGACTTGGGTAGGCATGGGTAGGAGATGGCTGAGAGATCATGAAAGTGCTATGAATAAGTTGAAAAGAAAGAGGAATATAAGACAGAGGGTGAGAAATTTTTGTCTGTTGTTGTTTTTTTTTGCCAGTCAAGACCTGCCAAGGTGTGCATATCTATTGTTGGTTTCCCTGGGTGTTACTGAAGACTTTACAAAACCCGGATTCAAATCACCTTTCCAAAATCTACTTTCCTTCCAGCCTCAGACCACCAGCAAGCAGCACTGAAGTGCGCCTAACTACCAAATGTTAATTGTTGACATTCTCATTTTTATTCTTGAAAACCCATTCAGCTGCCCTATTCTGTGAAAGTGTAAGTGAAGTCCCTCAGTTCTGTCCGACTCTTTGTGACCCCATGGACTGTAGCCCACCAGGCTCCTCCGTCCATGGGATTTTCCAGGCAAGAATACCCAAGTCGGTTGCCATTTCCGTCCCTAGGGGATCTTCCCAACCCAGGGATTGAACCCAGGTCTCCCGAATTGTAGGCAGATGCTTTACCATCTGAGCCACCAGGGACATTGCCCTATTCTGTGATGCCTTCCCAAAAGGCCTCCCGGCCTCCTGCATCAGGATTAGCTGATCCTTTCTTTCTGGCCTCTCAAAGGAGTTCTCTTACTGCTGACCTCAGCACTTTTATTCTGTCTCATTTCATAGCTAATTGTTTACTCCTCCCTACCCTGCAATCAGTGGCTCCTCTAATAAGTAAGGAAATCTTGTTACATCCAACTTCAGAATTTGCTGTGTCTTAACATTTCTACCCAATGCACAAAGAAGGCAAACATATTTGTAATGTTCTTCTTAGACAGAGCTGATCTCTTGCAACGTTTGAGGCTCATTTAAAGGATCTGGGCAATGGTATAGAGCGTGTGTGACATTTTGGCCCAGCCAGGGTGAATCATTAGTTCCTGTCAGAGGAAAGTGACTGTAAAATGATAAAAATTTGCCGGCGTATGCTTTGACTTATACCTTTGGTCCTCCCTCACTGTGTTCTTTGCCACTCCAGTACTCTTGCCTGGCAAATCCCATTGACGGAGAAGCCTGGTAGGCTGCAGTCTATGGGGTCGCTAAGAGTCGGACACGACTGAGCGACTTCACTTTCACTTTTCACTTTCATGCATTGGAAGAGGAAATGGCAGCCTGCTCCAGTGTTCCTGCCTGGAGAATCCCAGGGACGGGGGAGCCTGGTGGACTGCCATCTATGGGGTCGCACAGAGTCGGACACAACTGAAGCGACTTAGCAGCAGCAGCAGCAGCAGCACCGTGTTCTTAGAAACTTAGCACAGAGAAAGGAAAATGAGAACTTGAATTCTAACTGTTTGGTGATAGTAAATCATGAAGTTAGGGACTGAAGAGATGCTAATGTTAGACCTCACAGTCTCCTTCCAGAGATCCGTCGCCCCAAAGATCACCAAGACTCGATGCAAACAGCAAGAGGATTTATTGGGCCGGCGCGCCGGGGTTCAGTCACCTCCAGGGAGGAACGAACCCCGAACACTCCTTACAGAGCAGTTTTTTAGCACAAAAACCACAAACAGGTGCAGCTAGGGTGGAACAGCCTGATTGGCGTACAGGTCTCGACATTTTCAGGGATAGGTCCATTCGTTATCAGACCGAAACGGTTGACCGAGCTGCATTTTAGCTGTTAGCTGTTTTTCTGGAAAATAATTTCCTGGAATGGTTTTGAGGTAAACATCCCCCGGAAAGCCTCCTGGAGGCTGCATTCCTGAGATATGAGCCCCTTACACATTCTTGAGATAAAGGTTTGTCTTAAGATTAACAAGAGGGCCTGTTTTCCTAAGGCTCTAGTAAAGTTTTAACCTTTCTTCTTATTCACCTTTTCTCTCATTCCCCTCTTCTTTTTGTTTGGATTTCAATCCTGAAATCATGGACTGAGGTCTCCCTGAGGGAGTGCTGCATACTGTTGTCTTAACATTAGCACCTGTACGGCACTTATCTGGTCTCGGATGAATGACATTAACCAGTTGAGGATACAAGGCCCTATAGTGAGGAGGAGAAGTATAATGATCAGTGGCCCCATTAGGGTGGACATTAAGGTGGCAAACCATGGGGCTCTGTTAAACCAGGACTCAAACCACCCTTGGGCGCCCTCCCTTTCTTTTTGTCTACTTGCCAACCTTTCTCGTAATTTATTCATGGAGTCGGTGATGACCCCAGAGTGGTCTACATAAAAACAGCATTCTTCCTTGAGGGCTGCACACACTCCTCCTTCTTTTAGGAACAGAAGGTCTAGGCCTCTCCGGTTTTGCATCACTACTTCAGACAGAGAAGTCAGAGATTCTTTTAGTTTAGTAATAGAATCTTCTAGGACTCGTAGGTCTGCGTCTATGGCTTGCTGCAGACTAGCATAGTACTGGGGCTGCTGGATGAGGGCTGCTGTGCCGGTCCCAACCCCAGCCGCCACTCCGAGGCCCAAGAGGGCTGCCAGAGTGAGAGTCACCAGCTCTCTCTTTGCTCGGTGACCGCCTTTGTAAGCCTCTAAGAAGGACTCGTCGGAGTGGTAGAGGAGTCGGGGCACTAGCCGCACCAGAACACAGAAGTCAGTTGATCTATTAAATACTGCCATAGACACGCAGGGTGTGAGACCTGTCTTACACGCCCACCAACCATCTCCGGGGGAATGAGATATCCTGTGTAGCTGAGGGTCTTATCAATACTTTTACAAAGATGAGCTTGGTGAGGAATGGGAGAGCCTATACACAGTCTCTGGCCTGTCACAGCCAAAAGGGTGAGTCTGACTGTTCCCTGTTGCTGCCACCTGCAATGACTGGGGGAAGAGGAGCTATTTACCGTCCCTATTATCCCTGTGGCTTCGTAATAAGGTGGGGGAGTTGTATAACAGAGCCAACAGGACTTAGTAGCCTCTGGATTGGTGGCATTTAGGACCCTGAAAGCACTGTCAACGAGGGTCAGCATTCTGTCCTGACTTGAGGATATGTTGTAGGGAGCCATCTGGGGAGGGGCTATTGTGGTTCCTGATGCCGTTTTTTTACCTCTTTCAGTGGGGGCTGGCTCCTGGGGATTGAGAACTGGGTTGGGACCGATGGATTGGGGGGGTGGAGAGTCTATTTTTAATCTAATGGAAAAAATGAGGCCATGGTAATGTTTTTTATATAGCCGTATGCCCCACGAAAATCCTCTGATCCATTCTGTGGTTTGCTTTTGTTTTGCCCTATCAGAGAACTTGATATGGAGTGGGTTGCACCATGAGTTACATTCAGGGAGATTTTGGTGGTGCGTATAGTTGGCTTTGACTGTAATAAGGTCCCAACTAGAGGACGGCCCCCAGTAGACATCCCCCGTAGTCTCACAACCCCAGTGCCGACAATAGAACTCATCTTCTCCCCCACAATGACTCAATGCTCGTTCCCTATGAAACCCTGGGCATACATACAGAGTATAAGTTCTTAGCATACTTCTCCTGACCTTATTGGCGCAACCCCCCCCACAGTCTGGGCATGCGAAGAAGCCATCAAGCCCCATATGGACGGACGTTTGGGGGGCTCTGTGAAGGTCAGAGTACCCTTTAAGGTCCCAGTCGGCAGGCACTCCTGCCGCCAGTTGACAGAGGTCTGGGTAAAGGTCCGGCCACCAGGCGGTCGGCGGGGCGATGTTAGTACTAGACCATACGACCCTTCCCGCCTGTGAAACTACTTGCCAAGTCAGTTGTTGAGGCTGGTGGGGATTTGACGCACCCACAGCTGGGAGGATCAGGAGGAGGGCTGCGAGTCCGTAGATCGGCAGAGTTTGAGCTTTAAGGGGTGAGAAGTACGGTGCGCCTTCCATTGAGGTGACGGTTCCGGAGCGGTCTTGACGTGGGAGGCGTGGATCCAGGATGAGATTCCGTCGACCTTGACGGCAGTGGGGGTGGTGAGCAAGACGATGTAGGGTCCCTTCCACCTAGGTTCTAGGTTCTGCTGTCGGTGTCGGCGGACGTAAACAGAGTCTCCCACTTGAAATGGGTGGGCCTCTCCTGGGGTGCCGGGTTGATAAGCTTCAGCAAGCTGGGTCCACACCTCTCTCTGAACCAGTTGAAGTCCTTTTAGCCTAGCATACAGATCACCATTATTAAAACTGCGGGGATCAAATCCCTCCCTGAGTGACAGTATAGGGGGAGGTGCCCCGTATAGGATTTCGAAAGGAGAGAAGCCGAAACGGGAAGGGGTGTTCCATACTCGGAACAAGGCTAAGGGAAGGAGCACCGTCCAGTCAGTACCGCCAGTCTCCAAGGACAATTTAGTTAGGGTCTCTTTTAGAGTCCTGTTCATCCTTTCTACCTGTCCTGAACTCTGGGGTCTGTATGCACAATGTAATTTCCAATTGGTCCCCAGAAACTTAGCTACTTCCTGACTTACTTGGGCGGTAAAAGCTGGCCCATTATCTGACCCTATCATCTTTGGAGCCCCAAAGCGCGGGAAGATTTCTTCTAAGATTTTCTTGGCCACCGTGAGTGCATTTTCGTTTTTGGTAGGGAAAGCCTCTACCCACCCCGAGAAGGTATCTATAAAGACCAATAGATATTTGTTGCCGTACCTCGCGGGGCGTACTTCGGTGAAGTCCACTTCCCAATAAGCCCCCGGCCTGTCTCCGCGCAGCCGCTTACCTTGGCTCGCTTTGTTCTGGCTGGCATTCACCTCTTGGCAGGGCTTGCAATTCTGGACTATCTGTTCAGCCAATTTGACAAGCCCCGGCACCTCGTATCCTGTCTTATTTAAAAGGGAGACTAGCTTTTTAGTTCCCAAGTGAGTCCAATGGTGCATTTGCTCTAACATTTCTTTAGCCTCTTCCGCCTTCATAGCCTGTTTCTTTTTAGGTCGAGGGGAGGGGCTGCTTTCAGAGTGAGTGACTAGCAGTTCCGAAATCTCGCCTCTTGTTGCCACTTCTCGCGCGACTCGATCTGCCATGTTGTTCCCCTTTGTCACTGGGGACTGATCTTTCTGATGCCCAGGGCAATGGATTATGCTGACCTTTTTGGGTAACATAAGGGCGGTTAGTAACTCTAGGATTTCGTCTTTATTTTTAATTTCTTTACCAGCCGATGTAAGGAGCCCCCTTTGCTGATATATGGCTCCATGTACATGCGCGGTGGCGAAGGCGTATCTACTGTCAGTGTAGATGTTAACCCGTTTTCCTTCTGACAGTTGGAGAGCCTTTGTGAGGGCTATTAGCTCGGCTTTTTGGGCCGATGTTCCTTGCGGGAGGGCAGCCGCCCAAATCACACTAGTCCCATCTACCACCGCGGCACCGGCCCGCCGCTTACCTTCTTCGAGGAAGCTGCTTCCGTCCGTGTACCACGTCACCTCAGCATCCCGAAGCGGCTGGTCGGAAAGATCTCTACGGGTTCCGTGGACGTCAGCCAGCACTTCTTGGCAATTGTGCGTCACTTCGGTTTGGCCGGGGTCTGGTAGCAGCGTGGCAGGATTGAGCCCTGTCGCCGGTGCGAATTTGATTCGTTCAGAGTTCAGGAGTAACGTCTGGTAGTGGGTCACTCTGGCGTTGGTCAGCCATCTCTCAGGGGGTTGCCAAATCACACTCTCTAAGGCGTGGGGCGCGGTAACAAGCAAGTTCTGCCCCAGCGTCAGTTTATCTGCATCTTTTACCAGAACTGCCACGGCTGCCACTATTCGTAAGCAACTTGGCCAGCCGGCAGCTACAGGGTCTAATTTTTTTGACAGGTATGCCACAGGTCGATTCCATGGTCCCAGCTTTTGAGTGAGGACCCCTTTGGCAATGTTGGCTTCGTAATAAGGTGGGGGAGTTGTATAACAGAGCCAACAGGACTTAGTAGCCTCTGGATTGGTGGCATTTAGGACCCTGAAAGCACTGTCAACGAGGGTCAGCATTCTGTCCTGACTTGAGGATATGTTGTAGGGAGCCATCTGGGGAGGGGCTGTTGTGGTTCCTGATGCCGTTTTTTTCACCTTTTTCAGTGGGAGCTGGCTCCCGGGGATTTAGAACTGGGTTGGGACCAATGGATTGGGGGGGCGGGGGTGGAGAGTCTATTTTTAATCTAATGGAAAAAATGAGGCCATGGTAATGTTTTTTATATAGCCGTATGCCCCACGAAAATCCTCTGATCCATTCTGTGGTCTGCTTTTGTTTTGCCCTATCAGAGAACTTGATATGGAGTGGGTTGCACCATGAGTTACATTCAGGGAGATTTTGGTGGTGCGTATAGTTGGCTTTGACTGTAATAAGGTCCCAACTAGAGGACGGCCCCCAGTAGACATCCCCCGTAGTCTCACAACCCCAGTGCCGACAATAGAACTCATCTTCTCCCCCACAATGACTCAATGCTCGTTCTCTATGAAACCCTGGGCATACATACAGAGTATAAGTTCTTAGCATACTTCTCTTGACCTTATTGGCACAACTCCCCCAACAGTCTGGGCATGTGAAGAAGCCATCAAGCCCCACATGGATGGACGTTTGGGGGGCTCTGTGAAGGTCAGAGTACCCTTTAAGGTCCCAGTCGGTAGGCACTCCTGCCGCCAGTTGACAGAGGTCTGGGTAAAGGTCCGGCCACCAGGCGGTCGGCGTGGCAATGTTAGTACTAGACCATACGACCCTTCCCACCTGTGAAACTACTTGCCAAGTCAGTTGTTGAGGCTGGTGGGGATTTGATACACCCACAGCTGGGAGGATCAGGAGGAGGGTTGCGAGTCCGTAGATCGGCAGAGTTTGAGCTTTAAGGGGTGAGAAGTACAGTGCGCCTTCCATTGAGGTGACGGTTCTGGAGTGGTCTTGACGTGGGAGGCGTGGATCTAGGATGAGATTCTGTCGACCTTGACGGCAGTGGGGGTGGTGAGCAAGACGATGTAGGGTCCCTTCCACCTAGGTTCTAGGTTCTGCTGTCGGTGTCAGCAGACGTAAACAGAGTCTCCCACTTGAAACGGGTGGGCCTCTCCTCGGGTGCCGGGTTGACAAGCTTCAGCAAGCTGGGTCCACACCTCTCTCTGAACCAGTTGAAGTCCTTTTAGCCTAGCATACAGATCACCATTCTTAAAACTGCAGGGATCAAATCCCTCCCTGAGTGACAGTATAGGGGGAGGTGCCCCGTATAGGATTTCGAAAGGAGAGAAACCGAAACGGGAAGGGGTGTTCCATACTCGGAACAAGGCTAAGGGAAGGAGCACCGTCCAGTCTGTACCGCCAGTCTCCAAGGACAATTTAGTTAGAGTCTCTTTTAGAGTCCTGTTCATCCTTTCTACCTGTCCTGAACTCTGGGGTCTGTATGCACAATGTAATTTCCAATTGGTCCCCAGAAAATTAATTAGCTACTTCCTGACTTACTTGGGCAGTGAAATAGCTACTTCCTGACTTACTTGGGCAGTGAAAGCTGGCCCATTATCTGACCCCATCATCTTTGGAGCCCCAAAGCGCGGGAAGATTTCTTCTAAGATTTTCTTGGCCACCGTGAGTGCATTTTCGTTTTTGGTAGGGAAAGCCTCTACCCACCCTGAGAAGGTATCTATAAAGACCAATAGATATTTGTTGCCATACCTCTCGGGGCGTACTTCGGTGAAGTCCACTTCCCAATAAGCCCCTGGCCTGTCTCCGCGCAGCCGCTTACCTTGGCTCGCTTTGTTCTGGCTGGCATTCACCTCTTGGCAGGGCTTGCAATTCTGGACTATCTGTTCAGCCAATTTGACAAGCCCTGGCACCTCGTATTCTGTCTTATTTAAAAGGGAAACTAGCTTTTTAGTTCCCAGGTGAGTCCAATGGTGCATTTGCTCTAACATTTCTGTAGCCTCTTCCGCCTTCATAGCCTATTTAGGTCGCGGGGAGGGGCTGCTTTCAGAGCGAGTGACTAGCAGTTCCGAAATCTCGCCTCTTGTTGCCACTTCTCGCGCGACTCGATCTGCCATGTTGTTCCCCTTTGTCACTGGGGACTGATCTTTCTGATGCCCAGGGCAATGGATTATGCTGACCTTTTTGGGTAACATAAGGGCGGTTAGTAACTCTAGGATTTCGTCTTTATTTTTAATTTCTTTACCAGCCGATGTAAGGAGCCCCCTTTGCTGATATATGGCTCCATGTACATGCACGGTGGCGAAGGTGTATCTACTGTCAGTGTAGATGTTAACCCGTTTTCCTTCTGAAAGTTGGAGAGCCTTTGTGAGGGCTATTAGCTCGGCTTTTTGGGCTGATGTTCCTTGCGGGAGGGCAGCCGCCCAAATCACACTAGTCCCATCTACCACCGCGGCACCAGCCCACTGCTTACCTTCTTCGAGGAAGCTGCTTCCGTCCATGTACCACGTCACCTCAGCATCCCGAAGCGGCTGGTTGGAAAGATCTCTACGGGTTCCGTGGACGTCAGCCAGCACTTCTTGGCAATTGTGCATCACTTCGGTTTGGCCGGGGTCTGGTAGCAGCGTGGCAGGATTGAGCCCTGTCGCCGGTGCGAATTTGATTCGTTCAGAGTTCAGGAGTAATGTCTGGTAGTGGGTCACTCTGGTGTTGGTCAGCCATCTCTCAGGGGGTTGCCAAATCACACTCTCTAAGGCGTGGGGCGCGGTAACAAGCAAGTTCTGCCCCAGCGTCAGTTTATCTGCATCTTTTACCAGAACTGCCACGGCTGCCACTATTCGTAAGCAACTTGGCCAGCCGGCAGCTACAGGGTCTAATTTTTTTGACAGGTATGCCACAGGTCGATTCCATGGTCCCAGCTTTTGAGTGAGGACCCCTTTGGCAATGCCATTATTTTCTGCCACATAGAGATGAAACGGCTTGTTCACATCTGGGAGTCCCAGGGCAGGAGCTGACAACAAGGCTCGCTTAATGTTGTCAAAAGCTTTTTGTTCGCTTTCTCCCCAGACGAAGGGTGTACTGCCCTTTGTCAGGGGGTACAAGGGGGCGGCCATCTCCGCGAACCCTGGAATCCAGAGCCTGCAGAATCCTGCAGTACCCAGGAACTCCCTGACTTGCCGAGGGTTCCTGGGGGCTGGTATTCTGGCCACCGTCTCTTTTCTGGCCTCTGACAGCCATCGCTTCCCGTCCTTGATTTGGTACCCCAGGTAACTGACCTGCTGTTGGCAGATCTGGGCCTTTTTGGCGGAGGCGCGGTAGCCAAGGGATCCGAGCTCGGTCAACAAGGTCTCAGTCCCCTTCCTGCACTCTTCTTCAGTGTCAGCGGCCAAGAGCAAGTCATCTACATACTGGAGCAAAGTTACCTGGGGGTTGGTGGCCCGGAAATGCGCGAGGTCCTGGTGGAGGGCTTCGTCAAAGATTGTTGGCAAATTTTTGAATCCTTGCAGCAGCCTTGTCCACGTTAGCTGTCTGGAGAGTCCTGTAAGGGGGTCCTTCCATTCAAAAGCGAAAATAGGCTGACTGACGGGGCTAAGTCGTAGGCAGAAGAAGACATCTTTTAAGTCCAAGACAGTGTACCACTTTCGGTTGGGGGGGAAGTGTGCTCAACAGGTTGTAGGGGTTGGGTACCATTGGATGTAGGTCGGCCACCCGCTTGTTGACTTCCCTCAGATCCTGCACAGGCTGGTAGTCGCCTGTTCCGGGTTTGTGGACTGGGAGCAGAGGGGTGTTCCAGGCTGACTGGCACTTTACTAGTATTCCTAATTTGAGGAGGCGCTGGATATGAGGGTGGATCCCGTCTTTGGCCTCTCTGTTCATCGAGTACTGACGGACAGATACGGGAGTGGAGGAGGCCTTGATTTCTACCACCACTGGAGGCTGCCGGACCGCCATCCCCATGCCTGAAACTTCAGCCCGGGCTAGAGGGGTTTTAGTCAACCATTCCTGCATACCAGCGGCCTCAGGGGAGGGGCCTTCAAACAGCCTGTGTTCATCTTCTAGTTTTAAAGTCAGAACCTGTAGTGGCCTCCCCTTCCCATCTGTTACCGTGGCACCTTCGGTGTGAAAATGGATCTGAGCCCCCACTTTTGTGAGCAAGTCCCATCCCAACAAGGGGTAAGGGCATTCAGGGATCACAAGGAACGAGTGGGATACCCGGCCCACCCCGAGGTCCACTGTTCTTCGGGTAGTCCATGGGTACTGCCGGTACCCTGTAGCGCCCTGTACCCAAGCCTTTTTTGTGGACAACGTCCCTTCTGACTGTAACAGGACCGAGTGTTGGGCTCCAGTGTCTACCAAGAACTGCACAGGCTTCCCCTCCACCTTGAGAGTTACCCTAGGCTCAGGGAGGGGGTCCGAGCCCCATCTCCCCTAATCTTCTTCTTCGAGAGCTAGGATCTTGTCAGGAGTGGAGGGCCTTCCCCCCTTCTTTTTGGGGCAGTCTCTGAGCCAATGCCCCTTTTCTTTGCAGTATGCACACTGGTCTTTATCTAGAGATGGCCTAGTTCCCGCTTTACTCCCCCTGCGGTCTTTTTCTTCAGCCCTATCTCTCCCTTTTCCCTCTCTAATTACCGTGGCCAAAATCTTAGTTAAGTTTCTTTCTTGTCTCTTTTCTCTCTCTAGTTCTCGTTCATCCTGTTCCTTTCTTTTTCTCTCTTCTTTTACTTCTTCTGTCTCCCTCTTATTGAATACTTTGTCTTCTTCTCTAACTAGATCCTGAAGGGAGAATCCTTGTACCCCATCTAGTCTCTGTAATTTCTTTCTGATGTCTGAGGCTGACTGATCAATAAAAGCCATTGCTATAATTGCTCTATGCTCCTCGGACGTGGGGTCATAGGAGTGAATCGTCTAAATGCTTCCATTAATCTATCTAAAAACACAGTTGGTGACTCAGTGGATCCCTGAGTCACTTCTCTTACCTTGGCCAGATTCGTGGGCGTCTTGCAGCCCCTCAGAGACCCGCCACCAGAGCCTGGCGATAGACCCTCAGGTGCTCCCTACCTGCCGGGGAATTGTAGTCCCAGTTGGGTCTCGTCAGCGGAAAACCAGCATCTATCTCATTGGGTAGTGCCGTGGGGCGCCCGTCGTCTCCGGGCACATTTTTCCAGGCCTCCAGCAACACTCGCTGCCTCTCCTCGGTTGTGAGAAGAGTCTGCAGCAATTGTTGGCAGTCATCCCAAGTAGGCTGGTGTGAGAAAACAAGGGATTCTATTAGAGAAGTTAGCGCTTGTGGGTTGTCGGAGAATGAGGGGTTATGAGTCTTCCAATTATAGAGGTCTGAGGCAGAGAACGGCCAATACTGGAGCGGCCGATTTCCATGGTTATCCCGCCCCGCCCCCCGCATGAGGACTTCTCCCTCCTACCGTCTCCTAAGACCCCACCGACGAACCGCTGAAGCGCAGGGGCGGCGACCCGGGCTGAGAGGAGGCAGGTCCCGTCCGAGCCTACCACGTCAACCGACTCAACGACCCCGGTACCCCTCACCCAGACCGCCCCCCTGGTTGCGGCCGCCTATCCCGCCTCCCCCCAGGTCCTCATTCTCCAGCCGGACCCATAGACCCATATAGAAAAACCGTCCTCGAGAGCGAAAAAGAAAAAGAAAAAGGCGACCAGAGTTCCGCTTTTAGGGACGTCGCCCAGGGCTGCTGCAAGGACCAACCCCCCCTCCTGGTCCAGGAGGGTATGGTATTATATCCCGTCGACCAGACCCACAGGTACCCCAGGGTCCCATTTTTGATGTCGGAACTGATCCAACTGGACAAGACTCCTCTTTCTTGGAAGCCCACCGGTGGGACAGACTTTCGACCCGGTAAGACGACTCGTGTCTCAGACGGTGAAAAGGAAGAATTGGGAATGACTTTGCAATACACGGGACCAGAATTGAAGTCAGGTTACTGAACAACAGTTACTGTTCCCCCAACAGTGTCAGACAGGGTAGTAGTCCAGCAGACTCTTACGGTGTCCTTTCTGTTCAATCCTCTCTCTGTTTGTTTCGGTTCTGTTTTTCTTTCTTACCGGCGGCGCACAGACTGGTTTTTGTTTTTTCTGATGTCTACCCTCGGGGAGGTCTCCGAGGCGGACTAAACCTGTTTCCCCCCAGTTTTGACTTGGGAGGAAGGTCTGACACGTCTTGGGTGTCCCCAAGGATCGTCACGATCTGCCTTTCAAGCAGATTTCAGAAAATTCAGAAAACCAGAGTTGGACAGACGTGCAAGCGGTACCTTAATTCTGAGTAAGAACAGAGCCAACACGACAAGAACATACAACAGAGCTCGAGTGTACCTCCGAATCCGGGTGTCAGGGAGATCTAAGATGGGCGACAGATCCCGGACGAGCCCCCAAATGTTAGACCTCATGGTCTCCTTCCAGAGATCCGTTGCCCCAAAGATCACCAAGACTCGGACTCGATGCAAACAGCAAGAGGATTTATTGGGCCGGCACGCCGGGGTTCAGTCACCTCCAGGGAGGAATGAACCCCGAACACTCCTTACAGAGCAGTTTTTAAGCACAAAAACCACAAACAGGTGCAGCGAGGGTGGAACAGCCTGATTGGCGTACAGGTCTTGACATTTTCAGGGACAGGTCCATTCGTTATCAGGCCGAAACGGTTGACCGAGCTGCATTTTAGCTGTTAGCTGTTTTTCTGGAAAATAATTTCCTGGAATGGTTTTGAGGTAAACATCCCCCGGAAAGCCTCCCGGAGGCTGCATTCCTGAGATATGAGCCCCTTACACATTCTTGAGATAAAGGTTTGTCTTAAGATTAACAAGAGGGCCTGTTTTCCTAAGGCTCTAGTAAAGTTTTAACCTTTCTTCTTATTCACCTTTTCTCTCACTAAGATGAACACAAATTTTTATTGATTGTTTTCTCCCCAAAATGAGAATAATAAGAATCTTTCCTGATACTGTTAGCAGAAACACATTGACTGAAACCGCCCACCCTGGCCAAGAACCATAGTAACTATTTACATGAGTTATTTTACGTAGGGAGGTCCTAGTAAGGAGCAGGGAACTAACAAGCCACCAGCGATCAGAAGAGTTCAGGGAAAGGTCAAAAGGAGACTCCACGTGTCTGACCACCTCCCAGAATCCTCTCTGGCATCCATCTTGGCTGAGGAATACATTTGCCACCATGAAGAACTCTGGGTTAGAATGGTTGGCCAAGATCGAACCCAGGTCCCCTGCATTGCAGGCGGAATCTTAACTGTCTGAGCCACCAAGGATCGTAGGAAAATGGAAATTTATAGCCAAAGAACAGGGTGGGATATCAGTGGATGGGAAATTACTAAGAGAAAAAAAAAATCAGGGATCAGGAGATTTCTGGCAAAAAATTGACCTAACCAGATTTTCGCTGAAGACAGGCCAGGGCATACAGATCTCTTCTGGGAGTGGTAGGGGTGTTGGGCTTCCCTGGTGGCTCAGATGGTAAAGACTCTGCCTGCAATGTGGGAGGCCTGGGGTGGGGAGATTCCCCTGGAGGAAGGCATGCAACCCACTCCAGTATTCCTGCCTGGAGAATCCCCATGGACAGAGGAGCCTGGTGGCCTCAGCTCATGAGGCCTCAAAGAGTCGGACATGACTGACTGACAAGCACAGAGGTTGCTGGAGGGGATTAGCAACCTGATAAGTTATCCTGGGTGAGCAAATATCTAGGTGAAGGACTCTGGTTAAAATAACTAGCAGGGTTCTTGATAAAATTAGATTTTACAGGGAAATTCATGGATGGACCTAGGAGAAGGTTCAGGAGCCTGACAAAAGTTTGGTCAAGCAAAGAATCTTCGTCACCATTATTTCCAGGAGAAAATATTGCAGTAACTTAAAATAGACGTGTAGTAAGTTTCAATAAATTCCACAGTGTTAAAAACTGCATGAGATGTGAAGAAATGTGAAAATAAAAATAACATTAAAGACTGTAACAGTAGAGCTTTAACTGTTTCAACTCTCCTTAATAAAAATAGGAAACATCACCAAATTTAAATGATCTAAATCACCGCATTGAAGTATCTACTTTTAAGTAAATAAAGTTCTGTGCTGAGCTTAGTCACTCAGTTCTGTCTGACTCTTTGTGACCCTGTGGTTTTTAGCCCTCCAGGCTCCTCTGTCCATGGGAATTCTCTAGGCAAGAATACTGGAGTGAGTAGCCTTTCACTCCTCCAAGGGATCTTCCCAATCCAGGGACTGGACCCAGGTCTCCTTCAGTGCAGGCAGATTCTTGGGCTTCCCTGAGCCACCAGGGAAGCCCAAGAATACTGGTGTGGGTAGCCTATCCCTCCTCTGGGGAATCTTCCTGAGCCAGGAATCGAATCAGGGTCTCCAGCATTGCAGGGGGTTCTTCCCCAGCTGAGCCACCTGGGAAGCCCAAGTGATTAAAGCGCTTCATAACAGTTCTCCCACTTTTTGCAAAATGGAAAGCACATTACTCACATTTTGTCACTAGAAGTTCACTTACATGAGCAAAATGGTTTTAAATGAGTAGAGCTTAGTCATTTACTCAGTGATTATTGTCCCCTTCAAAAAACAGATGGGTACAGATTTCGAAGCATGCCACGTATGCAAGTGCTTGTGTTCTCAGTGCTGTCCAGCTCTTTGGGACCTCAGGGACTAGCCCGTCAGGCTCCTCTGTCCCTGGGTTCTCCAGTGCTAAAGTGGGTTGCCATTTCCTCCTGCAGGGGATCTTCCCGACCCAGGGGTCAAACCCAGGTCTCCTGCACCTCCTGCATTGCAGGCGGGTTCTTTACCTTGAGCCACCAGGGAAGCCTACCACTTATACAAGATCCACCCGTACATCCAGGCTGCTGCCAAGCCCTGTTCATTTCCCTGGCCGCTGGATTTCATATGACCTTTGCTGTGAGCTTGTCTTTGAAAATAGAAGATCTGAAGATCAAGAACGGCTAGAGCTGGACTGCCTGCTTGCCTTGCACCAAAAACATATTCCCTATAAACGGTCTAAAGAATTTTTACTGTATTTTGATACCCATTAAAAATACCTTCAGTTAGAGATCTCTTTTAGGACAACAAGCATCTTTACTGTTGCTGTTAGCATGCCCACACCTTTGAGAAGATAAGGGGTAAAGGGCTGACAGCTTCTTACTATAAACTGTCATAGTTAATAAATTAGTGCTTTTTCTCAACGTTAACGGAGATGAAGTAGACGGAGCCAGTGGTGAATGGACTTGTGATGAGGGAGGGGAAATACAAAGGGACAGGGCAGGTCTCACTGGGCTGCCTTTGTGAGGATGGAGGGAAGGGACATGCTGAGAGCTGGAAAAAATCATGTCAGGAGAAGCTGTGCAAGACTTTGAAAAATGGGAAAAAAGATTACTGAGTGTTCTGTGGAAGGTTAGGTGTTATCCAGTCCAAGCTTCCTGGTTGCCCACATCTTTCATGGTCTCAGAGATATCACTGTCCACTGAAGGTAATATGGTGGGGCTTAGGACACACTCTTCCAAAGTATGGCACCTTGGAGCATTGAACATTTGAACCCGCAGGAGTCTGAGAAAACTACAGAAGCAAGAGGACGTCTCTGACACTTCCTTCCCCACCCCAACGCCTTCCTTTCTCCCCCGAAGTCATAGGACCATCCTATGAGAAGGCCTCTTCCCATCCCCGGAAGAAAGGGTCAATTCTATCTCCAAGATGGAAGAACGGCTTAGATGGCATCACCAACTTGATGGACGTGAGTCTGAGCAAACTCTGGGAGATGGTGAAGGACACGGCAGCCTGACGTGCTGCAGGCCACGAGGTCTCAAGAGTTGGGTGACTTAGCAACAGAGCCGTGAACCGCAGCCTCACACCTTTTGTCCCACAGTCTTTCTCCGCGACTGTCCACGCCTTGGCAGACCGTGCGTGAGAATGTTCAGGTTTAACCGGTTCTTTAGTTCTTCATTTCCTTATGAAGACTCTCGTATCAGAAAAAACTGAAATAAACTCACATGCTTTTCCCTTGTTCATGTCTTTGTCAGTTTAATTTTCAGACCCAGCCAAGGGCACTTAAGAGTATCAAGGAAAATGTTTTTCCTCTCCCACAAATACAAATAACTCTTGTACGTAGAGACACAAGTTTTTGCTGGTGGGGATGTGACTGATTACTGTGTTGGGATTTTGGCCAGTTTGGCATCTGTTGCAGACTCATTTTAGCCTATCTGATTGCGTGTATCTTTGCTCTCTGCAGTCTCTTCTGACTCGCTTTTTCATCACCTTCCATTTTTTCCAACACCTTCCTGGTTACACCATTAATTAACACATTAAAAAAATATCTTTGACATATATTCATTTTACATTTGATTGGCGGCTATGATTTTCCTTTTTTAAAAAGATTCAAATTTTAACAATTAAAGAGATCATCCTCAAACATGCCCAGTGGTTTTTCCTGACAGAGCCAGGGAACACAGACCTGAGAGGCAGCCCCAGCACCTCGGCTGCGGCTCCAGGAGATGAACACCAAGCAATACCAGAATGTTAGTCTTTGTTGACTTTCCCACTGTTGATGCGAACTTATATAGATCTCTGAGTTTTTATGTTTCTTTGTTTAGTCTTAACTTGTGGCTGAAGGTATAGAACTGGAGTTATGAGTACTCAGTGCATCTGTGTGTGTGTGTGTGTGTGTGTGTTATATTTCAGAAAGGCCTTTGAAAGCGATAGTCACTCAGTTGTGTCTGACTCTTTGCAGCCCCATGGGCTGTAGCTCTCCAGTCTCCACTGTTCATGGGCTTCTCCAGGCAGGAATGCTGGAGTGGGTTGCCATTCTCTTCTCCAAAGGATCTTCCCAACCCAGGAATTGAACCTGGGCCTCCTGACTTGCAGTCTGAGCCACTGGGGAAGAAAAGCCTTGACCTCTTGGTTTGTAACTATAGAAGTTTTTCCTATCTTTGAATATTAATATACTAGTTAATAAAGTTACTTAAACAACTTTATTCTGATTGGTTTATAGAGAACTAAGAGTTTACATAAATTGTATGCAGAAAATAAAGAAATTGAATATCCAATATTTTGAAAGTCTTGTTCTTAAACATAACCCTATCCTACAGAAAGAGTGAAGGTCAAACATTTTAAGAATTTAAATGTACATAATTTAGGTGAATCTTGGATAAAAGAGAATAGCTAAATAATTTTGGTTAAAAAAAGAGCACTCTGTCTTCTCTTTGATTTCTCAGTGTTGAGAATAATACAAATATATGTCATGGAATAAAAACTTTTCCTCTACATTCTTAGGTTTAAGATTTGGGTGCTTCAAATTAAATTGACAAAAGACAGATTAGCAAGAGAAAAGACAGAGTTTAAGGTATGTACCTACATATATGTAACAGAATTTCACAGACTCAGAGGCTTATATACCACTTCAAGAGGACAGGAACAAAACAGAGGAGCATTTATGGAGAAACACACGGCTTTTTGGAAAGATGAGTGGGTCACGGGGGAGACGAAGTTTTGTCGCAGTGTGTGCTCAGGCGTGGTGTGGAGTCTTCTCATTTCAGGTGATGGCTCAGTCTTCCCTGGTTGCTCCCAGGGAGGGGAGTTATGCCCACTAAGTTCTTCTGAGATCTTCCAGAGGCTCTGCTTTAAGGCAGATAAGGGATTCCAGGCACTCAAATGCCTTCTGTTCAAAATAACTTCTGTGCTGCAGTAGCAGATTCTGGGCCCCTTCCTGGACATTTTACTTTACTTGGATTTACTTCTCTTATGTTACAGGTATACTGATCAAATAAACTGACGCTGCTCTCACACAATGTTTAGGACTGTGGAAAATGTAAATTTTGTTAAATTAAGTCACTATTCTGATAAACTTTTTAAAAGATAATTGCTTTTATTTTCTTTATTCTGTTGAAGCACAGTTCATTTACTATATTGTGTTAGTTTTAGGTGTACAGCATAGTGATCCAGTACTTTGCACATTATATTCCATTATAGAGGTTGTTACAAGATAATGCGTGGAATTCCCTGTGCGGCACAGTGGGTCCTCGCTGCTGGCCTGCTTTATGTTTAGCAGCCTGTGTTTGCCAGCCCCACCCCCTTCCTTCGTCCCTCTCTCCTTGGTAACCACAAGTCTGTCTTCTACATCTGTGAGTCTGTTTCTGTTTTGTATATGAATTCATTTGTATAATTTTTTAGATTCCATGAATAAGTGACATTATATAGTATTTTTCTTCCTCTTTCTGACTTATTTCACTAAAGCATAATATTATCTAGGTTCATTCACACTGCTGCAAATGGCAGCTTTTTTATTCCTCTTTACGTTTGAGTAAAATTCTATTATATATACATATGGAAAGAAAAAAAGAAAGTGTTAATTGCTCAGTTGCATCCTACTGTTTGTAACTCCATGGACTGTAGCCTGCCAGGTTCCTCTGTTTATGGAATTCTCTAGGCATGAATACTGGAGGGGGGTAGCCATTCCCTTCTTCAGGGGATCTTTCCAACCCAGGGACTGAACCCAGGTCTCCTGCATTGCAGGCGGATTCTTATTGTCTGAGCCACCAGGGAAGCCCCTGTATACCACAGCTTCTTAGTATAATCATCTGTTGGTAAGGCACTTAGGTTCTTTCCATGTCCTGGTATTCTGACTTTTAATTTCCAACAGCAATTATGTTTTATTATGTCAGATTTAAGATAAAATCAAGACCTTTAGGTACTTTAAAACTTTGCACTTTAGTAATTTGAGCTACCTAATAGATAATCTCTGAATACCAGGATAATTCAAAGTAAATTAGAAGCAAAGTTTGAGGTTTATTAACTTTTCTTCTTATTTTATATACTACAGAAAGACTGTATCTTTCAGTCATGTTAACGAATATGCTCATTTTTGCCGTCTTAAGAGGGATAAGAGAGATGTGTGTTGCTGGAGAAACTCGCGTGCATCACAGGCTAGTCTGCTCAAGTGCTTGAGTATGATATCCAGTTCAATAATTGATCCTTTTGGGGAAGAAAACTTTTCCTTTATCCACTTAGGTTCAGTTCTTTGGGGCCTTGTGAATTAACTGACAAATGAACAGGAGAAAAAAACAAGGTTTATTTGATGTACCAGGCTCACAGAGTAATGAGTAACACACTGAACAGCTGGGGGCAAATGTTTATACGCCAACTTAACAAAAAAGAGGTAGGCTAGGGTTACAGTGGAAAGTATGGAAAGTTCTGCTGGGCATCAAGATGCTAATGAGTAGCTGAATTTGCACTGCCTGGGGCGAAGGGCCAGTCTCCTTCAAACAGGAAAATCTCCAAGAAGGGTCAACGGCAGTTGTGTTTTCAGGAGTATCTGCTCAAGTACAGATAAGGTTTCTTTCTGGAGCAGCTGATTGTTCAGATGTTCTAAATTTAAAGAACTTGTGATTCCTTCACCCGCAGGCCATCCTTTTTTCTGTGAAATAAAAGTTACTTGGTTAAAAGTTAAAATTGTTACGAGTAGTTGAAATCATAATAGTAGCAAGAGTAACAGAGAAATAAAATTGTGAGTGTGCTTTTGTTCATCAAAACAAGAGTAGGGTTTTTTCTTTTAAAGTAAATTAAAAAAATTCTCTGGACTCCTTTACATTTAAAAATGATTGAGGCCTTCAGAAAGCTTTTGTTTGTATGCTGCTGCTGCTGCTAAGTCACTTCAGTCGTGTCCGACTCTGTGTTACCCCATAGACGGCAGCCCAACAGGCTTCCCTGTCCCTGGGATTCTCCAGGCAAGAACACTGGAGTGGGTTGCCATTTCCTTTGTTTGTATGAGAAATATACAAAGTGTTTATTTCTTGCTCATTGGAAAGCAGGTAGAGATGGTTTAGTCGCTAACTCCTCTGACTCTTGCGACCCCGTGGACTGCAGCCTGCCGGGCTCCTCTGTCCATGAGATTCTCCAGGCAAGAGTACTGGAGTGGGTTACCATTTCCTTCTCCAGGGGATCTTCCTGACCCAGGGATTGAACCTGGGTCTCTTGCTTTGCAGGCAGATTCTTTACCACTGAGTTATGAGGGAAGCCATAGGAACCCAATGCATATTAAAATAATAATATATTTTTATGAAAAATATATTTTCTAAAACCAAAAATATGAAAATGATACTGTGTTTCTGAAATCTCTTACATGCCTGGCTTACCAGAAAAAAGCTGGAGTCTCATGTCTCCTTTTGCATGTAGTCAGCTGTAATATTACACATTCCATAGCATCTGTACTCTACACTTGTGAGAAAGTGAAATGAGAATGAGAAACGCAAAAATCATTTTAATATTGTTATGAAAACAGTTTTTACTCCATGCATCCCTGAAATGAGCTTTAGGGCTCTGTCCTGGCTATAGACTGAATGTTTGTGTCCTCTTAAAGATTCATATGTTGAACCTAATCCCCAATATGCCGGTATTAGGAGGTGGAGCTTTTTGGAGGTGCTTAGGTCAGGAGAGCAGAGCCCTCATGAAAGAGACTGGTGTTCTTAGAAAACAGACCCCAGAGAACCCTCTTACCAGCTTCCAATCCTAAGAGGACACAGTAAGACTCAGGCATCCATGAAGCGAGACTCCCACCAGACACTGAGTCTGCAGGGCCTTGACCATGGGCCTCCTGGCCTGCAGAACTGTGAGAAAGAAATGCTTATTGTTTAAGCTGCCAGTTATGTGGCCTTCTGTTATAGCAGCTGGTTGATAGAGGGAATCAGTAAACCAGTCTACAACAGGAACAGAGCAGAGTTTCATTTGAGCTAAACTGAGGACCATCTATTTCTGCTTTATTGATTATGCAAAGCCTTTAACTGTGTGGATCACAATCAACTGTGGACAATTCTGAAAGAGATGGGAATACCAGACCACCTGACCTGCCTCTTGAGAAATCTGTATGCAGGTCAGGAAGCAACAGTTAGAACGGACGTGGAACAACAGACTGGTTCCAAATAGGAAAAGGAGTACATCAAGGCTGTATATTGTCACCCTGCTTATTTAACTTCTGTGCAGAGTACATCATGAGAAACGCTGGACTGGAAGAAACACAAGCTGGAATCAAGATTGCCGGAAGAAATATCAATAACTTCAGATATGCAGATGACACCACCCTTATGGCAGAAAGTGAAGAGGAACTCAAAAGCCTCTTGATGAAAGTGAAAAGAGGAGAGTGAAAACGTTGGCTTGAAGTTCAACATTCAGAAAACGAAGATCATGGCATCTGGTCCCATCACTTCCTGGGAAATAGATGGGGAAACAGTGGAAACAGTGTCAGACTTTATTTTGGAGGGCTCCAAAATCACTGCAGATGGTGATCGCAGCCATGAAATTAGAAGAAAAGTTATGACCAACCTAGATAGTATATTCAAAAGCAGAGACATGACTTTGCCAACTAAGGTCCGTCTAGTCAAGGCTATGGTTTTTCCTGTGGTCATGTATGGGTGTGAGAGTTGGACTGTGAAGAAGGCTGAGCACCAAAGAATTGATGCTTTTGAAGTGTGGTGTTGGAGAAGACTCTTGAAAGTCCCTTGGACTGCAAGGAGATCCAACCAGTCCATTCTGAAGGAGATCAACCCTGGGATTTCTTTGGAAGGAATGATGCTAAAGCTGAAACTCCAGTACTTTGGCCACCTCATGCGAAGAGTTGACTCATTGGAAAAGACTCTGATGCTGGGAGGGACTGGGGGCAGGAGGAGAAGGGGACAACTGAGGATGAGATGGCTGGATGGCATCACAGACTCGATGGACGTGAGTCTGAGTGAACTCCGGGAGTTGGTAATGGACAGGGAGGCCTGGCGTGCTGCAATTCATGGGGTCGCAAAGAGTCAGACACGACTGAGCAGCTGAACTGAACTGACTAAGGACCATCAACCAGGAGACACAGACTCAAGAAGATCTGAATTGTATTTCTCTGGACTACAAAATGGGGGAGGCTTTTAAAGGCAAAACCCACAGAATCACATAAATTGTTTGGTAAGAATTTTAGGATTGGAGCTGGCAGGAAGGAAGTGTGCTTGTGGGCTTCCCCACTGACTCTGAGGTAAAGAAGCCACAGGTGGTGAGAGTTCCATCTCTGGGTGGGGAAGGTCCCCTGGAGGAGGGCATGGCAACCCCCTCCAGTACTCTTGCCTGGGGAATCCCATGGACAGAGGAGCCTGGTGGGCTGCAGCCCATGGGGTCACAAAGAGTGAGATGTGACTGAAGCAGCTTAGCATGCAGTCACGAGGGTGCGTGTTAAGCAAGGGTCCACAACAGCTGCCTAGTTCCAAGGGGAGACATCGAGACCATAAGACTGCAGCTGCCACATGCTAGCAGGCATTGTTTTGAGAATGGCTAACAGTGTCCTTCGGAGAAGGCGATGGCACCCACTCCAGTGTTCTTACCTGGAAAATCCATGGACAGAGGAGCCTGGTGGGCTGCAGTCCATGGGGTCGCTGAGGGTCGGCCACGACTGAGTGACTTCACTTTCTCTTTGCACTTTCATGCATTGGAGAAGGAAATGGCAGCCCACTCCAGTGTTCTTGCCTGGAGAATCCCAGGGACGGGGAAGCCTGGTGGGCTGCCGTCTATGGGGTTGCACAGAGTTGGACACGACTGAAGTGACTTAGCAGCAGCAGCAGCAACAGTGTCTTTGAGACTGATACAGTTCACAAAATTCAAGTTCTCATTGATGCAGGAATCATTCTGAAACCACACCCACAATGGCCACCTGGCTTTGTTTTGAATATCTGAACCACAGTAATTTCATTATGATTTTTAACTGCGTTCTTTTATTTAATGGTTAAAGCAGATGTAGGCCATAAAACAGGTTGGTTGAGTTAGCATGAAGTTCAAGCCAAATCACATATAAGCCAGAAAGAGTTCCCTATACCTCTGTATGTGAAAATTTCTCCCATCAAGCCCAAATGGATTAATTTGGTCTTTAAGAAAAGTGTCAGTTTATTCTAGAATATGAAACAAAATAGCGGAGAAAATTTGGAAAGTAAATTTTATTTTCTTTGGTTTTATAACACCTGAGTTTGAAACGAGGCTATAAAATATGTTAAATTTTAGCAAAGCTGACTCCATTTTAATTGATTACTTCCTTGGTTCACTGATTAATAACCTTCGATTATAATATGAAAGCTCATTCTGTAACTTTTGTGTTATCTGCCTACATAGTTGAGATTCCGTGGCTTATCAGAATAATTTTGTTTAAGAAAAAAAAAGAACAAAATCTTCTCACTTTTGAAAGGACTAAGGTTCTTTACATTCATGTTACCTTATATATTTACTTTTAAAATCTTTTATTGTCATTTTGATTAAATAAGTAACCGAGTATTGTTGCTCAGTAGCCCATGATCCTACCTTAATTAAGCATCCACATATACTCTGCCAATTCTTTCAGAGTTACTCTCCCCAAAATCAAAACACTCAATTTAGAAAAAATAAAATATCAGATTGTTCTTTACAGCTAAATGTGTCTTTGGATTTGGAAAAGGTTACTGGGAAAACTGCAATGATTTGGCTTCTTATCTTATAGATAGATAGATGCTAAAAATAATGAGGTTCATTTGAGATGTTCCTATTTTGAGACTTGAAGAGTTGTCATATCAGACGAGATGTTCGCTCTTATCTAGAATCGTTTCGGAAAGACAAATATTGAGATGACTTTCAGAGCTTGTATCTCCTTTTAAGAAACTGACAAAAACTCTGTTTCGGTTTGGCTAAGCTGCGTCTTCCTGGCTGTGTGGGGTTTTCTCCGGCTGCAGCGAGCAGTGGCTCCTCTCCAGCTGAGGTCCGCGGACTCCCTCGCAGTGGCCTCTCTTGCGGTGGTGCGCGTCTCTAGGGCCTGTGGGGTCAGTCGTGGTGGTGCACAGGCTTAGCTGCTGCGCGGCATGCGGGATCTCCCCAGACCAGGGATGGAACCCGCATATCCTGCACTGGCAGTTGGATTCTTTACCACTGAGCCTCCAGGGAAGCCCCAGAGTTTTATTTTTCACTGAGTGTCCCTAGAGGTTTGCCAGTGCCCTTGCTGCGCATAATAGGTTTTTACTCTCAGGGGAAATCAGACCAAAACTTATGAAATATGTGTGCACTGTACCCCAGTAGAGAGTTTTCTGTTCTTTCATTCTGATGTTATTAGCCACAGTAATAAATGAGTCAGAGCCACTAAGACTTTGAAACCTCTCTCTACCTATTTCCTTCTATCTATATGGCTTCCCAAGTGACACAGTGGTAAAGAACCCAAAGACATGGGTTGGGAAAATCCCCAGGAGTAGGAAACGGCAACCTACTCCAGTATTCTTGCCTGGGAAATTCCATGGACAGAGGGGCCTGGCAGGCTACAGCCCACAGAGTCTCAGAGTCAGACACGACTGAGCAACTGAGCATGCACACATACCTTTCTATCCATCATCTATAGCTTGCAATCCGATGTGTGCCTGAGGACTCTGTTGTTAAGTTACAGCCCAGAGTCTGTGTCTTAACAAATAAAGACAGTCTCAGAAACTAGTGGGAAAAGACCATAACAAGCACTTCAAACTGCTGGCGTTTCTAAACCAAAAACTCTTGCCCACTTAGTTAACTTTCAGACCTTACCAGTAAATACAGTCAAGAACTTCCAGAGCTCTTTTTAGTCCCAAGAGCAGACTGATGAAGAGCCAGCAAAGCAGACATTAATGACAGAGGCCTAAGTGGAGTGAGCGGGAGACGGGAGGATGACTGCTTTTTTGGAATATTGTTCAGGAGCCCCCTTGTTTGGAATATTGTTGATGCTGTGTTGTTGTTTCAATTTTTGGTTAGATAAAGAAGCCCTTTCTCTTCCTTCTTAAGCAATCTATTACCCATACAGCTTAATAGACTGCTTTTGTGAGCTACAACAAAACATTTTTATATGGTATTTGATTCTCACTTGCTCTCCCAAATTCAGACACTTTCATGGTCTCGTTGCTTTTTACGATAATGTAGTTATTTGCATACATTCAATAAGAATCTATCTGCCTTTCTATCAGGATACAATTGGACAAACTGCCTGGAATTTATGATTTGAGAATAGACCTTTTAATCAGCTATGACAGGTCATTTTTGTGGAAAAAGAAGATTGATTTTACATTGGGACCAATACCTGTTAAGCCCACTTAGGAAAATTGCCTTTCAGAGTCCCAGGCCTACGAATGATAAGAAAATATTATTTACTGGCAATCTAGGAAACTTAGCTAATTTTGAGGACCTCAGAAAGAGTGGATGTCATCAAATTTATATGTATTGCAGAAGAAATCTGGTGGAGAGAGGTTTGGAAACTTGATTTCTTAGCCTCAGGGTAGCAAGTAATAGCAGCATTTAAGATTCCAGTCCAAGATTCCTTACAGTATTTCAAAAAAAAGAGATTCTTTACAGTATTTCCCAATCAGAAGTTTATTTTGTGGGCTTAACACTTAGTGGTTAAGTCTGAAAAGCAAACTCAAGAAAGCTTATATGGTTGGTTAACACTCTTGATCACAAACTTTTCTATGAAAGGCTGGTAGTAAATATTTTAAGCTTTGCAACAGGGCCAGGATCAGGGTGCGGTGAAATGCAGCAATTCCTTGCCAAGCCATATTGGAGCCTGAGGCTAAAGGGAGAAAAGGGGAGACATCAACATTACTGATCCTGTCTTCATTTAAAATTTTGACATTGTGGTCAATTTGCGGGGGTCGGGGGGTGGGGCATTCTTTCAATTTTTAAAAAATATGCATCAAAGTGTCATTCATTCATTTCTTCATCACTTTGTTTTGGGTGCCTCTTAAATCTTGTGCACAAAGGGATGTTCCTCAGCCGCTTCACCCCGTCCTGGTCTTGTTTTGTGAACCATATATTCTTTGTGACGTTTCTCAGTTCTGCCAGTGTATCAAGAAAGCCGCAACAGACGTGTCACTGAATGAAGGTATTCCAGTGGATTTTTAGCTATAGAGACTGAAAATTGATTTGCATATAATTTTTATGTCACAGCGAATCATTCATCTTTAGGTGTTTTTTTTCAACAGTAAAAATGTGAAAACCATTCCTAACTTGCAGGTTTGGAGAGTCAGACCTTGTTTGCTGACAAGGTTGCCTTTTACTGATTCTTGCCCTCGCTTCACCTATACAATCAGGCCAAACCTAAGAAAACCAGTGTGTGTGTGTGTGTGTGTGTGTGTGTGTGACTAAGAATAACTTTTAGAATTATCCTTATTAAAGGAGAGGATACCGCAAGGAAAAGTTGTGGAAGACTTTGAAGTGACAAAAGGGGAAATATTAGAGGTGCCCTATGGAATGCTTGGTGCGGGCTAGTCCCGTTGCTCGTGATCTGTAACTTGCACTCCCTCTGAGTAATTTTACCACTTCCTTACTTGTAGTCAACGCTAATAAAGCTAATGATTTTTGTTGGTGAAGTTTCAATTAATAACTTCCCTGTGACTTTTTGCCAGTTTTTTCATCTGTTAAATTTATTTCGGTACTCCTGATTGCCATTATTTGTGTCTCATCTTCAGAATCTCCTTAAACTGGCTTTTTGTAGTTCTCTAGTTTCCTCAATAATTAAGTTAAAGCATTCTTTAGCACATGTGTATTTTATATCTGCACAAGGTTCATGATTTTATCTTACAAAAATATATCCCTTAATAATAGGTTAGGACAAACATAAAATTATGAACACCCATTTTACATCCAGAGGAAAAGAGAATAGCTCTTGGATTATCCAGTCAACATCGGCTAATCACCAACTATGTGGCAGAGTGCTGGGGATACAGACATGAATATGGAAGACCAGTCCCTTCCTCTGAGAGTTCATGATCTAGAAAACATCCTGGTCCTTAATACTGATTCATCCACTCACTTATTCTCTTACACTACAAGTATTTATTGAGGCCGACTCAGCACTATAGCTCAGTCACATTTGAGTTGAATAAACTTTTCCAATCTGATCTTCATGTGTTTTAACACTTTTAACATTGTTGCTGTGGGAAAAATGTGTTATGTACTTCAAGCAACATTCTTTGATTAAACAAAAACCTTAATAAGCTAACACAACATTGTTAACCAGCTATATATATAAAAACATGCTAAGACGCTCAGTCATGTGCAGCTCTTTGTCATCCCATGGACCAGCCTGCCAGGTTCCTCTCAATGGAGGATTTCTCGGGCAGGAATACTGGGGATCTTCCCTCCCCAGGGATTGAACCTGGGTCTCCTGCATTGCAGGCAGAGCCGCTATGTTCTTATTAAAAAACAAAAAAAAACAAAAAAACCTTAGTAACATTTCTAAAGCTTTAAAAAATAGAGGTGGTAAAGGTCCTACTTTCATAATTTTTCATCACTAAAGATTAGTAACAATTTATGAATTTTTAATTACTCAGTTATATTGGGAATTGCCTGTATTATCCATGAACTGCAGATACTTTTCTGAATCATGCTGTTTTTGTTGCAAATGTTTTTCAGAATTCCTCTTTGGAATTGCCTTCAAATGTAGAAGTGCACTATTGTAGAAATTCATTTAAAGAGGATTTTATTTTAGAAACAATCAAAAGTCTTTGGGGAAGAATTTTGGTCTCATTGTACAGATATGAGACTAAAGATTAAAAACGATAAAGTTTTAGATAACTTCCTTTCCACCTTGAGTCTTTTACTACAAGAAAAGTAAAAATCATCCAAAAACCTTTTCAAGCATATAAGGCATTAACTGTAGAGTACTAAATGAAATTTCTACTTGAATTCTGATTCTGTACTTCATTTTACCAGTGGGTACCACTGTTAACAATATGATGTGTGTCATCACCAAATTATTTAGGAGTTGATAAAGACAGCAGAGAAGGCAATGGCACCCCATTCCAGTGCTCTTGCCTGGAAAATCCCATGGACAGAGGAGCCTGGTAGGCTGCAGTCCATGGGGTTGCTAAGAGTCGGGCACAACTGAGCGACTTCACTTTCACTTTCATGCATTGGAAAAAGAAATGGCAACCCACTCCAGTGTTCTTGCCTGGAGAATCCCAGGGACGGGGAGCCTGAGCCTGGTGGGCTGCAGTCTATGGGGTCGCACAGAGTTGGACACGACTGAATCGACTTAGCTGCTGCAAAGACAGATGCTAATACACTAATCCCATATGTATTCTAAAAACCTGGAATTGTGTGATACATATTTGCCTACAATTTTCCTTTTACTCATAACACTCATGGCCATTTGGTATATAACAGAGGTGATGTTCTGTATCAGAGTTTTATCGCTACACTGAAAAGACACTATGTGGTAAGGACATTGTGCCCACAGATTCCTCCAGCTGGTTTCAGTGAGGGTCAGCATTTCTCAGGTCTCCCTCCTGCCTTTTTTTTTTTTTGTAGTACCATTTGAAAGAAAGTTATAAATACCATGACATTTCACCGTAAATCTTTTAGCATACATCTCCTTAACAAAAATTTGTAATCTTAATATTCTTTTAATGCCTAAGATAATTATGTAGTATTATCTAATATACAGTCTATATTCAAATATCCTCAACTGTACAAAGATAATTATCTTGGTTATTTTGTTACATTATTTTAAACTAGAATCCATTCTAGGTTCATATATTTCATTTGATATTTTTGCTTTTTCAGTCTTTTTATGTTTAGTTCAGATACCTACTTTCTTTTCTTTCTTTAAAATTAATGACTGATTTTTTGAAAAGTCTGGTTTATATGTCTTATAAATTACTGTTCTATATTCCTTTCTTTTAAACTCAGGTTTATTAAGATATAATTTATATAGTATGAAATTCATCCTTTTTAGTGGATAGTTCTATGAATTTTGATGAATTCATTCGGTCACGTAACCACCCCCAGGATCAAGATATAGAATACTTCCAACTCCCCCACCAGAGTTCCATTCTGCCTCTTCGAAGCAAACCCTCCACTCAGTGCCAGGTCTGGCAACCACTGTTCTATTTTCTGTCCCTGCAGTTTTGCCTATTTGGGGAAAGTCATGTAAATGGAATCACACAGGATGAAGCCTTTAAGTCTGCCTTTTTTTCCGCTTAGGGTAGCGTGCTAAAGATTTGTCCATTGTGTAGATTTACTGCAGACCATCTCTTCACCACTGGGGAATGTTTGTGTGCAGGTTTTAACAGTTGTGAATAAAGTTGTTATAAGTATTTGCATACAGGCTTTTATATAAACATATGTTTTCATTTCTCTTTCATAAACACTTAGGATTAAGATCTCTGGGTCATATGGTAATTGTGTCTTTTATTTCATAGACACCTGGCAGAATGTTTTCCAAAATGACTGTTATCATTTTGCACTTCCACCATCAGTACATGAGGGTTTAAGTTGTTCTACATCCTTGCCAACATTTGCTGTGCCAATGTTTTACATTTTACATTTTAGCCATTCCCGTAGAGGTGTGACGGTATCTCAATGAGATTAATTTGAATTGCCTTGAGGAATGATGGTGTGGAGCCCTATCTTTCAGGGGTCAGGAAAGTTTCTGGACTAAGTACCATTAGAAATACTAGGGCTTCCCTGGTGGCTCAGAGGTTAAAGTGTCTGCCTCCAATGCGGGAGACCCGGGTTCAATCCCTGGGTCGGGAAGATCCCCTGGAGAAGGAAACGGCAATCCACTCCAGCATTCTTGCCGGGAGAATCCAATGGACGGAGAAGCCTAGTAGGTTACAGTCCACGGGGTTGCAAAGAGTCGGACACGACTGAGCGACTTCACCTCACCTCAGCCCACCGAAACATTAAAGTCATTTCTATATTGCCTGTTTGTTTCCTCCTTTCAAGTTTTCTCTCTTTGGGCTGAGATTCTAAACCAGTCATGATACCTGTCTCAGTCTAGTCAGAGGCTAGAATGTTCCTGATATTTTTTACCTGCATGTGTGAGTCAGAGTTTCTCTACCGAAGTAAGAAAATAAGTTAAAGTTAGGGAATGTTAGGTACGTCTTGGAAGTCATTATCAGTGGGGGCACACACAAGTGGCTTTATCTCTCTGTCTCTCTTGCACAGAGACACACACACCTGCACGCATCTCACAGTCAAAGAACTGACGGCTTCACAGAAAACGCGTCCCATGCTCGAGCTTTCCCTTAGGAACGATTATCCCCCCTTCACCCCTCCGTAGAGTTTCTATTCAGTGTAATCATTCTCCAGTTTCACCTTAGCAAATAGTCCTTACACTGTGTCTGAAAAGAATGATTCGTTTTCTCTGTAGACTATTCTCCAAAACTTCATCTGTAAGAAGAGACTCTGGGAGCGTGTCTCAGTGCTGCTGAGGTGCAGGCTGGAGTAGCGAGGCGCACTCGGAAACGCCGCATTTCGCGGGAGGGGAGGCTGGTTGGTAATGAAAGCAGGTGAAACAGCATGACATAGGCGTTACAATGTAAAGTAGGTTTTAGGGTTAATGTTCCTTAGAATTACGTGTATTTTGAAATAACAAATCTTCTTGCAGTTCCTATTCTTGTCACTTGACTATGTGTGTGCTCCACGCATCTTTTCAGTAAAGATTCTGATACACTCGACATGCCCTTAAGACCACAAAATAAATTTTCTTCTTTAATTTTTTAATTTATAAGAATGTATATGGTATGTTGGTCATAGAGGAATTGTTATTATCATGTTGTGGTTGACATGGAAAACAGCTATATGAAGTTTAAAAACAGAGTGCCTCTGGTCTACAGCATGTGAAAACTCTGCCTATCACTATCTCAGTTTTGTTACTTGTCAGTAAGTAAACACCTTTGATTTGTATCCCAATAAAGATTCAAACTATTCCAATTAGATCCAATTCATAAATGTTTAAGAATGTCAGTTTTTACAAATAGGGAAGAAAATACATTGATTTGTCGGGGGAAATCACTGGCAGAGCAGTAGGAACTGGGAAGAAGTCCTCTTTCCCCATATTCTTCCCCAGGATACACACACTCACACACACACTTCCAGCGTAAGGTTGAAATGAATATATAAAGTGAAAGGAAAAGAAGTCACAAAGAACGGCGTGCTTCCTGTAACAGTTCAGTTCAGCCGCTCAGTCGTGTCCCATTCTTTGCGACCCCATGGAGTGCAGCACGCCAGGCCTCCCTGTCCATCACCAACTCTGAGTTTACTCAAACTCATGTCCATCAAGTCAGTGATGTCATCCAACCATCTCATCCTCTGTCGTCCCCTTCTCCTGCCCTCAATGTCCTTCCAATGAACACTCAGGGCTGATCTCCTTTAGGATGGACTGATTGGATTTCCTTGCAGTCGAAGGGACTCTCAAGAGTCTTCTCCAACACCGCAGTTCAAAAGCATCAATTCTTAAGCCCTCAGCTTTCTTTATGGTCTAACTCAACCATCCATACATGACTACTAGAAAAACAGTGGTTCTCAGCTCTCTGGATCTATTCCCCTGGAGGGGGCAAAAGGTCCTGGGACCCTATTTCCTCATTCCCGTCATTAGGTGGAGGTGGGAGGTGCGAGAGCTGACTCTGAGTGGCAAGCGTTGCTGCATAACCAGACTTAGAAGAGACTGCACTTATCTCTGCCTTCTCAGTGGGGCTATAGATGATAGAATTTTAATCCCTGTACCCTAGGCTTAGCATTTAACTAGTGGGAAATGATGGACTCCAAACAGGGTTGAGTCGTTTGCTTCACACCATACTGTAGGCATAACTGAACAAACACACAAAAACTAAACTAAACATCAGCAAACATTAACGTGCAATTCCAAAGCAAGTAGGGCAGAACTGAAACCCAAAGCTGCTCAGGATGGCACAGGTGGTGTGCCGATAAAGTGGGTCCTTCCAGAAAGTTGAGGGAATTTATGTAGTTTATGAGGTTAAAGAGAACAGTTGCTAAAATCATTTATTCCATTATTTCATACTTAGGTATGACTCTAACTTTCTATCTTTGGAAAAAATAAAAAATATTTTAGAAAAGAAAAATAACTTTAAAAAGTACCTTATCATCCCTTTCTACATCCAAAGAGAAGTGTCTACTCCCTGAATGGCAAAAAAGAACATCTTATCACTTGGCTAAGGAGGCAACATAAAACAAGAAAATCTCCTAATCCAGGGGCTAATGAGCCAGCAGTGTAAGACAGAAGTCAGAGAAGAGGTGAGAGCCACCCAACGTCACCTCTCGGCCACCTTCCCGTCTCCCACCTGCCCCAGAATGACTGCCTTGCCTCTGGAAGGAGAGATAAAAGCCTTAGTAAACAGGGGACAGGTTACGAAGGGGCAACTTGACACTCGTGATGCAATTTGGGAATGCAGCAAACAAATTGGAGTGCAGACGCTTGATATAATAATCAATTCTCAGCATTTAGAATTGCGGCTTGCCATTTCTGAGTCACCTAACAGTAATTATAAGGATCTGTCGTTTATTGTGAGCAAATGTATAACTCTTCTAAATTTATATAATAAGAAAAATGTTATTAAATTTAAGAGGGAAAAACATTAAATTGGTTAGGGAGTCACAAGTAACTTAATTCTTTCTAAAAGTCCTACTTTACCCGTTGACAGTAAAAAAGTATTAGTTGTGATATAGAAGCTGGGCACAGAATTGAGGGAATAAGGCTCAGCAGCCGAACCTACCTGCCAATGCAGGAGACGCGGTTCATTCTGTGGGTGGGGAAGGTCTCCTGGAGAGGGGAGTGGCACCCCACTCCAGAATGCTCGCCTGGGCAAGCCCGTGGACAGGGGAGCCTGGCGGGCTACAGTCCACGGGGTTGCAGAGCCGGGCGTCACCCAGTGGCTAAGCCGCGGCAGTGGCACAGCGTCTTTGCGCGTTAGTCATTTCATCCAGGGCTCCCCGTGGCCCAAGCTCCCAAGAACAGGCCTGCAGTGCAGGAGACCCAGGAGAGCGGGTTTGATCACCGGGCAGAAGACATGAATATGTGAAGCTTTAGTTAATAAAAAGGAAAGAAGCCCCTGCATTTGCCTCAGTTACCACATTAACTCATATAAAAGTGGGAGAACATGCACTTTCTGTTTTAAACTTGGTTGATTGCTTCCTTTCATGAGCCTGAATTATCTTTGGAGAGTTATGGGTGATAATTGGTTGTTTTGCTTTCCTTTTCTCCTGTTAGGTTGCATGTAGGCTTAGTTTCACAGGCCTCTTTGGTGAAAACGTTTCTATTCCCTCGGTAACAAATGATGACACATGGGGCGATTTACTGTTTCACAGCTCTGTAGTCAGGGCTCCTGGCCTGGGCGCCGATCCCCACGGGGCTGGCGTCCCGGGGTTCGCAGGGCCATGCTCCCTCTAGCGCACGGCCTTCTCCCGGGTCTGGCCGCAGAACCCTGAATTCCGCGGGATGGGGCCCGGCGCCCTCCTCGCAAGGGAGACTGAGTCTTCCAGGCCAACAGTGGAGCGACGGCTGCAGCTTGAATCTCACCGTCTGGCTGTCTGTAAAGATTTCCCGCCATTACCTAACTTCTCTTTAAAGTGCAACTGATTAGTGACTTCAGGTGCTGGTGATTCAAGCATAAAGAAAAGAAAGTGAAAGTGAAGTCGCTCAGTCGTGTCCGACTCTTTGCAACCCCATGGACTGTAGCCCACCAGGCTCCTCCGTCCATGGGATTCTCCAGGCAAGAACTGGTTGCCATTTCCTTCTCCAGGGAATCTTCCCGACCGAGGGATCGACCCGGGTTTCCCGCATTGCAGGCAGATGCTCTACTGTCTGAGCCACCAGAGCAGCTCGGGATAACAAAGGAGGGCTTAATTCTGACAGGGCCGATGGTCAACAAATCCTGAAGTCCCCACAGCTGCTTGCGGTGGTAACCGCTGTAAAGGAGATGGATGGGTAGGTGTGACTCCAGGGAGGGGTTGCCTGGGCAGGGCTGTCATGGGGGCGCTGAGGGCAGACAGGGGAAGCAGCCGCTGCACTTCTATACTGCGCCTGAAACAGACCCACTGGAAAAGACCCCGATGCTGGGCAAGATGGACGCCAGAAGGGGCCGACAGAGGACGAGATGGCTGGATGGCATCACCGGCTTGATGGACATGAGTTAGGGTAAACTCTGGAAGTTGGTGATGGACAGGGCAGCCTGGTGGGCTGCAGTCCATGGGGTCGCAAAGAGTCAGACATGACTGAGCGACTGAACTGAACTGAAACAGACTCTTCAAGAGTACTGATCACTTCCTGAAGGAAATCCCCTGAAAGCTGGCTGTTTCTCCATCTTTGTCTTTTAGTATTGCAGCAAAAACACAATTGAGTAATGAATTAAGTTTATTGAACACTTGGGGTGTTGCATGATTTCCAGATGCATAAAACCATGTCTTCTGCCCCCCCAGAGTGTCCTTGTAGGTCATCCATTGCACCTACCACAACCAGTGAGACCAACAGTACATTAACCGAGCTCTACTTACATCACCGGTGCCATAGGGTGTTTTGGCCATTTATAACAGCAATCGTTACCCAACTGCAAGCGTGAGAAATTTAATGTCTGTGGGTGTTTTTACAGGCAAAAGTGAACTTCAAAGTGAGTACATATATTTTATATCACCAAAGAGGAAAGAAAAGGCTTTTCTTTTAAACAGTTTTAAACATTTTAGATACTGGTTTTTAGTGTGAATTTGAGTATAACATATATATATACCCCAAGTTTGAATTTTATTCACATATGTAAATATTTTGTATTATAGAACCTATTAATCATTATTACACTGAAATAAGGCACAGGAGTGTACAAGTTGCTCTCCTGGGCCCTTCATTTCTTCCCTATCATCATCCTCTCTCTACCTAATTCATAAATAAATTACTAAATCCTGAAGACTGTTTCTCAGTCCCACGCCATACTTCATTATCCCCACCATGACAGCCTTAATTCAAGCTTTTAAAGTCCATCCACTGAACAGTTCCTAAGTGGTCTCACTGCTAAGAGCCTCTTCCTACTCTAGTTCATTTTCTATACAATTGCCAGATTATCTCCTAAAAAACTGAACAAAGTCCCAGTCCTCGTGGAGTTTGCACTCTAGTGGGAGAGATTAAAAGTGAAAAAAGAAAAGACAAACGTGCTAATGCAATACAAAGAAAGTGAGAGCATGATAAGAGGTGAAGTGGGTTTCCCAGGTGGCGCAGTGGTGAAGGGTCCTCCTGCCGGTGCAGGAACTGTGGAATATCCCCTGGAGGAGGGCGTGGCAGCCCACTCCAGCATTCTTCCAGGGAAACCCCATGGACCGAGGGGCCGGGGGGCTACAGTCCATGGGGTTCAAGAGAGCAGGACATGACTGAGCAAGCATGCAGGAGGAAAAGTGAAGGAGGGTGTAATATATTTTATTTCCGTTTAATTGATAATTGACACAGCGTAAGCATAAACATGCAGCATAAGGAAGGAATCACTTTAGATACAGTAGTACCATTTGATAAGGTGGTAACAAATGTTAATGCCCTCTAGCCAAAGACCAAGAGGAGCTCATGCGTAGTTAAATGAAGCTGAGTTTACTGACCTGTTACAAAAAGGCACAAAGTGCACTGTGAGGAATTGTGGAGAGTCTCAGTGAGACGGCATAAAAGATCTGCAGGACTGGGTTTGTGCTGGGTGATTTCTGAGGAAGGTTTAAGGCTTTGTTCTGGATTGGATGCTTTCCTGGTGGCTCAGAGGTTAAAGCATCCGCCTCCAATGCGGGAGACCAGGGTTCGATTCTGGTTGCCATTTCCTTCTCCAGGGAATCTTCCCGACCGAGGGATCGACCCGGGTTTCCCGCATTGCAGGCAGATGCTCTACTGTCTGAGCCACCAGAGCAGCTCGGGATAACAAAGGAGGGCTTAATTCTGACAGGGCCGATGGTCAACAAATCCTGAAGTCCCCACAGCTGCTTGCGGTGGTAACCGCTGTAAAGGAGATGGATGGGTAGGTGTGACTCCAGGGAGGGGTTGCCTGGGCAGGGCTGTCATGGGGGCGCTGAGGGCAGACAGGGGAAGCAGCCGCTGCACTTCTATACTGCGCCTGAAACAGACCCACTGGAAAAGACCCCGATGCTGGGCAAGATGGACGCCAGAAGGGGCCGACAGAGGACGAGATGGCTGGATGGCATCACCGGCTTGATGGACATGAGTTAGGGTAAACTCTGGAAGTTGGTGATGGACAGGGCAGCCTGGTGGGCTGCAGTCCATGGGGTCGCAAAGAGTCAGACATGACTGAGCGACTGAACTGAACTGAAACAGACTCTTCAAGAGTACTGATCACTTCCTGAAGGAAATCCCCTGAAAGCTGGCTGTTTCTCCATCTTTGTCTTTTAGTATTGCAGCAAAAACACAATTGAGTAATGAATTAAGTTTATTGAACACTTGGGGTGTTGCATGATTTCCAGATGCATAAAACCATGTCTTCTGCCCCCCCAGAGTGTCCTTGTAGGTCATCCATTGCACCTACCACAACCAGTGAGACCAACAGTACATTAACCGAGCTCTACTTACATCACCGGTGCCATAGGGTGTTTTGGCCATTTATAACAGCAATCGTTACCCAACTGCAAGCGTGAGAAATTTAATGTCTGTGGGTGTTTTTACAGGCAAAAGTGAACTTCAAAGTGAGTACATATATTTTATATCACCAAAGAGGAAAGAAAAGGCTTTTCTTTTAAACAGTTTTAAACATTTTAGATACTGGTTTTTAGTGTGAATTTGAGTATAACATATATATATACCCCAAGTTTGAATTTTATTCACATATGTAAATATTTTGTATTATAGAACCTATTAATCATTATTACACTGAAATAAGGCACAGGAGTGTACAAGTTGCTCTCCTGGGCCCTTCATTTCTTCCCTATCATCATCCTCTCTCTACCTAATTCATAAATAAATTACTAAATCCTGAAGACTGTTTCTCAGTCCCACGCCATACTTCATTATCCCCACCATGACAGCCTTAATTCAAGCTTTTAAAGTCCATCCACTGAACAGTTCCTAAGTGGTCTCACTGCTAAGAGCCTCTTCCTACTCTAGTTCATTTTCTATACAATTGCCAGATTATCTCCTAAAAAACTGAACAAAGTCCCAGTCCTCGTGGAGTTTGCACTCTAGTGGGAGAGATTAAAAGTGAAAAAAGAAAAGACAAACGTGCTAATGCAATACAAAGAAAGTGAGAGCATGATAAGAGGTGAAGTGGGTTTCCCAGGTGGCGCAGTGGTGAAGGGTCCTCCTGCCGGTGCAGGAACTGTGGAATATCCCCTGGAGGAGGGCGTGGCAGCCCACTCCAGCATTCTTCCAGGGAAACCCCATGGACCGAGGGGCCGGGGGGCTACAGTCCATGGGGTTCAAGAGAGCAGGACATGACTGAGCAAGCATGCAGGAGGAAAAGTGAAGGAGGGTGTAATATATTTTATTTCCGTTTAATTGATAATTGACACAGCGTAAGCATAAACATGCAGCATAAGGAAGGAATCACTTTAGATACAGTAGTACCATTTGATAAGGTGGTAACAAATGTTAATGCCCTCTAGCCAAAGACCAAGAGGAGCTCATGCGTAGTTAAATGAAGCTGAGTTTACTGACCTGTTACAAAAAGGCACAAAGTGCACTGTGAGGAATTGTGGAGAGTCTCAGTGAGACGGCATAAAAGATCTGCAGGACTGGGTTTGTGCTGGGTGATTTCTGAGGAAGGTTTAAGGCTTTGTTCTGGATTGGATGCTTTCCTGGTGGCTCAGAGGTTAAAGCATCCGCCTCCAATGCGGGAGACCAGGGTTCGATCCCTGGGTTGGGAAGATCCCCTGGAGAAGGAAATGGCAATCCACTCCAGTATTCTTGCCTGGAGAATCCCACGGATAGAGAAGCCTAGTAGGTTACAGTCCACGGGGTCACAAAGAGTTGGACACGACTGAGTGACTTCACCTCTGAATACAGGAAGTAGAGGTTATTCTATGATTTTTTTTTTTAATATATATCATTTATTTATTCGGCTGCACGGGATCTTAGCTGGGGCATATGGATCTTTTTCAGTTGTGGCATGTGGGATCTAGTTCCCTGACCAGGGATGGAACCTGGATCCCCTGCACTGGGAGCATGGATTCTTAGCCACTAGACCACCAGGGAAGTCCTGATTGGGTGTTTTAATAATTGCTAGCTAGAATGTAGGAAGAGTGAAGCAAGGCTCAGGTTGTAATTGTTCAAGAAAAAGTAACAATAATTCATATTAGGCAGAATGTTGGGTCATTTTTGTGGTTTGGAGTGTGCTTGTGTTTGTCGTCCCAGACACGATTATGGAGGCATCTTATTTTTTCTTCTCATAGTCACACAGAGTGGCCGTGTCCGATGTTGATGTTTTGTGAGATTGTTTTGTTTAAAAGAACACTCAAATCCAGTTGAGAACCTCAGCAACATCAAGCCCTGGCAAAGAGTTCCAGGCCAGCTGCTGGTTGTTCAGGCTGCTTTCCTTTTTTTCACTAACAAAGCCATCCAGTGCTATCACTGTCTCTAAATTGCAATTTGTTACTCTTGTTCATAATTCTGTTTCAAATACTTGTCAGTATTACTGAGTGATGAATTCTAAAATTCATTTATCTCTGGTGACGATAGTAGTAGGTTCAGTTCAGTTCAGTCGCTCAGTCGTGTCCGACTTTGATACTTAAAAACACGGGAACCCCTCTGCTACATGCTATAGGATAGCAGGCACCTGCTTGTGGCTGAGGAACTGGGAGGAAGAAACAGTGCTATAAATTTCAGAAACCCCTTCAGAAGTCTCAGAGTCACTTGCCTTCCCTCTGAAAACAAGAAGCTGTAGGTAGATTTTCCATGTAGTTCTGATAGGTCTGCATGGTGCCAGGCTGTCTCTATAGTAATCATGTAGGGACCTTGTTAAAATCAGGAATTCTGGACCTCCAATTCCAGAGTCTAATACAGCCAAAAGTTTATGAGATGCCTTCATGTTGCTTACCTCCCTCACTTCAATTGTGAGTAGTATTCTATCAAATGAGTATACCAGTTCAGCCATTCTTTACTGATGGACATCTGTAGATTATAGATTTTTATTATTATGAATAAAGATGCTATGAATATTTTTGCACGAGTCTTTTTGTAGGTATATGCTTTTATTTTTCTTGGATAAATATCTGTAAGTGGGATTGTTGGGGTGTATGTTTAATTCATATGCAACGAATGGGTCCACAATTTTGAAACAGAGAAATAAAAAGCTTAGAATACCCTCTCCTTTTGCTCAAAGCATAGCCTGGAAGAGATGCGAAGGATCTTGTTAAAAAGCCTCAGATAACCGTGTCACTCCTCACCTCTCTTCTGGAACCCTGAGAAATTCCTTTTTCCTCTGGAACCCTGAGAAATTCCTTTAAAGTCAGAGGGATAAAAGATGTGTGGATAATATCTGTAGGTGAATGCAGTTTGGGCAGTATCTTGGAAGAAACCTATGTAAAACCCTTTGATGAATCTCTGCCTGTAGGTTTCTTGGAATTCCATCTCACTGTGATCAAGCTCAGAACGGGAGATCTTAAAATAAAAGTGATTCCTGATTCTATTAGCAAAAGTCTGATGGCAGGTCAGGTGAAGACTGGGTGAGGCTGGCCAGTGTGGTGGTAAAGTCAGGAATGGGCAAAGGTCTCTATGCAGATAGGCCTTGAATGTTGCAACACTGTTTTCTCAGTCATCCTTGATCTATCCTTGCCTCCTTCCTTCCAATCACAATGAAGACTGTATCCATCCACAGGTAATTGCCATTTCATCTTCTCAAGGGCCTCGTTGTATTATCTCTTTGTATTTCCCTACCTCCTCCTTTATACTGGCTCATTCCCATCAGCATGTCCAGTTCAGTTCAGTTCAGTTCAGCTGCTCAGTCGTGTCCGACTCTGCGACCCCATGAATCGCAGCACGCCAGGCTTCCCTGTCCATCACCATCTCCCAGAGTTCACTCAGACTCATGTCCATAGAGTCAGTGATGCCATGCAGCCATCTCATCCTCTGTCATCCCCTTCTCTTCCTGCCCCCAATCCCTCCCAGCATCAGCATGTCCAAGTCCTTGTGAAAACCACTCCCAATTTCTCCCTTGTGAAAACTAACTTCTTTCAACACCAGGTACAACTCTTAGTTACTGCTTTATGTTTCTGGTCTCATGACAGTCAAATCTTCAAAAGGGCTGTCTGCAAAGACTATTTCCTAGTTTTCTGAGGAAATCTGAGTCTCCAAAGTCCACATAGAGCCCTTTATCTCTGAGCAAGCAGTAACCAATCATTTTTTAAAAGTCCTTTGCGTGATGGATGGAGTGATAGGTGCAGAGGATGGAGTCCTTCATAGCTGTACAGCCTGGGATGCTGCGTGACTAACTGGGTTGAGAAAGTGTTTATCTGTGTGTGTCTAAATAACCTGAAAAAGTGAAAAAGTTGGCTTAAAACTCAACTAAGAAAGAAAACTAAGATCATGGCATCTGGTCCCATCACTTCATGGCAAATAGATGGGGATACAACGGGAACAGTGACAGACTTTATTTTGGGGGGCTCCAAAATCACTGCAGATGGTGACTGTAGCCATGAAATTAAAAGACGTTTGCTCCTTGGAAGAAAAGCTATGACCAACCTAGACAGCATATTAAAAAGCAGAGTCGTCACTTTGCCAACAAAGGTCCGTCTAGACAAAGCTATGGTTTTTCCAGTAGTCATGTATGAATGTGCGAGTTGGACCATGAAGAAAGCTGAGCACCGAAGAATTGATGCTTTTGAACTGTGGTGTTGAAGACTCTTGAGAGTCCCTTGGATTGCAAGGAGATCTAACCAGTCAATCCTAAAGGAAATCAGTCCTGAATATTCATCGGAGGGATTGATGTTGAAGCTGAAACTCTAATACTTTGGCCACCTGAGTGAAGAACTGACTCACTGGAAAAGACCCTGATGCTGGGAAAGACTGAAGGTGGGAGGAGAAGGGGACGACAGAGGATGAGATGGTTGGATGGCATCACCGACTCAATGGACATGGATGGGTTTGGGTGAACTCAGGGAGTTGGTGATGGACAGGGAGGCCTGGCGTGTTGCAGTCCATGGGGTCGCAAAGAGTCGGACACAACTGAGCGACTGAACTGAAATTACCTGATAAGTGCGTTCATCCTGAAATGCCGGTCCGTCCCTAACGAGTGTCTGCAGACAAGCGCAGAAACACGGCAGAGCCGGTCCACCCGTGCGTCCCTCGCGGGAGAACCATTCTCGCCGGCCCGGGGCCGCGCTCCCGCCAGCGCAGCGGAGAGCCCGCCGGGCACCCAGGCTGGCCTCGGACGGGACCGGGTTTCCTCAGAGGCCTCGGCGTCCGGGTCGGGCGGTGAGAGCGCCGGTTCCGGGCCGATGGCGGTTCCCGAACGTGCGCCTAGCGACGTCAGCGCGGCTGTGCCCACGGACGTCACCCATCGAGCTCGGAGGCGGCTCCCCCCGGCCCCACGAACAGGGCGTGGGCTCCGGGAAACCGCGGGCGACGGGGACATGCGGCGGTGAGCCCGCACCAGACTGCGGGCCCGGCCGAGCGGCCGTCAGGCGGCGAGCAGCCGCGCGCGCCGCCGAGGCCCCACCCCTTCCCGATCGGCCACACCCCCTTCCCGAGCGGGCCGCGCGCTCCCGAGCCGCCCCTCCCCGCCGCTGAGGCCCCGCCCCCTCCCCGAACCGGCCGCGCGCTCCCGCTTCGCCTCCTCGCGCGCGCCTCCGCCCCCTTCCCGAAGGGCCGCGCGCTCCCGCTTCGCCTCCTCGCGCGCGCCTCCGCCCCCTTCCCGCTCGGGTCGCGCGCTCCCGGCGCGCCGAGCTGTGCCGCGGGCGCGCGCGCCGCCGCCGCCGGCAGAGCCACCGTTGAAGTGGTCTGAGGCGCGCCCCGCGCTTCCCCCGCCGCCGCCCTGACCAACTCAGGCGGCGGGCCAGGCTGCGAGCGGCCGCGCGGTCAGCAGGCTCGCCGGCCTCCGTCGCGTCCCCAGAGCTCGTGCCCCGTGTCTCCCGGCGTCCCGGGGCAGAGCATGTAGCCCCCCAGCGCCGCGTGTGTGCCCGTGTGTGTGTGTGCCCGCGGGCCCGAGGCCGACCCCCGCGCGGCCTGCCCCGGCCCGGCCCCTGCGCGGGGCCTCCCCTATGGGCCTCCTGCTCTCCAAGGAGCCGCGCCGCCGCCCGCGCCAGAAGCGGCCCCGCTGCGGCAGCTGGTGGCGCCGCCGCCGCCGGCCTCTCCTCAGGTGGCCCCGCGGGGCTCCGGCCAAGGCGGCGGCGGCGCCCCGGGGCCGGGACTGCCTCTTCCGCGGGCCCTGCATGCTCTGCCTCGTCGTGCACGGCCCCGGCGCGCCCGCCCCCGCCGGCCCGGAGGAGGAGCCGCCGCTGTCGTCGCCGCGGCCGCTCGGGGCCTACGGCGCGGCCGCCTC
>SJYG01000279.1:273938-288819 GCA_006410535.1 Litocranius walleri | reverse complement strand
CCGCCGCTCCGCGCCCCGCGCTCCCCCGCCGCCCCGGGAGGGGCCCCCGCGGAGGCCGGCGGGGACGCAGTCCGAGCGGGGGGCGCCGCTCCCTCGGCCGCCCGGCAGCCGCAGCTCGAGTGCGGCGACGCCGACTGTCCGGAGGGCCCCGAGCCGCCGTGCGACTGCCACAGGGAGCCGCCCCCCGACGCCCCGGACATCAACCAGCTGCCGCCCTCCATCCTGCTCAAGGTGGGTCTGCGCGCCCTGCCCCCCGCCGGGCCCGCCCGGGGGTCCTCTCTGCTGCACGCCCCGCGGGGGGCACTCTCTGACACCCGGTTATTTCAAGCCAGGGGCTTGGAGTCCGCTGAAGGTCCTTTTAATCGCTTGGGTCTGCTGCGCGTAATCCCGGTCCACCTGAGAGTCCCAAGCCCACTGTTGTAGAAACTGTAGGTTTTCTGTGAAATTTATTTTTTTTAAATCCCTTGAGCGGTTTGCACTTAACCGAGTAAAGACTTTCGTATATTAGTGTTGGAAAGTGTTCAGACAGTAATTTCAGATTTGATAACTGCTAGCTGATGTCAAAAAACAGTTACCTTTTATCTATCGAGCACTTGACCACGATGACCAGGCACAGTGCCAGAGCTTTATATACATAATATCTCACCGAATCCTTCAGTTGACGCCGTGAAAGAAATATTGTTAACATCTTTACACAAGAAGAAACCGATGTATCCGCGCCCCGTGCCTACAGTCGTAACTCAGGCCGACGTGGTGTGTGTTCTATGGAGCTTACAGTCCAGCAGGGCTTCAAGGGGTTGAATGACTTGCCCAAGGTCACACACAGACAGGTCTGCGGAGTTTAGGCCTGTCTTACTTGAAAACCCTTTTATTTACGCTGTGTTCTATTATCTTAGGTAATGCAGACAGATTACCAGACGGTAAGGACAAGTGTATTTTTTGTTGGAGGGATAAGTGAGTGGAGAAGACGTAGATATCCCGTGGAAACCTTGTCCCACTTTCAGCTACCAAGTAAAATTTGCAGTTTTGTCAATGCTAGAGATAAACTTCATTATGTGATACTTTGTAGTAAGTTAGTATTAAGAAAAGTTTCTTTTCTGTTCATTTTCTCTCCTCTCTCACCCCCAGACTGCAGCTTTCTGGAGCTTAATAAGTACAAACCCCCTTTATCACTGTGGATGATATTTAAGACTAACTAGAAAAACATAGATAAGAATTTGGCTACTTTCACTGTTACTGAAGTAGCTGTCATCAATTATAATTTTTATTCTGAACAGTATACTTTGGTTGGACTTTTTGCATGTTTATAATCCTGTGTTTGGATTTGTTTTACTGTGATATTAATATTTTTGTAAATAATATAGCAAAGAACCCAGAAAGCTTAACTTTTCCACATGTCTAAGAGGATGAGAATGGTTGGACGGCATCACCGACTCAATGGACGTGAGTTTGGATAAACTCCGGGAGTTGGTGATGGACAGGGAAGCCTGGCGTGCTGTGGTTCATGGGGTCACAGAGTCAGATGCGACTGCGTGACTGAACTGAAGTTGTTTACCTTTCAGTGGTGTATTTTTGAAGGAGTAATTACTCTGTATGTTCAGGCTGTGCATTTTAGGGCAGAAGGAATGTTCTTGAATCTTTTAACTTAGTGGACAACATGGACAAATGAAATATCAACAAATATTTGGCATAGAGGTTTGATTGCTGTCTTGTTATTTGGTAAGACTGCTTAAAAACAAAGTGAAAAGCAGGTACCTCCCACTTTCTACCTAAACTATCCTTATTTCATGAGGTAGAGGACATTTTAATGCAAAAACAAAAATGAAAAGATAAAGGAAGAAGGACATGATTTCATAATAAAGAGAGTTCCAATACAATAAATTCATTTTATTGACAACATTGTTCTTTTCCACTTTTTTGCTAATGACTGTTGAAAACTTGTTCTAAGGAACATTTGGGGAAATTATTCATTGGACTTCCCCTGTTGTGTTGCAGTATTTACACGTTATGTAGATTTCCATTACTATTATTCATTGGACTTCCCCTGTTGTGTTGCAGTATTTACACAGGTTATGTAGATTTCCATTACTTGTATTAGAAACATGGACAGAGCTACTCTGTGGTTTTTATGGTCCCCGTGGTATTCAGCATAAGCATGAGTTGGACTGTCTAGAATGAATTGAAATTAGAGTTTTTTAATGTTTAGCAACCCAATTAACTTTTGGGGATCAAGCTTTGAAGGGCAGAGGCTCTTTCTACTTAAGTATTCTTCATTGCTCTGTCTCCTTCCCTAAGTGCAGTGCCTGGCATTTAACAGCACTCAGTAAATATTGATAAAGGAGCGAATGACCAGGTGTTCTAGGAAGTCTAGGTTGAGACTCTGAGTGAATATACACCATGCCAATAATGGAAGTCTCTAAGAAGTGTTTCTATGCTGAGTTGTTTTGAGCCACAGTAGAGCCTTGGATGGTGAAAAGTTTCTGGCTCTATTATGGGTTGAAGAAGAGAAGACTTAGGAGCTATGACTTTTTTTTTTTTTTTTAACAGTACCAGAGGGTTGTGCTTATAGAGGCAAAAATCCATCACCCCCATTAGAAAGTATGCCCACCTTCCCTGATAATGGGCCATAACTTCTAAAATTGTACTGCTGAGTCCTTTGTACCAGAAGTTACTATAGTTACAGAGAATGGGAAGGTGGAGGGGAGAGAGTTTGGGAGAAAGATGTGATGAGATGTGATTTAAAGATGTTTTTAGGGGAGTTGACTCAAACTACCATACTTGTTCACTTTTTCCCGGGTATGGTAAAAGCAAGAGAGAAAAAACTCAATTCTTTTTATTCTGCTTCAGTCAAATTTTTGACTCAATATCAATAGGTCTTTTTCAGTTTTGTTTTTATGGAAGTAGTGAGTATTACCTGCTTTAAGTCCACATAATGCAGGGAAAGCAAAGGTTTGCCTTGGTTCACCGCCACCCTCCATCTAGTTTTCTTTCCAGAGGTCACTAACTACCACTACCAGTTTAGATTTTTTTTTCTAGACTTGTATTGTGGGGTACAGTAGTTTCTAGTCACGTATTACTATTTATATGAGAGTCCCTTGGACAGCAAGGAGTTGCAACCATCCATTCTAAAGAAAATCAGTCCTGAATATTTATTGGAAGGACTGATGCTGAAGCTGAAACTCCAATACTTTGGCCACCTGATGCGAAGAACTGACTCATTGGAAAAGACCCTGATGCTGGGAAAGATTGAAGGCAGGAGGAGAAGGGGACGACAGAGGATGAGATGGTTGGATGGCATCATTGACTCAATGGACATGGATTTGAGTAAACTCCTGGTGTTGGTGATAGACAGGGATGCCTAGCGTGCTGCAGTCCATGGGGTCCCAAAGAGTTGGACAGGACTGAGCGGCTGAACGGACTGAACTGATTACTGTTAAAGTTTACAGTAGTTAAAATTAAGTAAAATTTAAAATTCAGCTTCTTAATCACAATAACTGTATTTCAGAGATCAGTTGTCATGTGTGGCTGGTAGCTACTGTATTGGACTCTGCATATCCAGAATATTTTCTTCATTGTATAAAGCCCTATGTAAAACTTCATAGCCTTTTCCACAAATGGCATAAAAATGTACATGTTCTTCAATTTTTTTCATTAACTGTATGAATTGGAGGTTTTTTGTTTTTAGTGTATGGTTTCCCTCATTCGTCTTAGTTGTGTAGTATCCCATAGTATTATGCCATACTGTATTTATTTCAGTATAGTGTGATATTTGGTTCAGTCCCTCAGTCCTGTCCAACTCTCTGCGACCTCATGGACTGCAGCACGCCAGGCCTCCCTGTCCATCACCACCTTCCGGAATTCACTCAGACTCATGTCCGTGGAGTCGGTGATGCCATCCAGCCATCTCATCCTCTGCCTCCCCCTTCTCCTCCTGGGAGCTGTGTAAAAATGAATTCTTTCTTGAAATGGTGAGCTTCACTGGTAATTGTAATTATGTAACTTCAGGAAGGGACCTTTGAGGTCATTTGATCACTCCCTACTCCTTATGCATGAAAAAAAGCAGGCCTGGAGAAGTGAAATGCCTGCTTACCCCAGGGCATTTTAGATAGTGAATGGCAGACCCTGAGCTAGAACTCTGCTCAGTGTTTCCAGGTCGTGAGGTCTTTTCAACATACGGTGTGAAAGGGCTTGATTAACCTTCTCTCAGAGATTTTATGAAAGAAATTCCTTAATTGGAGGGTAGGTGGAAACTTAACACCAGTCAACTTCTAACCATTGTGAGTCAGAGGCTAATTTTATAATTGGGTCTTTGGGGTTGAATTGTTTTTAAATATAAGAAATTTGAGAAGCAGGGAATGGCCCTTCAAAGTTCGACTATGGGGATATCATTTTCTTAGGTGCTGGACACCTAACTAAGCCCATGACATTTGATCTTGAACTGGTTAATGCATTTTTTTAGATCAGATAAGGTAGCCTCAGTCTTTGGTACCTGTTGCCTTTAAAACTTTAAGCAGTCTTGCCTACTGATACCACAATTAGGTTTAGGTTTTTATATAGTAGAATCGCTATAACAATTTTATCAAATGACAGCAGTGGAACATTTTTAAGTAGTTGCTATTTGAGTAACTGGGTATTTTGAATCTATATTTAAATTTCAGAGGCTTTGTGTGCTATATATTTAGATACCTTGGTCTCTGTCAGCAGACTATTTCTTTTCCAAGCCAACCGGGTGAGAGATCCAAAATCCATAACCACCATTAGAAAACCACTTTACTATGAATCCATCTCTGATAGTGTGTCAGTAGTTAATTAAATCTGTATTTTTATAGCAACCAACAGGTTGCTTTAGTGATCAAGGAATTTTTACAAGAGAAATGTTTTGGAGGAAAGCTTATGTATCTGATCTGTTTTTTTCAGATATGAAAAAAGCAATGAAAACGGAAGTCAAAGAAAATGAGTAATACAACTTTTTAAAGCTTTGAATGTAGATTAGTAGTGGGTAAGAGGAACTAAGTGTAGCTTTTTGTGAATGCTTTGACCTAAGGTTCCGGTACCACATAAATTCTAGAAGGAGTTCCAGGGATGATCTTAGCCAGTGCTGAAATTAAGTGTCCTTAGGAAGTCAGGTTCAAGATATCTTTTGGCTGGAGAATGCCTAGAAATCTTGGGTAACTCAATTAAATCAAGCTACCAAAAGGTGGAACTGGTTTTCTTCTCATTTTGAGAAGTCTGTAAATTTTTGTGCCTTGTAATGAGTAGCTGTTCAAGGGAGTTAACCTTCAGCTGTTCTTTATCAGCCTAAGATATCAGGTTCTATGAATGATAGGGAGTGTGAGGGAAGATATGTGAAGGCAAATATGGAAGCATTGACTATTAAAATAATACTTTCTTAAAAAGTTATTTTCCTTTGGTTAAATATCCTATTTTATGCTTGTCAAGAGTCTTGAAGCAGTAAGCACATAGTGTCCAGCACAGGGAAATACAGCCATTATTTTGTATGACCCTAAATGGAGTATAAAAGTACACCTGAAACTAACATAATATTGTGAATCAACCATACTTCAGTTAGAAATAGCGAATCCTGCCCAAGTCTTGGCCAGTTGGGAGCCCAGGTGGCGTGGTCAGGACACCCATGTGGTGGGAGCAGGTGGGAGCAGCTAGGAGCAGTGTTGGGCGATGGGCTCATGTGTGCGTTCATGGATGCAGCGCCTTCCTCTGCCCTGAGAGAATCTGAGCAGCAGTGCCCAAAGCAGTGAGCATGCTTAGTGTCCGTGTCTTAGCTTCTAAATACCATTCTCTGTGAAAAGGAATCAGTGTTCTTGGAGAAGTGACTGATTCCAGAGTTGGGACAAGGAAGGCACAAGATGAGCTTAGACTGTTTTGTGCCAGAACACAAGGAAGTGCCCAGAGAGTCCTGGAGATGTGTCAGAGGACACATCGTTTCAGAGTCTCCTCCCCGAAGACTTAAAAAGGAGTCATGTTTTATTGAATTTGGTGACTTGCTTTAGAATAAAACTTATTCTTCTATGAATACTTGACTATAGACTGACGCTCTGTGTAGTCATAGTTGGGGTTTTATTGCCTTGCTGTGCTTTAACTTTTAAAGGTTAAACTATGATAAATTATTTTGATTATAGATAAGGAAATAGTTTTAGAATCTATGACTTCCCTTTGGCTGTATGGTTGGAAAAATACCAGAAAGGGAATTCCCTGGCGATCAGTGCTTAGGACTCCATGCTTTCACTGCCGGGGCCTGGGTTCACTCCCTGGTCGGGGAGCTCAGGTCCCTGCAAGCTGCACAGTGCAGGTTAAAAAAAAAAAAGGAAAAATACAAGAAATATATTTTGTGTCTCTGTTTTTCTAAGTGGTGCTTTATTCAACAGACTAGTTAGTAAATGTTTCTTTCAAGCTTTTGGCAAGTTGTTGTAAGTAGACTAAGAAAGAGGCAATATATGATGTTCATAGGAAAAAAATTGAAAAGACCAGAAAAGTTGAACTGACACAGAGGAGATAGTCAATATGAAATTGCTACACAGATTTACTTCTTTTCTTTCCATAACTTGCATGCAGCTTGCTTGCTTATAAACTTTATCTCCATCTTGTAGTAATGTCTGATAGCAGGTAAGATCTCTTCATTAAGAAAAGAAATGGCCAAATATAGGTGTCGCATGGTTGATTTTTAAAGGTCTATGGGATATGTATGCCCAAATGTCAGGCAACAATAGGTTCTCTGGAAGTTTCTTTAGTCTGAAGTATCTTTTGATGACTTATAGCGATGCCTTAGTCAAAAGTAGAATCTTCAAGGCTTGACAATACTTGGGTATTGGCCTGGTAGTGGTTAGTTCAGATTGTATCAGTAATACGACTTGTACATTTTCTGGTAATTAATAGTTTAGTTGCATTGTCCAGATCCGCCCCTAAAGATCTAGGAACATTTAGCGTGTTTTCAACCCAGGTCTTGACTAGAAGTCATCGCTGTTTCCAGATATCGTTCCCTTTATATTGCTGTTGGTAACAGAGCCTACCGTGTCCTGGCTCGGCGCATGGCCACTAACCAGAGACTGCCTCCTAACCTCTCATGGATCGGGGTGGCTGTGGCTCAATATTAGGTGATAGGGTGGGAGCAGAAGCAATGTATACAACTTCCGAGTCATACTGTGAGAGGCAGCCACTTGCCCTCTGCTTCCTCTTCTGTTTTCCAGGGCTGCTTGTTGTTGTTCAGTTGCTCAGTCATGTCGGACTCTCTGTGACCCCATGGACTGCAGCACACCAGGCTTCCCTATCCTTCACCATCTCCTGGAGCATGCTCAGACTCCTGTCTGTCGAGTCAGTGATGCCATCCAGCCATCTCATCCTCTGTTGTCCCTTTCTCCTGCCCTCAGTCTGTCCCAGCATCAGGGTCTTTTCTAATGAATCAGCTCTTCGCCTTAGGTGGCCAGAGTCTTGGAGCTTCAGTTCTTCCAATGAACACCCAGGACTGATCTCCTTCAGAACGGACTGGTTGGATCTCCTTGCAGTCCAAGGGACCCTCAAGAGTCTTGTCCAACACCACAGTTCAAAAGCATCAATTCTTCGGTGCTCAGCTTTCTTTATAGTCCAACTCTAACATCCATACATGGCCACTGGGAAAACCATAGCTTTGACTAGATGGACCTTTGTTGTCAAAGTAATGTCTCTGCTTTTTAATGTGCCGTCAAGGTTTGTCATATCTTTTCTTCCAAGGAACAAGCATCTTTGAATTTCATGGCTGCAGTCACCATCTGCAGTGATTCTGGAGCCCCCCAAAATAAAGTCTCTCACTGTTCCCACTGTATCCCCATCTATTTGCCATGAAGTCATGGGACTGGATGCCATGATCTTAGTTTTTTGAACGTTGAGTTTTAAACCAGCCTTTTCACTCTCTTTCACTTTCATCAAGAGGCTCTTTAGTTCCTCTTCACTTTCTGCCATAAGGATGGTGTCATCTGCATATCTGAGGTTGTTATTTCTCCCAGCAATCTTGATTCCATCCTCTGCTTCATCCAGTTGGCATTTTGCATGATGTACTCTGCATATAAGTTAAATAAGCAGGGTGACAATATACAGCCTTGACGGACTCCTTTCCCAATTTGGAACCAGTCCATTGTTCCATGTCCAGTTCTAACTGTTCTTCTTGATCTGCATACAGGTTTTTCAGGAGGCAGGGCTAGATGACCTGGATTAAAAGAGTAACTCATTTTCCCCTGTATATTAGGATAGTGAGCAGCAAATATAAGATGACCCATGCCTCTATCTTTTGCAGCCTTAGAATACCTTCTTGGTGTGGACTTCTGTCATGCTCAAGCTGTTCTTAACAGGACTGTGTTAACGTAAGCAACTTCCTGGCTTTATCCAAGTGCCATTTCAGTTTTTCCATTGTCATTTTTTCCTCTTTCTTATTTAACAAAGATGTTGGTCCAGGTCAGTACTTTATGTTCTTTTTCTTCAAAGCAACCTTTGAAATGCTCTTTCTCTTCAATCTCAGCCTATCCAAAGATAATTCAGACATTTCTTTGACTATATAATTTTGAGGTCAGTGAACAAATCTCATGCCTTAGTGTCTCCCATAGAAGCCCAGGTCCATGTGCACAGATGTTTGTTGAAACTTAACTCTCTCTGTGATGTCCCGTGTCGGCAATAAAAGACTCCTCAATCCCATACCCGCTCTTCGGCCATATAATTTTGTCTACCATCAATTAATAAAGACAAATTGTTCAAGCCGTCAACTTCTGGTGTTTGTAAATAATAACACACAAAAGACACCCTTAGAAAAGTACCGAAACGACCCAGGGAGACTAGATTCCAGAGAATACTTCGATACTAGTTCCACAGCGACCCCGACGAACCGACCCTGCACTCTCAAAAGTGGTTCCGAATGAGCGTACCAACAACCGTCAGGAGTCCAGAACGAACCGACAACCTGTCTACAACGTCAAGGAACGGTACGGTAAACTCTGAAGAGGTTTCCCGATTAGTGTACGTCGTCGTCTCAGTTCTTGTGGGTTTTATTCTTCGGTGTTAAAAGAATTGGGTTAGAGAAGACAACATGAGAAGTAATTTTCACTCAGTTATTTGGGGTGAATATGAGTACTCCTCTCCGAATGTGTCCACATTGATGGTCCTCCACCCCAGTAACTCCCGGTAAAATATCCAACGGGTGTTGTTTGGTATACGTCTCTAGACAAATTATACGTGACCACAAAGTCGAAGCTAAAACGAAAAAGAAAATTAGGTAGAAACGACCGTGACCACAATAGAAGGGAAGTGAGTGAGTAACTTAAAGGAAAGTGGACTTATTTTAGATGGATCTAAATCAGTTAATAGACAACACTGTTAGTAGAATGAAAATGTTTTCTTGTTTAATTCCAGGTTTCTTCCACGATAGGTTTCAGTGTGTATAAAATTTGTTCCACAAAGAGCCAAGGTCTTATACGGTGTGTAGAAGACAAACGATTCCCTGTTTAATTGGGAAATTTTAGTACATCAGGAAAGTCAAGTCAAGTCAAGTCAGAGAGTCAGCACAGGTTGAGAAGCGCTGGGGTACTTAACGTCGTGCGGTCCGGAGGGACAGGTAGTGGTAGAGGGCCTCAAGTGAGTCCGAGTGCAAGTAGCTCAGGCACTACGGTAGGTCGGTAGAGTAGGAGACAACAGGGGAAGAGGAGGACGGGGATTAGGAAGAGTCGTAGTCTCAGAAAAGGTTTCACAGTTGAGAAGTGTACTCCACCGGTTTCATGACCTCAAAGTCGAAATCGTAGTAAGGAAGGTTTCTTTAGGGTCCCGACTAGAGGAAATCTTACCTGACCAACCTAGAGGAACGTCAGGTCCCCTGAGAGTTCTCAGAAGAGGTTGTGGTGTCCACTTTTCGTAGTTAAGAAGCCGCGAGTCGGAAGAAGTGCCAGGTTGAGAGTGTAGGTATGTACTGGTGTCCTTTTTGGTATCGGAACTGATCTGCCTGGAAACAGCCGTTTCATTACAGAGACGAAAACTTATATGATAAATCCAACCAGTATTGAAAAGAAGGTTCCTAAATTGGAAGTTGTTTACTAGATCAAAGACATTTAAAAATAAAAGAACAGATACTTTACACCTCCTGTTCGTATTTTTTTAGATGGTCTCTCCTTGAAGATTGAAACCGACGTACTTTTCAAACCACTTAGGAGAGACGTTTGTCATATACATATACATATCTATGTATGTGTGTGCATAAAGTACATACGTATATGTGTGTATAGTTATGGGTATATGTATATATACATTTATTGACCGTTTTAGCGGGATTTGATAATCCCGAAACCCTTAACTGGTTTCCGTCTGCTGTTTAACTATACATAAATAAGAATCCTTTTGATGACCTCGAAGTCCATTCTTATCACGTTCAGACATGGTGAGAACTTAACTCTGGGGACTGTCGTCATCTAGTTTGGTGAGTTAGGATTTCCTTTAGTTGGGACTTATAAGTGACCTCCCTGACTACGACTCCGAGGTCGAGACTATGAAACCTGTAGACTACTCTTCTTGACTGAGTGACCTTTTTTGGGACTACGACCCTTTCTAACTTCCGCCCTCCTCTTCCCCGGCTGTCTCCTACTCTACCAACCTACTGTAGTGGCTGAGTTAGGTGTACTTAGTCTCGTTTGAGATCCTCTATCACTTCCTGTCCCTTCGGGCTTGTGCTGCAGTCCATTGGGTCACAAAGAGTCAGACACAAGTTAGTGGCTGAATAGTAACAACTAGCTGTTTTGGTGTCTTAAGAGGGTAACTCAGTTCACTTCAGTTGCTCAGTCATGTCTGACTCTTTGCGACCCCATGAATCGCAGCACACCAGGCCTCCCTGTCCATCACCAGCTCTCGGAGTTCACTCAGACTCATGTCCATCAAGTTGGTGATAACCATCACTGACTCAGTTAGGGGCAATGAATAACAACCTGTATCTGTCAGCTAAATGTGATGAATTTTGTAGGAAGAAAATGGTTAAACCCCACATATTATCAAGTTTCATATTGTGGTGCCAGTTGCGATGAGGTGGGGACCAGCTAGGAATTTAACCAGCGGATCTTGGAAATGAGAGACCCATAAAGGGATAATAAGCTCTTCACATATCCTTGGTTTACTGAAACTATGCACATGTCCTGGGGAGACTTGAGAGTATCTAGCAGAAAGCAAGGGCCAAAGCAATCTTGAGAATAAGCCTTGAATATGTTCTTCCCAACCCATGCACAGATTGAAGGGGAGGCTCCAGGTATTTGAGCATTTTTTTTTTGCCCAAATTTAGACACAGGGAAGCCACGCTAAAGAAATATGAATGAGAATTAAAAGTTGAGCAGAGACATGCAAACAGACATGCAAGCTTCAGACCCTACCGTTTAAGGCCAGGGAGATTAAAGTTGAGACAGATTTCAGAGAAGTGGATCACATTCCAGAGCTGCTGCAATGTGTTACCTGAAATGTCTGGTTTTGAATGAAAAGTTATGAGACATGTAAAGAGACAGAGAAAAAGTGACCTATACTGAGAGGGAACAAAACAGTTAATAGAGATTAAGTAAGCACAGATATTAGACATAGGAGATAAAAACTTCAAACTATAATAAACATGTTAAAGAATGGAAGGAAACATTATTCAAATTATAAGAGAATATAACATTGATCCAAAGAGTGGAAAGTTTCAATATAAAGACGCGGAAACTGTAAAAAAGCATTTTCTGATGCCATTAAAAATGGAAGTGCTTTCCTGTGTTACAGTTGTGTTGATTTACTTATGATGGTGTAGCCTGTCTCTGGTTGCAGTGAGTGAGGCTTCTCCTGCAGAGCTCGGGCTCTAGACTGAGTGTTGAGTAGTTGTGGTACACGGGCTTAGTTGGTTTTCAGTATGTGGACTCCTCCTGAATCAGGGTTCAAACTCGTGTCTCCTGCATTGGAAGGTGGATTCTTATCCACCGCACCACCAGGGCAGTCTTTCCTTATTTTATTTCTGAGTTGTTCATTGATAGTATGTAGAAATATTTGCTTCTTAGCTCTAAATTTTTTTGTGTATACTTTTTCAATGTAAGATCATGGTAATTGTAACTGTAGAACATTTTAATTTTCTAATCCAAATGCCCTTTAATTCTTTTCCTTATGTAATTGCCCAGGCCAGAATCTCTAGTACAGTGTTGCGTAGAAGTGGAGACAGCAGAAATCTTTGTCTTGTTCCTCATCTCAGTGGAAAATATTCAGTCTTTCACTATTAAGTATAATAATAATGGCAGGATTTTTACACATGCCATCTACCGCATTAAGGAAGTTCCCTTCATTCCTAGTTTCCTGAGTACTTTTGCCAAGAAAGGGTATTACATTTTCTCAAATGCTTTTACTACATTAATTGAAATGGTTGAGTTTTGTAAACCTTTATTTTATTAATGTGGTGTGGTAAATGGATTCATTTTTGCCTGTTGAACCATTTTTGCATTAATAAGTACCACTTGACCATGGTATATGATCCTTTTAATATGCTGCTTGACTGACTTTGGTGATATGGTTGACTCTTGAACAGCATGGCTTTGAACTATGCAGGTCTCACACGCAGGTTTCTTTTCTACTGCAGACACTGTGATGGTACGTGGTCCTTGGTTGGTTCAATCTATGGGTGATGAATTGCACATAGGGAGGGCCGACTATGAAGTTACACTTGGGGCTTGAAGTTACACTTCAACTGCGTGAAGGGTCAGCATCCCAATCCCTACACTGTCCAAGGGCCAAGTAGGCTTTTAAAGGGTTTTTTGCATTTAAATTTGTAAGAGACATTGGTATATAGTTTTCTTGTGATGTCTTGACTTTAGTGTCAGAGTAATGCTAACCTCATAGAGTTAGCAAGAGTTCCTTTAAACTTCAGTTTTGGGAATCATTTAAGAAGGATTTCTATTTGTTCTTTAAATATATCACTGTTAGGGCCGTCTGGTCCTTGGCCTTTCTTTGTTGGAAGTTTTTGATTACTGATTCAACATTTTCTCTTATTATAGGTCTATTGAAATTTTCTATTTCTTCTTGAATCAGTTTTTTGTAGTTTGTATATATCTAGAAGTTTGTTTCGTTTAGATCATCTAATTTGTTGGCATATAGTTGTTCATAATACTCCCCTATAATTCTTTCTTTTTCTGTAAGGTTGGTAATAATATCTCTTTGTATTCATGATTTTAGTTGATTGAGTGTTCTTTTTTTCCTTTCTTGGTTGTGACCTTAGCTACTCCATATCATACTTCTTCTTTAGGATAGTCCATAATAGTGACTTTTTTAATAATGGTCACTTGTACTAAAATGGTTTTCTGTTTTAAAAAGTTAACTTTTCACTTTTGTGGGGTCACATAGCACACATTTGTGGGAAACCTGGTGCTCAGCCATTCACATACAGTGTGCTCGGGGTTTCTTATGTAGCAGAGCAGCTCCCTTGCTGTGATGAGTCCTTGATACGAGGGATACACTTTTTAAAAAAGATTAATGTTTTCTAACTGGTAAAACCTTTTATTGCCTTTAAAATGTTTAACACATATTATGTGGTTCCTTTTTTATTCACAGATATTTTCCAATTTATCTCTGGATGAACGTTGCCTTTCTGCATCATTGGTTTGCAAATACTGGCGTGACCTTTGTTTAGATTTCCAGTTTTGGAAGCAGCTGGATCTTAGTAGTCGTCAGCAGGTATGGACTCTGATTCTATAAAAACACTCAATTTGACCTACTCAAAAAATATCTTTTTTCTTCTTAGAAATCACTTCTTCCACACTGTAGTTTTTCAGGATAGTTCAAATGACTAAAATCTATAATTCTGTGCTTTAGTAATTTTTTTTTTCAAATTCAGGTTGAAGCTAGGTTTCTGTGATGGAGATATCTTTTAGTTTGGATTGGCAATTTGGGGTTTCTTATGAATCCTTTTTGTTGTGGTCCTCTTTGTTTCCCCCACCATATTATTATTTTTTTCTACTACATTTGAAAAAGTTACTAAACTTTTCATTTTTTCAAGAGAGAATTAGTAGACGGCGATGGCAAACACTTAAGTAGTACTGCTGACCTGCCATGTGTGTACTGTTCTGTGAGTTTTATATATATTCATTTGATCAGCAACCTTATGAGTTGATACTATCATTATCCCTATTAATATAATAATTATACTTTTGATGACAGTATTCTTATAATGTTATTTTGTGTGAAGAAATGGAAGCAAAATGGAATAAAGTAACTTGCTTTGTTTTAGTTTTCACTTTGATGAGTTTTCCAGTCCTCCCCTGTGCCCAGCTGCTGCTGATGTTTATATGCTGGTGTCGTTTAAGAGAGAAAGCACTTTATATCACCTTATTACAGACAGTTGGTTGGACTTGTTAAATTCTTTCTTGGTTCTCAGTACTTTGCGTTGGAAACATAAAAAATATCCACTAAAAACAGGACTTTATTAGAGTACTAAACCTGCTCAAAACCTTCCATGATCTTGTTAGTAGGGATGTGCTGGTGAATGTTTTAACAGCTGGCTTCCAAAAACAAGTGAACAAAGAAAAAGCCCCGATTTGTTACATTTTCCAGTTTTTCTGGTACAGATACTCTCACCATGACCAATTTCAAGCTAAAAGTGTGATGTCACAGAATGTGATGCTATCACTGATGTGGAAAGTGATACATACTCTAGACTCTCTGATTTGGTACAAGCCAACTCCAGCATACCACTTGTGGCCTGTGTGTCTGTTTATAACACATGCACTGTAAAAAAAATTAAACGACTTCCTGAGCATTTGTTTTTAAGTTGCCTTTTTGTTTTCTTGCCTTATTGGTAAGGGTAAGACAGTTACACAGTGTTTACCTGCCTGAGTTCATGAAGTTTGTATCCCGGGGGTGGGGGGGG
>SJYG01000279.1:242954-267683 GCA_006410535.1 Litocranius walleri | reverse complement strand
CCCCGCTGCTGTGTATAGGAATCTGTTCTCTGAGTTTCTGTTCATCCCAGGTAGTTTTTCAAAGTAATTGCATCTGAACCTCACTGCAGTTCGGCTGTGCTATGGTGGGGGGTGTATGTCCCCTTTTAGCCTCTTTGTTCTGATGAAATAGTGTTGTGGAGTAGTACAGTAGAGAATGGCTTTTCAAGTATATGTATATAAAATACAAGTAAAAGTTTCATGAAGCAATTTTCTATTCTAGATTCACTCAGTAAATTAATTTCTCATTGGTATTTGATAAGCTCTGCTGTGGTGTGTATTCACTTTTAGTGAATTAACAACTTAAAAGTGTATAATAAAGTTTCAAAGGCCTAGGATGGTACTGTCATAATTGATGAATTTTCCTGGTATTCTTTTTCTTTTCTACTCATAAATATAGCAATTAAATTGTTTATTCTACAGATCAAGTTAAAAAGTTTTGGGAATATTTTCCTGTTAGTAAAAACTGACAAATGTTTTAGAATGGTATACCTATATTTTATTGATAATATCTTTTAAAATATATTTTCATCATAACTACTGTAATTTTAGTTGACTTTCGCAAATACCATATGAATATGTTTTTTAAAAAAATTATTTATAATTAGAGGATAATTGCTTTACAATATTATGTTAGTTTCTGTCATATATCAACATGTGCATATGTCCCCTCAATCTTGAACCTACCTCCTACCCTATCCCATGCCTCTGGGCTGTCTACGAAACACCGCATTTGAGCTCCTTACATGATACAGCAGCCTCCGCCGCTGGCTGTCTCACACACTAGGGTATGTGTTCCATCTTCTCTCTGAAGTCATCCCACCCGCCCCTTCCGCCGCTGTGTCCACAAGTCTGTGCTCCGTGTCTGCCTCCATCGCTGCCCCGAGACTAGGGTCATCGGTACCGTCTCTCTAGATTCCGTAGATATGTGTTAATCTATGACATCTGTTTTTCTCATTCTGACTTGCTTCACCCCGTATAATTGGCTCTAGGTTCACCTACCTCATTCGAACTGACCCCAGTGCAGTGGCTGAGCACCACTCTGCTGGGCGTCTGTGCCGCAGCCTCTGTGCACCCATCTGCCCGTGGACATCTAGGCTGCTCCCATGTCCTGCTGTTGTGAGTGGCGCTGCAGTGAACACTGGGGCACATGTGTCTCTTTCAGTTATGGTTTCCTCAGGGCATGTGCCCAGTAGTGGGACTGTTGGGTCATATGGTAGTTTTATTCCTAGTGTTTTAAGGAATCTCCATACTCTTCTCCATCAATTTGCATTCCCACCAACAATGCAAGAGCACACATCCTCTTTAATATTTATTTGTAGATTTTCTGATGGCCATTCTGACCTGTGTGAGGTGAAACCTCATTGTAGTTTTGATTCACAGTTCTCTAATACTGAGTGATGTTGAGCTTCTTTTCTTGTGTTTATTAGCTATCAGTGTGTCTTTGAATAATGTCTGTTTAGGTTTTTTTGCCCACTTTTTGATTGGGTTGTTTGTTTTTTCCAGTGCTGCCTGAGCTACTTGTAAATTTTGGAGATTAACCCTTTGTCAGTTGTTTCATTTGCTTTTTATTATCTCCCATCCTGAGGGCTATTTTTTTTTTTCAACTTGTTTATAGTTTCCTTTGCTTTGCAAAAGCGTTTAATTAGATCCTACTTGTTTACTTTTGTTTTTATTTCTGTAAATAGGAGATGGGTCATAGAGGATCTTGCTGTGGTTTATGTCAAGCTATACTGCCTATGTTTTCCTCTAAGAGCTTATAGTTTCTGAACTCACATTTAAGCCTTTAATCCATTTTGAGTTTATTTTTGTGTATGGTGTTAGGAGTTGTTCTCGTTTCATTTTTTCATATACTGTGTCTAGTTTTCCCAGCCCTGCTTATTGAAGAGGGTGTCTTTTCTCCTTTGTGTATTCTTGCATTATATATTCCTACTGTATTCTCCACTGTGTATTCCTCCTTTGTCAGGGGTGTAGCTTATCTCTGGGCTTTCGGTCTTGTCCCGTTGGTCTACGTGTCTGTTTTTGTGACAGTGCCGTACTGTCTGGATGACTGCATCTTTGAGGTATGATTGAGGTGTGCCGTGTGGTCAGTCGTGTCCAGCTCTTTGTGACCCCGTGGACTGTGGCCCGCCATGCCCCTCTGTCCATGGAGTTTCCTAGGCAGGAATGCTGGAGTGGATTGCCGTTTCCTTTTCTAGGAGATCTTCCAGACCCAGAGATCAAACCTGCGTCTTTTGTGTCTCCTTCATTGTCAGGCAGGTTCTTTACCACTGAGCCACGTGGGAAGCCAGGGAGTCAGGAAGATTAATTCCTCCAGCTCCTGTTTTCTTTCTCAAGATTGTTTTGGCTATCAGAGGTCTTTTGTGTTTGATACAGATTGTGAAATTATTTTTTTTCTGGTCTGTGAAAAGATGCCGTTGGTGGTCGTATAGGGTCGCCTGAGTCTGTAGGTTGCTTTGGGCACTATGGTCATCTTCACAGCATCGGTTCCTCCAGTCCAAGTGACTGTGTGTCTCTCCATCTGTTTGCAGGTCTTTTTTGACTTCAGTTTATAAAAGCAGTGATGTAAATCATTTTAGTTTGGAGTTGTTATGGGTCTAAAGTTTAATATATTAAGTATTGCATTCACCCCACAGTGTTTCTTAAACTTTTGGTGAAATACCTGATAAGCTTTTTTTTTTGCCATATTCTCTGTTCTTTGTGAAATACCACCTTGAAATCCTGATATTCTTATTTCTATTAAAATTATCATTGCCATATTTCTATTATTTATATATATATCTTATAAAACTAAAATCACATTATTTAGGGGGAAAAAGAGCTATTTAATTAGGATAGTAGGCCGTGTATGTTTTTCTAGTATTTTACTACCATCTAGCATGTCACAACAAACAAGAGACAGCAGAGCAGTGAAAGTATTCAAAAAATCTAAGAAATTGTATCCATTAAGTTAATATTTTATGTGACTGCTCGTATTTGATTACAACAGTTTAACCCCTCAATCCAGTTAATGGATCTCTGTAGAAATTCTGGAAATAGTCACTGAAGGCATCTCCTAGATTAAAGTGTACAAGATAATAGAGGTTGCATTAGTAAATTTGGGTCTTGCTCTGTTATGGGTTTTTAGGCCTTTGAAAATAAATATGTAAAGTAAGATCAGCAGAATGATGGAGTGGACAGCTCCCAAACCCCATTCCTCCACAGAGACATTTGAAAACAAACAGAAATCATTAGAACCAACTTTGCGAGAACTCAGAAAAACAGTGTTTGACAGCAGAGTGAATGCTGGCAGGGAAAGGCAGTTTGAAGAGAGCGCTAGAGCTCTCTCACACTTTGCTTGTCTGCGCCTCCTGCCTTCCCCAGCTTGGCAGCAGCACCGGAGAAGCAGCCTGTGCTCCCAGTCTATGTCCCTGGTTCCTCAGGGAGCAGAGCAGACTTTATTCACAGTCTACTGTGTGTGTGTATTCTCACCCGCTTGGGAGCTTCTTAAAGGACTCATGTACAACGCTGTATTTGTTTCACCTAATTCAAAATAAATTCAGGGTGGGTATTGTAAACAAATACAAAAATCTGCAGTTGTTGGGGTAAAAGATTATGGTTGAATCATGCACTGATCACACAAGGCCTAAGAGGAAAAAGCCAGGGAGAGAATTTCTTTGGGAAATTAGGATAATCAGCTTTCTTTATGTTCCAGCTCTCACATCCATACATGACTTCTGGAAAAAACATAGCTTTGACTATATGGACCTTTGTTGGCAAAGTGATATCTCTGCTTTGTAATAAGCTGTCTAGGTCTGTTATAGCTTTCCTTCCAAGGAGCAGGCATCTTTTACTTTCATGACTGCAGAACTTACTTTGATTATAATTGGATTAAGTTCTCTAATTAAAAGGCAAAGATTGGCAGAATAAAAAAAAAATTCAACCGTGCATATAAAGTCTAAAAAACATCCCTTTTAGATATTGACACAATGAGGTTGAAAGATAACAAAAATGGAAAGAATTATTCCTCTCAAATTCTAATAACCAAGGAAAGCTGTAGTGCTCCTCAACTTATGGTGTTTTGCCTTAATATTTTTTGACTTTATGATGGTGTTCAGTAGGTGCTGTACTTCAGATTTTGAATTTTCATCTTTTCCTGGGCTGGCAGTATGTGATGCGACACTCAGGTTTCTGGACGGTGACAGTGGCTCCCAGTCAGCCACACAGTCACGAGGGTGGACAGCTGTCACAGTGACAGCCACTCTGCACCTGTACTGCGGTTCTCTCTCTCACTTTTGGTGAAATTATACAAGGTACTCAACACTTTATTATAAAGTAGGCTTCGTGTGAGGTGGTTTTGCCCAACTATAGGCTAATATAAGTTTTCTGAGCCTGTTTATGGTAGGCTAGGCTCTCCTCTGGTGTTCAGTAGATTAGTGTATTAATGCATTTTTGACTTAAGATATTTTCAGCTTACAGGTTTATCAGGAATTAAGTCTATTGTAAATTGAGGAGGATCTGTATTATTATGAGAAAAAATTTTAAGTAAAAAGGTTACAGGAAGCAATGAAGGTCATTATAGATTGATAAAATGTCAGTTCATCAGAAAGATACATCAGTTACAAGCGTATGACCCAAACAACATAGCTCCTAAATATATAAAGGAAAAATACTTCTAAATATATAAAGATTTAAAGGGAGGAAAAGACAGTTTCACATTAATAGTTGGAGATGTTAATGCCCTACTTTCACTAGTGGAGAGAACAACCAAAAAAAGGTGAGCAGTGAACCAGAGGGCTCGTACGGTGCTGTAGGCCAGTCACGGCGTGTGTCTGCTGGCAGAGGCAGACAGTGGGCCGAACTTAGCAGCAGGAGTGGGCGTGAAAGAGTCTCGCAGTTAACAGACCGTATTTCCAGCCACAAACAGCTTTCAGTGAATTTGGCAAGACTGAAGCCACACGAGAATCTTTTTTGACCATAGTGACGTGAATTTAAGAATCAATAATAAAGAAAACTGAAAAATATGCAAATATCTGTAAGGTGAATAATATTCTCTTACACAACCAATGGGACAGTCAAGAAATCACAAGGGAAATTGGAAAATATATTGAATGAAAGTGATAATACAATATACCAAAATTATGGCAACAAAAATAGTGTTCAGAAGGAGATTTATAGTGTAAAAGTTTATGTTTACAAAAGAAGAAAAATCTGAAATAAGTAACTTAATTGCACATCTAGAGGACTTAATTGGACACCTGGCATGCTTGCTCAGTTGCTGAGTTGTGTCCATCCCTTTGCCACCCCATGGACTCCCGCTGGGCTCCTCTGTCCATTCTGGGAAGGATACTGATGTGCGTAATTTAATACCTGGAGGAACTTGCAAAAGAAGACCAAACTAAATCCAAAGCTAACAGAAGGAAGGAAATGATGATCAGAGCACAGAAAAATGAACTAGAAAGCAGACAAGTTATAGAGAAAATCAATGAAACCAAAACTGGTATCTTTGAAAAGACCAGCAAAAATGATAAACCTTTAACTAGATTGACTAAGTAAAAAAGACTCAACTTACTAAGAGCAGACATTACCACTAACTATAGAAATAAAAAGGATTATATAAGAAAATTATGAACAACTATATACAACAAAAAATGGATAGCCTAGATGAAATGTGTAAATTCCTAGAAATGTACACGCTACAGCACTGATGCAGAGATAAGCAGAAAATCTGAATGCAGATTTGTAACCAGTAAGGAGATTGAATCAGTAGTAAAAATCCTTTCAACTTCTCTTCAACAAAGCGAAGTCTGGAATCAGATGACTTCCCTGTTAAATTTGGTCTAACAGGTAAGGAAGAAATGATACCAATCCGTCTCTCAAACGCTTTCAAAATATTTGAAATAAAGCGACACTTGGTAATTTCTGTGAGGCCATCATTACCCTGATTCTGAAGCCAGGCAAAGACACTGCAAGAAAAGACAACTATAAGTTTAATGGCTATAGATGCAGAAATCTTCAACAAAATACAGCAAACAGCATTCAGCAGCATATTAAAAGGGTTATATACTATGACCAAGTATCATTTATCCCATGAATGGAAGGATGACTCAACATACAAAAATCACTCAGTGTAACGCACCGCGTTACCCGAATGAAGGAAGAAGCACCCACATAAGCATCTTAATTGGCACAGTAATGCATTTGGTGGTCAAACCCCTTTCCTTGATAAAACACACAATGGAATAGGAGTAGAAAGGTACTTTCTCAACATGATAAAGGTTACGTATGACTGAAGTGCTGCTGATATACTCAGTGGTGAATAGCTGAACAGTTTCTCCCCTAAGATCAGGAACAGAAACAGTGTTGCATGTGCTGTGGAAGAATTTGGGGGTTCATCAAAACATTAAACGTAGAACTATTGTCAGTCAGTCCAGTTACTCAGTCGTGTCCGACTCTTCGTGACCCCATGAATTGCAGCACACCAGGCCTCCCTGTCCATCACCATCTCCCGGAGTTCACTCAGACTCTCACGTCCATCGAGTCGGTGATGCCATCCAGCCATCTCATCCTCAGTCGTCCCCTTCTCCTCCTGCCCCCAATCCCTCCCAGCATCAGAGTCTTTTCCAATGAGTCAACTCTTCACATGAGGTGGCCAAAGTACTGGAGTTTCAGCTTTAGCATCATTCCTTCCAAAGAACACCCAGAGCTGATCTCCTTTAGAATGTACTGGTTGGATCTCCTTGCGGTCCAAGGGACTCTCAAGTGTCTTCTCCGACACCACAGCTCAAAAGCATCAATTCTTCGGTGCTCAGTTTTCTTCACAGTCCGACTCTCACACCCATACATGACCACTGGAAAAACCATAGCCTTGACTAGACGGACCTTTGTTGGCAAAGTAATGTCTCTGCTTTTCAATATGCTATCTAGGTTGGTCATATGACCCAGTAGTTTTTCCCTAAATACCTACCCAGATGATTGGAAACTAACTCAAATAGATCCTTGTTTACTTGTTTTCATTTATCATTATTCATAACAGCCAGAGGGTTGGAACAACCCAAGTGTCCATTGAGGTGAATAAGTGAATGAAATGTATGTATGCGTGATGAAATACTGTTAGGCCTTATGCTGCTGCTGCTAAGTCACTTCAGTCGTGTCCGACTCTCTGCGACTCCATAGATGGCAGCCCACCAGGTTCCCCCGACTCTGGGATTCCCAGGCAAGAACACTGGAGTGAGTTGCCATTTCCTTCTCCAGTGCATGAAAGTGAAAAGTGAAAGGGAAGTCGCTCATTTGTGTCTGACCCTTAGCGACTCCATGGACTGCAGCCCACCAGGCTCCTCCGTCCATGGGATTTTCCAGGCAAGAGTACTGGAGTAGGGTGCCATTGCTTTCTAATGGAATGAAATGCTGTACCTGTTAACCGTATGAGTGAACTTTGAAAACACATGCCAAGTTAAATAGACTGGACACAAAATACTGCAAGGCTCTACTTATATAAATTACCTGTTTAGTCACTTCAGTCACGTCTGGCTGTGTGACCCTACGTAGCCTGCCAGGCTCCTCTGTCCTTGGGATTCTCCAGGCCAGAGTACTGAAGTGGTTTGCCATGCCCTCCTCCATGGGATCTTCCCAACCCAGGGATCGAACCTGGGTGTCCTGCGTTGCAGGCAGATTCTTTACTGCTGAGCCAACAGGGAAGCCCTGTAAATTACCTACTAGAAGGAAATACATAGAGACAGATGTAGGTAGAGTGTTTCATGGGGCAGGGGAAGTGGAGAATGGGTACTCGGTTGGCTTCAGTTGTGTCCGACTCTTTTCGACCCCGTGGACTGTAGCCCACCAGGCTCCTCCCTTCATGGGAGTCTCCAGGCAAGGATATTGGAGTGGGCGCCAGGCCTTCCTCCAGGGGAGCTTCCCGACCCAGGAATCAAACCTGCGTCTCCTGCATTGCAGGCGGATTCTTTACCACTGAGCTCCTGCGGGCACCCAGGGAATGGGTACTTGTTGCTTAATGAGCAGGGAGTTTCTATTTGAGGGGATGAGAAAGTTTTTGAAATAGTGGGGATGGCTGCACAACACTCTGGAAATAATGCCACTGAATCGTGGGCCTAAATGTGGTTAAAGGAGCGACTTTATGTTGCATACATTTTACCACAATAAAAGAAAAAGAAACATTACTTGTTTTTAGATGCTGAGTTTCTATGAGACAAAGGAAACTCTCAGTCTCACCTAGTCTGTCTTTACATGCTCTCGTGATAGTCAGATAAAGAGCAGGTCTGTGACCTCTGTGTTGCTGCTCAGTGACTCAGTCGTGTCCATCTCTTTGTGACCCCGTGGACTGCAGCACTCCAGGCCTCCCTGTCCTTTACCGTCTCCTGGGGTTTGCTCTGAATCATGTCCGGTGAGATGGTGATGCCATCCAGCCATCCCATCCTCGGTCGCTCCCTTCTCTTGGCCTCAGTCTTTCCAGCATCAGGGTCTTCTCCAGTGTGTTGGCTCTTCACATCGGTGGCCAGCATATTGGAGCTTCAGCTTCAGCATCAGTCCTTCCAATGTATATTCAGGATCGATTTATCTTAGGATTCACAAGTTTGATATCCTGGTAGTCCAAGGGCCTCTCAAGAATCTTCTCCAGGACCACAGTTCCACAGCATCAGCTCTTCGGCACTCTGCCATGTGTTAGCCACTGTTCATATATTCTGACTGTATATTCATACATTTAATTTCTCTCTTGATTTACTACCACTCTGTGAGATTGGTATTATTTCATTTTTATAGATGAGTAAGTTGTTACAGAGCGACTATTAGCACTTTATCTGGGATAAAGCAGTAAGTGATAGGCTGCCATTGATACCCAGAGGTGCCTTAAGTTCATTCTCAACCCATCTAGCTCATTTCCTTCCCTCTGCACATGGCGTCCTTGTACGCCTGCTTAATCGTGTCCGACTCTTTGTGACCTCACGGACTGTAGCCTGCCAGACTCCTCTCTCCATAAGTTTTCCAGGCAAGAATACTGGAATGGGTTGCCATTTCCTTCTCCAGGGGATCTACCCGACCCAGGAATGGTACCTGTGTCTCCTGCATTGCCAGGCGGATTTTTTACCAACTGGTGCCACCTGGGAAGCCACAACACTCATTTTTTATCCCTGTAATGATAATTGTTACAATGAGGGTGAGAAAATAGAGATATTGAAAAGCATTCTTTATCAAAATGTTTTATAGTTAAGTAGTTTTAAGAGTGTTTTAAGCATTCTGTCTCTAAATTAGCATCACAGTTGACAATGGGAAGTAAATGTATTTGGGTGCTTTTTATGTGACAGGCATTGTATTTTGTACTTTCATATTTTGTTATCCACTTTAAGCTTCATAGTAGCCCTGAAGTATTTCATGACCCAGTAGTTTTTCCCTAAATACCTACCCAGATGATTGGAAACTAACTCAAATAGATCCTTGTTTACTTGTTTTCATTTATCATTATTCATAACAGCCAGAGGGTTGGAACAACCCAAGTGTCCATTGAGGTGAATAAGTGAATGAAATGTATGTATGCGTGATGAAATACTGTTAGGCCTTATGCTGCTGCTGCTAAGTCACTTCAGTCGTGTCCGACTCTCTGCGACTCCATAGATGGCAGCCCACCAGGTTCCCCCGACTCTGGGATTCCCAGGCAAGAACACTGGAGTGAGTTGCCATTTCCTTCTCCAGTGCATGAAAGTGAAAAGTGAAAGGGAAGTCGCTCATTTGTGTCTGACCCTTAGCGACTCCATGGACTGCAGCCCACCAGGCTCCTCCGTCCATGGGATTTTCCAGGCAAGAGTACTGGAGTAGGGTGCCATTGCTTTCTAATGGAATGAAATGCTGTACCTGTTAACCGTATGAGTGAACTTTGAAAACACATGCCAAGTTAAATAGACTGGACACAAAATACTGCAAGGCTCTACTTATATAAATTACCTGTTTAGTCACTTCAGTCACGTCTGGCTGTGTGACCCTACGTAGCCTGCCAGGCTCCTCTGTCCTTGGGATTCTCCAGGCCAGAGTACTGAAGTGGTTTGCCATGCCCTCCTCCATGGGATCTTCCCAACCCAGGGATCGAACCTGGGTGTCCTGCGTTGCAGGCAGATTCTTTACTGCTGAGCCAACAGGGAAGCCCTGTAAATTACCTACTAGAAGGAAATACATAGAGACAGATGTAGGTAGAGTGTTTCATGGGGCAGGGGAAGTGGAGAATGGGTACTCGGTTGGCTTCAGTTGTGTCCGACTCTTTTCGACCCCGTGGACTGTAGCCCACCAGGCTCCTCCCTTCATGGGAGTCTCCAGGCAAGGATATTGGAGTGGGCGCCAGGCCTTCCTCCAGGGGAGCTTCCCGACCCAGGAATCAAACCTGCGTCTCCTGCATTGCAGGCGGATTCTTTACCACTGAGCTCCTGCGGGCACCCAGGGAATGGGTACTTGTTGCTTAATGAGCAGGGAGTTTCTATTTGAGGGGATGAGAAAGTTTTTGAAATAGTGGGGATGGCTGCACAACACTCTGGAAATAATGCCACTGAATCGTGGGCCTAAATGTGGTTAAAGGAGCGACTTTATGTTGCATACATTTTACCACAATAAAAGAAAAAGAAACATTACTTGTTTTTAGATGCTGAGTTTCTATGAGACAAAGGAAACTCTCAGTCTCACCTAGTCTGTCTTTACATGCTCTCGTGATAGTCAGATAAAGAGCAGGTCTGTGACCTCTGTGTTGCTGCTCAGTGACTCAGTCGTGTCCATCTCTTTGTGACCCCGTGGACTGCAGCACTCCAGGCCTCCCTGTCCTTTACCGTCTCCTGGGGTTTGCTCTGAATCATGTCCGGTGAGATGGTGATGCCATCCAGCCATCCCATCCTCGGTCGCTCCCTTCTCTTGGCCTCAGTCTTTCCAGCATCAGGGTCTTCTCCAGTGTGTTGGCTCTTCACATCGGTGGCCAGCATATTGGAGCTTCAGCTTCAGCATCAGTCCTTCCAATGTATATTCAGGATCGATTTATCTTAGGATTCACAAGTTTGATATCCTGGTAGTCCAAGGGCCTCTCAAGAATCTTCTCCAGGACCACAGTTCCACAGCATCAGCTCTTCGGCACTCTGCCATGTGTTAGCCACTGTTCATATATTCTGACTGTATATTCATACATTTAATTTCTCTCTTGATTTACTACCACTCTGTGAGATTGGTATTATTTCATTTTTATAGATGAGTAAGTTGTTACAGAGCGACTATTAGCACTTTATCTGGGATAAAGCAGTAAGTGATAGGCTGCCATTGATACCCAGAGGTGCCTTAAGTTCATTCTCAACCCATCTAGCTCATTTCCTTCCCTCTGCACATGGCGTCCTTGTACGCCTGCTTAATCGTGTCCGACTCTTTGTGACCTCACGGACTGTAGCCTGCCAGACTCCTCTCTCCATAAGTTTTCCAGGCAAGAATACTGGAATGGGTTGCCATTTCCTTCTCCAGGGGATCTACCCGACCCAGGAATGGTACCTGTGTCTCCTGCATTGCCAGGCGGATTTTTTACCAACTGGTGCCACCTGGGAAGCCACAACACTCATTTTTTATCCCTGTAATGATAATTGTTACAATGAGGGTGAGAAAATAGAGATATTGAAAAGCATTCTTTATCAAAATGTTTTATAGTTAAGTAGTTTTAAGAGTGTTTTAAGCATTCTGTCTCTAAATTAGCATCACAGTTGACAATGGGAAGTAAATGTATTTGGGTGCTTTTTATGTGACAGGCATTGTATTTTGTACTTTCATATTTTGTTATCCACTTTAAGCTTCATAGTAGCCCTGAAGTATTTCAGGATGAAACACTGAATCTTTTGAAAGTTAAATAACTTACCCATGTTCACATAGTTGGGAAGTTACGGAGCCAATATTCTCTTTCTGTTTTGCTTGATTTCTGAATCTTGTCATGTGAGACCATATAGAGGATTTTAAGCTGGGATGTACAATTCAATGACTGTAGAAAATATTTTCCATCTGTAACTGGGAGTATTGAGGCTTCGTATAATTCAAGAAGGCCTCTTCATGGGAATTTATAGTACTTAAAAAAATTTCTCTTCTCATAAATCCTAGTGAATAGTGTTCTAATAGCTTCCTTCTTTACCCATTGATAGTAATTATAATGTATAAGACGTTTACTCAGTACTTTTATGTGCTTTTCAGTGTGCCAGTACGCATTTCTAATTGTGTTATTAAAAAAAAATCTCCACAACCCAGTGAGGTACAGATATGCATTGTTAAAACTCTGGGTAAATCTTCTCACCTAACGGGCCTGAGAATGGAAGTTGGTCAGTTAACGGAAATTCAGTTAAATGATAGAATCACAAAATCAATATGTATGATAAACATTTTAATTAAAAGTACTATATAATTGTAGATTCATTTAGTGAACCTTTTGATATAGAGTCAAGGCCTTTTTCTTGAATTAGAGATAGAGTTTTACTTTATTTTACTTATACAGATTTACTGATGGCTTAGTGGTAAAGAATTTGCCTGCAATGCTGGGGACACAGGTTTGATTCCTGAGTCGGGAAGATTCCCTGGAGGAGGAAATGGCAGCCTACTCCAGTATTCTTGCCTGTAGAATCTCATGGACAGAGGAGGCTGGTGGGCTGCAGTCCATCGGGTCGCAGAGTCGGATGTGACTGAGTGTGTGATGGATGGATAGATTTTATTTAAAGTATAACAATGATGTGGCACTGCTGATTTTCAGTTTTTATTAAAAATTGAAGTGAGACAGGAATATGGGTGCAGCTTCTTTGGGATTGTGATATTCCCAATATTTTATAATTTTATAGTGTCTTACTGAAAACTAATTTATTGGCATGTTTTTATGGCTTGTTCTTATTGAATGTAGAACATTCAGCCTTCTTTATAGTATGAGCTTTCTTTTTCTTTCTCATTTAAGTCAGTTTATTTACTAATGTAATTATGTTAAAATAATTATAATTAGAAAAAACAGGTTTGGAAAGAAACATCACTTCCTGTTGACTTATTATTTTTTTAATCTCAGGTTTTACTGGCATTTGTTTTTTCAATGTGGTGGTGGTGGTTTTTTTTTTTTTACTGTGGTAGAATCTTCATAATATTTACTATTTTAGCAAGTTTTTCACTTTAACAACTTATAAGTGTGCAATTCAGTGGCCTTACGAACGTTCACTATGTTGTGCAACCATCAGGGACTCTGTTCTGAGCTCTAATCAGTGCACTTTCAGGACCTAGTCTGGCTGCCTCATGTAAGTGCGCTCATGCACTCCTAACTCTTCTGTGTCTGGCTTATAACTTGGATAATGTCTTCACTGTTTGTAAAGTCAAACAATATAAATCTAGAAAAGAGATTCAAATTTGAGTCCTTAAAGTGGGTCACATGAGTGGCAGTTTGAAAAGTTTGCTTTGCTTTCTTTCATATCTCATTGTTTGTGTTCCATGCTGCGATTCATGGGGTCGCAGAGTCCAACACGACTGAGCAACTGAACTGAACTACCGATGATGAAACTACTGAATCGGATTATGAAATTGTTATTTTTATGATTTCACAAGCATGAATATTTAGTGTAGTTGGGTGAAGTTACTATAAGATACGGATTGGGTTTTTTTCATTGCTTTCTTTTGCATATGTATAATAGGGACAGTTGTGATATAGAAGTAATGGAAAGAAGGAACAAATTCCCTCTTCTATTATACCTCATGCTTTAAAAATATGTTTTTACTACTGGTTTTGAAAAACTTTCCTATGACCTTGGAAACCCTAATCTTACTTTTATCCCAGTGCAATCTGTGTTGCGGTTTCAGTTATCTAGATTCTTTGTCGAATTATACTCTTCCTAAGGTGTTTGCTTTATTCAGAAAGTAACCCAGTAACAGCAAATAGCTTGTTAAAACATATTCTCTTTTGTAAATTCTTAAGGGTAGTGTGCAAAATTTTAGTTAAATTTTGAGATTCAGGGAAAATCATCTCCAAGTATTTTAGAGAAAATTTTGAAAAATACCTTTGGAGTTCTAGGGGCTTCCCTGGTGGCTCAGATGGTAAAGAATCTGCCTGCAATTCAGGAGACTGGGGTTTGATCCCCGAGTTGAAAAGACTCCACCCCCCCCCCGGAGAAAGTAATGGCTTCCCACTCCAGTATTCCTGTCTGGAGAATTCCATGGACAAAGAAGCCTGGTGAGCTACATCCATGGGATCACAAAGAATTGGACAGGACTGAGTGACTAATACTCAAGGTTCTTGAGCAAAACTGTGAATAATCTTAAATGACTATTGAGTTCAGTTCAGTTCAGTCACTCAGTCGTGTCCGACCCTTTGCGACCCCATGAATCGCAGCACACCAGGCCTCCCTGTCCATCACCAACTCCCGGAGTTCACTCAGACTCACGTCCATTGAGTCGGTGATGCCATCCAGCCATCTCATCCTCGGTCGTCCCCTTCCCCTCCTGCCCCCAATCCCTCCCAGCATCAGAGTCTTTTCCAATGAGTCAACTCTTCACATGAGGTGGCCAAAGTACTGGAGTTTCAGCTTTAGCATCATTCCTTCCAAAGAAATCCCAGGGTTGATCTTCAGAATGGACTGGCTGGATCTCCTTGCAGTCCAAGGGACTCTCAAGAGTCTTCTCCAACACCACAGTTCAAAAGCATCAATTCTTCAGCACTCAGCCTTCTTCACAGTCCAACTGTGAAGTAATAGTTGAAGTCCAACCTGGAGTAACAGGCAAATTTGGCCTTGGAATGCGGAATGAAGCAAGGCAAAGACTAATAGAGTTTTGCCAAGAAAATGCACTGGTCATAGCAAACACCCTCTTCCAACAACACAAGAGAAGACTCTACACATGGACATCTTCAGATGGTCAACACTGAAAGCAGATTGATTATATTTTATGCAGCCAGAGATGGAGAAGCTCTGTACAGTCAACAAAAACAAGACCAGGAGCTGACTGTGGCTCAGATCATGAACTCCTTATTACCAAATTCAGACTCAAATTGAAGAAAGTAGGGAAAACCACTAGACCATTCAGGTATGACCTAAATCAAATCCCTTATGATTATACAGTGGAAGTGAGAAATAGATTTAAGGGCCTAGATCTGATAGATAGAGTGCCTGATGAACTATGGAATGAGGTTCGTGACATTGTACAGGAGACAGGGATCAAGACCATCCCCATGGAAAAGAAATGCAAAAAAGCAAAATGGCTGTCTGGGGAGGCCTTTCAAATAGCTGTGAAAAGAAGAGAAGCAGAAAGCAAAGGAGAAAAGGAAAGATATAAGCATCTGAATGCAGAGTTCCAAAGAATAGCAAGGAGAGATAAGAAAGCCTTCTTCAGTGATCAATGCAAAGAAATAGAGGAAAAGAACAGAATGGGAAAGACTAGAGATCTCTTCAAGAAATCAGAGATACCAAGGGAGCATTTCATGCAAAGACGGGCTCGATAAAGGACTGTTATAAAGAGGAAAAGAGTAAGTCAAGGGTAATTCTTTCTATATTGATTTAGTCTGTTCATAGTTCTAATTGCTGTCATGTGCTAAAATGAACTGTGGATTAATAGGTGGCTTCTTTTAAGTGATAACACCCTTTGTATTAAATGCTTTTCTTCAGAGTTGACTGATGGTTACCCTTGACACATTAGAGTTAGAGGAGAGTTTCTATTACTATTCATTCGACTTGCACATTTCCTGGGGAACCAGATGTTGGACTTGAATTGATAAAGATTCATAGCCTCCTAAATGACATACTGGGGTTCTGTGTCTTAGGTACCTAAGACCATTTACTTGGTGAAGAATGAGAGTTCAGATTGTGCCTGGCATGTCAGATGCAAATAGCATTGGAAGGCAGGCTGGGTGTGAATATGTGTGTGTTTGTGTTTATCTCTGGGCTCTTTGTTCTGTCCATTGATCTGTGCCTGTTTGTGTGCCAGTATCATACTGTTTTGATTGCTATAGCTTTGTAGTATAGTTTGAAATCTAGTGTGTGATACTTCCAGCTTTTTTCTTTTTTCTAAGGGTTGTTTTATTTGAAGTCTTCTGTGGTTTCATATAAATTTTATGATTATTTACTTTAGTTCTGTGAAAAATGCCATTGGTACTGCACTATATGTAGACTGCTTTGGTTAGTATGGTCATTGTAAGAATATTCTTCTAGTCCACGTGAATGGTCTATCTTTCCATTTATTTGTGTCATCTTCAGTTTCTTTCATCATTGTTTTATAGTTTTAGAGTACAGATCTTTTACCTTCTTGATTAAATTTATTCCTGGAGCTTCAGAACATTTATTTGGGGTAACAGTGACTAGTGCAGATAGACACCAACACGGATGCAGTCTTTCCTGCTATGTTCAGTGAGGTTGTCTAAAACAGAACATCAGTTTCTTCAGTGAGACTAAATGATGGTGATTGTCTCTTGAGATGCTCTTCCCTAGTGAGTTATTAAGGTCCTGTGCTGCTAATATCTGCTGAGACCATTACCATGGTTCTTATGTATGTATGCTGCCCATGTGGCTGTTTGCTCTGTGGAAAGTCACAGTCACTTGTTTACAGAGAAAGCCATCAGAGCTACTTGTTAAGGTCAAAACACCATGTAAATTGGTTTAAACATCTCTTCCAGACTGCAGCGGTATTCAGTTCAGTTCAGTCGCTCAGTCGTGTCTGACTCTTTGTGACCTCCCATCAACCGCAGCACACCAGGCCTCCCTGTCCATCACCAACTCCCAGAGTTTACCCACACTCACGTCCATCTCATTGGTGATGCCATCCAGCCTTCTCCTCCTGCCCCCAGTCCCTCCCAGCATCAGGGTCTTTTCCAATGAGTTAGTTCTTTGCATCAGGTGGCCAAAGTATTGGAGTTTCAGCTTCAGCATCAGTCCTTCCAATGAATATTCAGGACTGATTTCCTTTAGGTTGGAGTGGTTGGATCTCCTTGTAGTCCAAGGGACTCTTAAGAGTCTTCTCCAACACCACTCTCCAAAAGCATTAATTTTTTGGTGCTCAGCTTTCTTCACAGTCCAACTCTGACATCCATACATGACTACTAGAAAAACCATAGCTTTGACTAGGTGGACCTTTGCAGCAGTATAACTTACCTGTTTTAACATGAGACTCTACCAAGCTGTCCACAGACATTGATGTCTAAGAGTCTTGTAGATACCTGTTATTCCTTTTATCCAGATACTGTTCAGATTTCTGTTCTAATCCTGGCTGGTGCACTAAATGTTGAGGTCTCTTTATTGCTCAGTATCTGAATAAATTGACAAATAAGACGTTGGAATAGTGGCAGAGGGAAAACACCAGCTTTAATACACAGGAAGGCTAGATTGGGAATGTTGCTTACCAATAGAGTTGAATACATCTGTTAATGCAAATGCTATAGATTGGTCAGTGGGCGCGGTCATCATTCACTAGGCTGATCAGCGGTGTCCTGCACATGTAGAAGTGGGGGCTCCTGTGGGCAGTTTACTCTCAAGGGCAAAAGAACACAGGTGAACTGAGCATACTCAGCTTATTAATGTGAGCTAATTAATAATCCTTGTAGAGACCAGGAGTTAGACCAGAGTTCACAGGAAGGATGCAGTAGTAGAGAAGCATTTCCTGTCTGTTTCTCTGTGTGGTTTCTTGATTTATTCATTGTAGAACATCTGTGCTGTTTCCTTGCTATGGAAAGATGAGGATTTAGTTCACTTATCCTTTTCTGTCTCCTACCCCTTCATAGTATCAACATAGTTCTAATTTTGATTAAATAAGTATTCAGTATTTACATTTTATAATTGTGTAAATACCTTTTGTCCTCATTTACTTTACTTGTTTTTATATCTTAACAGTGATGGAGCCCACAGCTTCCCCCTTCCTGTTTTAACATCTATATATAGATACTTAGTTAAATTTATTTTCTCAAAGCAGACAACAGTCTGGAATTCTTGAATGCATACTTTTGCATGAATGATCATCTCCGTGTCTCACCTTCACTGTTGTTCTTAATGTTTTCTTCTTCTTGCTGTTCTGTGTGATGTTCTGTTAACTAGATGTCATGCCTTCTTTCTCTGGATGTACTCTCCTGTTTCATAGAGCACAGACTGTGATCTCTTCCTGTATGGGATGTACGAATATATGGGACGTAAGTCTTTTTTGAGAATTTGCACGTGTGGAAATGTCTATTTTCTACCCCTTACAGTTAATAGAATCGTAGATTTGAAATAATTTTCCTTCAGTATTTAATGACGTTGCTCTATTGCTTTCTTTCAGTGTTGTCATTGAGAAGTTTGATGCTATTTTCATCTTTAATCCTCTGTATGAAATCTGTTTCTTCCTAGCAGTCTGTAGAATACTTTTTATATTCACAGTTACGAAACTTTATGATGATCTGCCTTGGCAGAGGTCTACTTTTGTCATTTGTGGTTGGACGTACAGTGAGTCCTTTTGGTCTGGAAGTCCATATCCTCTCATCCTGGAACATTTTATGGAGTTATTTCTTTTAATCCCTCCATTTTCACTGTGAAAACAGTCATCCTCACATTTTCAGAAATGTGCTTTTGCTCTCGTCTGTCCCTGGCCTACCTCCGTCAGAGGACGCTGTGGTGCAAGGCCCTCAGTGATCCCGTCTTTCCCTGCTGCCTGAGAGGGGCAGGGGCGGGCTCTGCAGCGGTGGGGGGTGCTCTGAGGGGCTGGCTGCTTCCTCAGTGGACGTCTCAGGAGCCCTGGCGCCCTCCACACCAGCCCTGCCCTCGCTGCTGTGCCTCAGTGAGCCTGTCTTTCCCTGCTGCCTGAGAGGGGCAGGGGCGGGCTCTGCAGCGGTCGGGGGTGCTCTGAGGGGCTGGCTGCTTCTTCACTGGACTCCTCAGGAGCCCTGGCACCTCCACACCAGCCCTGCCCTCACCTCTGCACACATGTGAGCTTGTTGGGCGTTTTGGTCGTGAGTTAAGATATTACTGCTCTGCTTTCTTCACTTACTGACTTTCAATTTGGCTTTCTCTGGTCTGAGTAACATGCCAGTGTATGTTTGTTCTAGAAATATATGTGCCTTTTTAATACATTGTAAGATCTGGTAGCACATCTAATGAACATGGTGAAAACTGATGACAAAAATGCTGTCACTGAATCTGGAACAGCAGTGATGTTACATGAGATTATTTTTGCTTCCTATTGTTTACAGAGTTATGCATACTGTTAATCTACTATGATTGTCTGTTGATAAGTGAAGAAGAGGTTAAAGTTCATTACAGAATAGCAAGTAAATAAAAATGTAGCTTTTTTTCCCCCTTATGCATTTACCTGGAATCCTTGATTTCCACCCGTGGACCCCATTTAGAACTGTTGAATTAAATAGAACATGGTATATCACCATTCCTAGAAAAATAGTTGAAATTGTATATCTTTCTCACTTTATTTGAAACAAAACATGAAATTTTTTGTTTACAAATGATTTATTTGCAAAAAGATGTGAGAAGATTGGTAAAAAAGAAAAAAAACCCCAATATCCATTATTATACCGATCAGAAATAACTACTGTAAACACTTGGGTGTATATTTTATCTCCTTTCTGTGCATGTGTATATATTTAAATATGTATATGTATACATAAATAGTCATAATTAGTGGAATTATATTATAAAAGCGTATACAGTTTACATTTTATTTGTCAAGTGTTTACTTCAGTTTTTGTTGTTGTTGTTGTTCAGTTACTCAGTCGTGTCCAACTCTTTGCGACCCAATGGGCTGCAGCATGCCAGGCTTCCCTGTCCATCACCAACTCCCGAAGCTTGCTCAAGCTCATGTCTATCTAGTTGGTGATGCCATTCAACCATTTCATCCTCTGTCATCCCCTTCTCCTCCTGCCTTCAATCTTTCCCAGCATCAGGGTCTTTTCCACTGAGTCATTTCTTCCCATCAGATAGCCAGCGTATTGGAGCTTCCCTCAGCTTCAGCATCAGTCCTTTCAGTGAATATACAGGACTGATTTCCTTTTGGATTCATTGGTAGAAATTACTAGTCAGTCAGTGTAGAACCGCCTGAAATCAAAGGCTTTACTGTAGTCAGTGAAGCAGAAGTAGCTGTTTTTCTGGAATTCACTTGCTTTTTCTGTGATCCAACGGATGTTGGCAGTTTGATCTCTGGTTCCTCTGCCTTGTTGAAATAGCTTGTGCGTCTGGCAGTTCTCGGTTCATAGACTGTTGAAGCCTAGCTTGATGGATTTTGAGCATTGCTTTGCTGGCATGCGACATGAGTGCAGTTGGGTGGCACTTTGGCTTCCTTGGTGGCTCAGATGGTAAAGCGCCTGTCCACACTGCGGGAGACCTGGGCTTGAGGCCTGGGTCGGGAAGATCCCCTGGAGAAGGAAATGGCAATCCACTCCAGGACTATTGCCTGGAAAATCCCATGGACAAAGGAGCCTGGTAGGCTACAGTCCATGGGGTCGCAAAGAGTCGGACACGACTGAGCGACTTCACTACTACACTACTTGAGCATTCTTTGGCATTGCCTTTCTTTGGAATTAGAAGGCAAACTGACCTTTAATAGTCCTGTGGCCTCTGCTGATTCTTCCAAATTTGCTGGCATATTTGGAAAAGTGCGGCACTTTCACAGCTTCATCTTTTAGGATTTCAAATAGCTCAGCTGGAATTCTATCACCTTCACTAGCTTTGTTTGTCCTGATGCTTCCTAAGGCCCACTTGACTTCACATTCCAGGATGTCTGGCTCTAGGTGGGTGATCACACCATCGTGGATATCCAGGTCATTAAGGTCTTTTTTTGTGTAGTTCTGTGTATTCTGCTTCTGTCCATACTGTTTCTGTCCTTTATTGTGCTCATCTTTGCATAGAATGTTCCCTTGGTGTCTCTAATTTTCTTGAAGAGATCTCTGTCTTTCCCATTCTGTTGTTTTCCTCTACTTCTTTGCCTTGATCACTGAGGAAGGCTTTCTTATCTCTCTTTGCTGTTCTTTGGACTCTGCACTCAAACGGGTGTATCTTCCATCTTCTCCTTTGCCTTTTGCTTTTCTTCTTTCCTCAGCTATTTATAAGGCTCCTCAGACAACTGTTTTGTTTTTTGCCTTTTTGTTTTTTGGGGATGGTTTTGATCACCACCTCTTGTACAGTGTCACGAACCTCCATCCATAGTTCTTCAGGTACTCTGTCTATCAGTTCTAATCCCTTGAATCTATTTCTCACTTCCACTGTGTAATCTGAAGGGATTTGATTTAGGTCATACCTGCATGGCCTTCTTTCTTCAATTTAAGTCTGAATTTGGCAATAAGGAGTTTATGATCTGAGCCACAGACAGCTCCCGGTCTTGATTTTGCTGACTGTATAGAGCTTCTCCATCTTTGACTGCAAAGAATATAGTCAGTCTGATTTTGGTATTGACCATCTGGTGATGTCCATGTGTAGTCTTTTGTGTTGTTGGAAGAGGGTGTTTGCTATGACCAGTGCATTCTCTTGGCAAAACTCTGTTAGCCTTTGACCTGCTTCGTTTTGTACTCCAAGACCAAATTTTCCTGTTACTCCAGGTATCTCTTGACTTCCTACTTTTGCATTCCAGTCCCCTGTGGTGAAAAGGACATCTTTTTTTTGGCATTACTTCTAGAAGTAACTAGACCTACTTCTGGTAGGTCTGCATAATAACTATTCAACTTCAGTTTTTTTGGCATTAGTGGTTGGGGCATAGACTTCCATTAATGTGATATTGAATGATTTGCCTTGGAAATGAACCAAGATTATTTCAATTTAATGGTTATCTAATATTCAATTTTATGCAAATACCATAATTTACAATTTTAAGTTATTTTCTGTTTTACTATTTAAAAATGTCTTGTGCTAATTTCTTGTAGCTAACTCTTACCAAACACCTTTAGTTAATTATTTCAATAATCTGTTATGAATAATTTTAAATACATGGAAAATTTGAAAGAATTTTAGAGTGGACACCTGAATACTCTCTATGTAGTTTGTATAATTAACTTTTAGTGTGTTGACTTTACTGTAAATCTAGTCAATTATCCATTCTTCTTACATTTTTTGGTAAATATTTAGATGCTGAGTCATATAATTTTCAGGCAAATTTTATAAAAAATTTTCTAAATCCTCCATGATTTTTAGTAATAATTTATACAATTTGAACTCTTGTCAACACTGGGTTTCTTGTTTTAATGTAACTTTTTAGATACTTTTTGATTTATAGATTTTTACTAAATTTTCTCATTTTATCTAAGATGACTTTCTTCATATATGATACTCATAAAACAATGTTTATATATCGTTTACTTTAATTATCTAATTTCTCCTCTAGATTTTGGAAAGGAATGTATGTAATTTGTTCTATATGGTGCTTAATGTTTTTTAAGGGGGACATTATACTTGTAACTTTTAAATGTACACTTGAGGAAAGTAATCAAGAAATCACTAGTCCCTTTTAGTGTTTGTAATAAGTGTGTAAATAAGTATAAACTGGAATATTGGCTCTAGCACATTCAGTCTTTTTTCTTTGTCGCAGTGTCAATGGACTGATGGAGAAAAAGGACATGTTCCAGGCAGTCAGAGCTAGAAGTAGAATCTCATGAATTAAGCAGTAGAATCTCATGAATTAAGCGCTTGTTCACTCACTCACTGTATCATGTTTCACTTCTTGGACTTTGGTTTTGTCACTTGGCCCTCTATTCCTTTCAGTCTAACAGTATGACTGATAAAAAGACGTAAGAGTAATAAAGATACAAATTTGAAGTGTTAAGGAACCTAGGGCTCTTGGTGGATGGATAGTATGAGGCAGTTGAAGCAAGGAAATGATTAGAAGGTCGCAGGGCTTACACAGCAGTGTTATAAATGAGAAATTGCCTGCATTCTGTTTTAAGAGGAATCGATAATTATTTAACTTTGGTATAGCTATTTAAAAAGCCGTTTGGAAATCCCGCTAGAAATAATGTTGACTTTGTTACTTGTGGAGCATTCAGCGAAATCTCTTTATTTACAGCTGGGGTCGAAATGCAGAGAACTGAAAGATATTCATTTTGGCCAGTGTTACAAGATCTCAGATGAAGGCATGATCGTCATAGCTAAGGGCTGTCTGAAATTACAGAGAATATACATGCAGGAAAACAAACTAGTAAGTACTTCTTATCATCCTCCTATTTTTCATTTAACTCTTGAATTCCTTATAACTCAGTGTTACCAGTTTTTTTCTGCTGATTTCTTGTGGTGGTTTAGAGGCAGATTCTACTTCAAAGCAAGAATCTTCTTGAAAAACAGTGATTTTTATAATTTGGCTTTACAGTCCTGTGGACGCTTGCTTGTATGTGGTGCTTACATGTTAAAAATCTTCATTGGCGTGTGCTAATGTGCTTTTTCTAAACTGTGACAGTGGTAAAAATTAATTGGAAAAAATGAAATTTGGCTGCCAAACATGAGTATGTAGTTGTCATTCCCTCTGATTCCCCTAGGGATTATGGTAATTTTAGATAGTTAGGAACTTTTAATATTCAAGAAGATGCACATTTGTGAAATAGAGCCTTTCACTTAGTATGACGTAAAATGGAATTCAGTAAATTGAGACAGATAATCTTGGTAGTTACATAGGTTTTAGAGTGTTACATAGAATTTATATTTTAAGCACATGTGTAGATAAGCATACACTGTTTTATAAATATATTTAAAACCATGTAATTTTCTCTTTTTGAGATATACTTTACATATCATAAAACTTTTAAAATGTACAATTCAGTATTTTTTAGTATATTCATAAAGTTATGCAGTCATCACTAATTCTAAAATGGTTTTATTATCCCATAAAGAAACTTTGTGTCCATTAGCTGTCCCTCTTCATTCCGCCTTCTTCTAGCTCGTGGCAACTGGTAGTCCACTTTTGGTTTCCGTGGATTTGTCTATTCCAGACTCTGTGTAAACAGAGCACAGTACGTGGCCTTCTGTATCTGCCTTCCTTGCCTGACCGTATTTTTCCAAAGCTCATTCCTTTTTATAGCTGAATAATATTCCAGATTCATTCAACTTTGATTTGACGAGTATGCAATATAGAAAAGGAAAACTTTTTAACATAAAGAGCTGTCACTGCAGAGGCATTAGTAGAGTTCTTGATGTTGAAAAAATACTCTACATTAAAATGTAGGCAAGATGGTCCTAACCATGTATCAGATTTACAAAGATGTGCTTTTTAACTATATCTGCAAATTTAAGAGATCTTTTTGTTGCCCCTCCCCCCTAGAGTTAGTTTACAAAATTTAGTAAATACCTCTTACATATTAAGGTAAGTCTTGAAAAGTCTCTAAGAAGTCTCAGCACTTCAAGTAAGATAGTGCTTTTTTTAAAAAAAGAAAAAAAGATTATAGTAAGAAGAAAGTTGAAACACTGTGAATTAAAAGTATATGCTTTTATTAACACATAGAATTAAATATTTCTCTAAAATTACATAACAAAAATACTTTCTATTCCTCTTTACACTTAATACAATTTTAATAATCACTCCTGAGTCTTCTTGTTCTTTTGGAGACAGTAGGGTCTTCTGGGCCAGAGAGAGTGAATTTTTGAATCCTGCACTGTGACCCTAGGAAAGCTACTTAGGGTTTCTGAACGTCTTTTGCAAATTGGGTTCTTAGTATTTGTCTTTTTGCGGGTTGTGGTTTTGAGGATTAAATGACATAATGTCCTTAAATTGTGCAGTATTAATTCTGACTCATAGGAAACATAAAATAACTGGTGGTTTTTATGAGAT
>SJYG01000279.1:223939-242784 GCA_006410535.1 Litocranius walleri | reverse complement strand
GTGTTTGTCGTCTGTTTCCACTTTACACTCAAGATAAATTAAAAGATGGTAATCCCAACTTAAAGTTTTTAATATTTCTCACATAATGGAAACATTTGTTGACTTTTTAATATTTGTTTTCTTGTTGAGCAGAACCAGAGAAACATTTTTATGTTTTTATTTGTCTTTAGGGTGAAAACCTTTTATTAATTAGAGAAAACAACATAAAATGAAATTTAAAATTGACATTGAGAAAGGGCAAAACAAATCCTCCCTGATCAAAGTCGTGTTTGTTTGGTTGTTCACTTTCAATGTCCCAAATCAACATTACAAAATACACAGGTGCGCCTCTGCACCCAGGCCAGTTTCCTTTCCCTGTCTCTTGAAATGCATCGTCTGTGAGCCACTGATTCATTCCAGGAGCATTTCAGCCACCCAGAAGCTGACTGACCTACAGTTTGAAACCCTGCCCCGAGCATAGGATCCCTCATACAGAAGACTCTCTACACATCTGTGTATCAGCGGAAAAGTTTGGTCAGTGGTTTCTCAAAGGAATTAACCGTGTTTTTTGAAGGTTCTAGTTTTATTCAAATGTCCTTGATATTATGGTCCATTAGAAAGATATTATGTACTTAGATGCTAAAGGAAATAAGTTTTTAATGTAGTGTTATTCAGGAAACATTTTGATTTCATTGTAAATTTGAAGTAATTTTTCCTGTATTTTAGTTCAATGAAATTCTTTCAATTTAGAAAGAGAAATTGAGAATCATTTGAACTCTTCCTGTTGGACAGTTAAACTGTTGATAACTCATCTCCCATAGGAACTTTGGTTTGTATTTTTAGTAATTATGAATAAGGTGAAATATTTGAATTACTTGCAAAGCTGCGATTTTAAGTAGTCTGGGTTTTTTCTCTCTGAGATGTATTATCATTAGTTCCTTAGCAAGAAATATTTTAAACAGGGTAAGTAGAAATAATAATCTGGTTAATGACAAATAATATTTATATATGCGGATATATAATTATACTGTATATTTAATTATAGACAGGGACAATAAATGTCATTTAATAAACAACTAATACAGATACTTAGGAGAATATTGTGTTTGAAAGGATGGCAGCAGAACTTTACCTGTACAGATAGATATTGATCATTAGCCCAATTATTTTGCTAATTCTCATATCAGTCTTCTTAGGAAGAACCTTCTTGAGAGTGTTAGAGTTTCATTGTGTGGCCTGAAAACAGTCACAGTGCAGTGCTTTTCTAAAGCATAAAGCTTGCTGACTCCAGAATGTCAAACTGTGTGCTTTTATATACACTGAGCATTTGACTAAGTATATACCATTTTTAATATTATATCTTGGCCTTTAGATGGCAGCATTGTCTTTGTATATTTCACTGACATAGCTTTTGTGTCCTTGATGTAACTGTAAAGATAAAATGCTTGTACATGGGTTTTTGCAGATATTTATGGTTTATTTTTAATTTTGTCGTTTAAATGATTTTAGTGAAATTTTCTTTAAAAACATGAAATGCTTAACTTTATCTTGAGTGTTACATGGTGAACTTGCCATCTTACCCAAAGTAGCAGAATATTTAAGTGTGCTTATTTGTGGCACTGTAAGTAAGGTAGACGTTAGAATGGGGAAAGGGATGCGTTTTTTACCAGAGGGAGCTTTATGCGGGTGTCAAGTGAGGACAATGACTGGACATTTTTGGATTCAGATGATTGATGGTGAAGCAAAGAATTGAGGACTTAGATGTAAAATCTACCCCCCCCGCCAAATAATGGTTTTTTGTTTTAGTCATTTTTTGAATGAGACAGGTGCCATCCACCTAGATTGGATGTATCTTGCATTTTCTATAAAATGTTGTATAGATTATAGAAACAGATCTGAGGAATACAACTATAATGAGTGTCTACATATTGTATGCAGCCATCTGCTGTCTATTAGCTGTAGCATTAATATCACTTCTGTGCAGTACTGGCTACAAAATTGTTCTAAAGCCGTGTTTAGTTTGTGTATATAGTTATTGATGATCTAGAAACTTCCTTAAGTATATTTTCTCTGCTTTTTAATTTCCTTGCTCCAGATTTTGCTTCTCTACAGTTTGAACAGAAGTTCTTTGGGCACCTTTTTATTTAATTTTAAAATGATGGGGTCAGATAGATTATCTTCATTTGCTATCCAACTTGATGTCTTGAAGTACTTATGTCTTAAAGGTGTCTTAAAGTTTTATGATTTTGAAAATGGTTTCTATCCTAAGGCTTAGGGTCAGCATATTTGCTATATATGTGTTATACTTATTTGGCTTATTTTTAGGATCTTCTACTTTGTAGAGTTGAGTTATGAACTAGTATAGATTTCGGAGTTACCCAAGAAACTAGTAATATATTATGAATAGATTTTAGGAAGTTTTTGGGAAATGATGAATGTTTTCTGGTTAAAACTTGATTTCCTGACAGGTAATTATGACTTTTTGTTTTTTTTCAACCTCCTGGTGAATTATTTTGCTAGTTTTATAATTCTGTACCATCTCCTTTGGCTCCTGCTGTAACATTACTTGTAACATTGTTTTTAATGTTGCTATCCTTTGGAGGCCTACATGTATGAAGTAGGATCTAAATTTACCTCTCTTGGTTTCCTTCTTCCAGGCTGGAAGCATTTTAGGGAATGAATGAAGCAAACACTTAAGTTTGAGTTGAAATGAATTCATCCCATGATCCAGCTGTTTCTTAATCATGTGATGCAGTTAATTATCTTAATTTTTGTACTCTGATATCCTTGTTTGTAGAAAGGATATAATACTACCTCAGACTTGTTCTTAGGCAGATCAGACTAAAAGAGATTGAGGTGAAGTATAAAATGTTCAGTCGCTCAGCTGTGTACAACTCGTTGCAACACCATGGCCTCCCTGTCCATCACCAACTCCCGGAGTTTACTCAGACTCATGTCCATTGAGTCAGTGACGCCATCCAGCCATCTCATCCTCTGTCTTCCCCTTCTCCTCCTGCCCCCAATCCCTCCCAGCATCAGGGTCTTTTCTAATGAGTCAGCTCTTCACGTCAGGTGGCCAGAGTATTAGAGCTTCAGCTTCAGCATCAGTCCCTCCAATGAATATTCAGGACTGATCTCCTTTAGAATGGGTTGGATCTCCTTGCAGTCCAAGGGACTCTTAAGAGTTTTTGCCAACACCACAATTCAAAAACATCTATTCTTCAGTGCTCAGCCTTCTTTATGGTCCAACTCTCACACCATACATGACCACTGGGAAAACCATAGCCTTGACTAGACGGACCTTTGTTGGCAAAGGCATGTCTCTGCTTTTTAATCTGCTGCATATAGTTCCAAATGTAGAAGCATTTATTAAAAGCTTTTTCTTTCTCTCCCAATCAGAGTTCACTTTCTGGAGCCTACCCGTTTGTACTGGCTGTTGTCAGTGCCTGCTGTCACTGACTGTTCCTGATTTCATCCATTAGTTACCCACAGTTTAATTCTTTATTTTTGCTGCTTGCTGTAATTTGAGGTTGTTGAAGCAGCTAAGTGAGTAGATTGGTAGCCATATTATCATCAACTAGGGTAGGTAAGGTAAACATTTGCATCAAAGCTTAAATAGCAGTAACTGATTCAGCATTCTATTAAGCCTTGTCTTTCCTGACTCTTTCTTTTCACCTTAGAGTGAATATATTAAGGGATTTGGTCCCTGTGACCCTCCAATACCCCCACTACATTCTTGTTATCTTATTTCTCAAATACTCTTTGAGAAGTGAGTTTACTTGTAATCCAGACATAAGTGATGTACATTTATGAAGGATTCCATTTTATAAGTACTCACTTTGGCTTCCAAAGTCTCCTAGGGTGGATATTCATCTTCATTGCCTTTCCCCTCTGAATGGACAAAACATTTACTTGCATCAAGAGTGGTAGTTCCCAGTAAACAGTGATGCACAAATATGGCATTCTAGAGAAGGCGACATTAAGGTATTAAACTTCATCTTGTCTTTGTTACTACATTTCAGAATTTTGCTTTCAGTTCTTGATATTTAAAAAGACTTAGTAGTGGTTATCTCACTGAGTGTTTATCATATACCCAGGCACAATGTAGTTTTACATAATTAATTTTCACTTATTCCATTTTACAGATGAGGAAATTGAGCCCTCGAAAGATTACGTAACAGTAGATAAATGTCACAGTCAAGGTTTCAACTCAGATCTGTTGGATTCCCAAGCATTTGTCTTCAAGACATTACAGATGGAGCTAAATGTGTATGCCTTTGAACCAAGCAGTAATTTCCGAAAGGCATTATCCCTCTTAAAACATTTACTGATAGGTGCTGTAAGCCATCAAAGGAGGAAGTTAATTGTTAGCATGAGCAGAAGATCCTTTTGCTAGAATAATAACTGATTTTAGGGGGAGCTGCTAATACTAACAGAGATACACTGAACTCTTTTCTAGGAAAATTAGTAAAATTGTCAAAGAGAAGTAGTATCTTCTGGAGAGTGTTTAATGTTGATATTAATCCTGTATAAATATAAACATAATTTTATTAGAATTGCACTCAGGCAACATTTTTTACTTTTCACAAACATAATGTATTTTTTGTGAAGTTTGTGTTTAGAAGCTAAATACTATTTTGTTTTTGTCTAATAGATTTAATAAGAATTCTAATGAGTGAATGAACTGACAGCTTTCCACTCTGTCCCTCAACTCTGTTTCAGATGTAGATTTGGTGCAGTTAAAAATGGAGTACCTACCGTTGTGCCGGGCACTCAAATAGTGTAAGGAATTTAAAGAGTTATACTGCCAAAGAAAGGATATCCTTTTCTAGTGATAAGTGCTGTGGAAATGCCAGTCGCAAAATAAGTACTTCTGTGAGAGACCAGGGAGGAATCCGGAAATCCTGTAAACAGTCGGTGGCGTTTGAATGGGATCTTGATTGCTGCTTAGCCATGTGGTGGCTGTGACCAAGCAAATGCTCTTGTGAGGAAAGTGCAGCTCTGGGAAGCAGCATTGACAAAACAAGGCGCCAGAGAAACACGTGGACTGCCTAGTTAGTGATGGGTGTCAGAGTAAGGTTAGGGTTTTATCGTGGTGCGGGAAGTGTTCATAATTGGGTCTGTGAAAGAAGGCAGGGACCAGGTTGTTAAGTTTCTTGAATATCATGCTAAGAAATTTGTGCATCTTTTGGTAACTGGGATTGTACTTTGAGATTTCTAATTTGAAATGTGGTCAAATATTTCAGTCTTGTATGTTTTCTAATTTTAGGAAATTAAAAACATTCAAAATACTGAAAAGAGTAGTAACATCTGTAACATGTGCCCGTCACCTAGACATCGACAGTTATTCGCCTTTTTGTTAAATTTGTTTCTTCTTGAATTAATAAAGCAAATAAACTTTAAGTCCCTGGTCTTACCTCCCATGTTACCACTGTCTCTTTCTGGAGGTGACTACTGTGATGATCTCAAATGCTTAAAGACCCAGCGGCCTTAGCAAACATGATGGACAGCACAAGCAAGGATCTAGCCGTGCTCAGTGTGTGGCCGCAAGTGCTTTGTGTCTGACGTTACCTGGTTAACTTCGGTCTCACACAGTTTGTCAGGCTACAGTCTCCTTTGTTTACTTTTAAGTTGTTTTTGGTATCTAGCCTAATGAATATGTAATGCCTCCTTTTAAACTTTTAGTGTTCTATATATGAATGTGTCTCCTGTTTTTCCATTCATGTTAAGGGACCCTTATATTGCTTCCTTTGCTTTGCTTTATAGGTAAGGTTAACAATAAAAGCTTTGTGTAAGTCTCTTGGCTTATCTATGAGAATTTCTCTGGGAGCTAGTCTAGAAATGTAATTAGAGGGAGCTAAGATATCAGATATATTTTGAAATTTTTGATAGATGATGTCAAGTTGCTCTTCATGAGTAACTGAAATCATGGTTTACAGATGTATCTTGGTGATGGACTGTCAACTCTTTCGAGGGTAAAGAGTATCAGTGTTTCCTTTTTATCCCATCCACCCACATATTGGCACATAGTAGATAATAAATGTTGGTTTAGTGACTAATGGCTTACTGTTGTATTGAATATACTTTTAAAGGTATTTCTTCTAGCATTTTGGGAACATGCTTTAAAAAGTGGGTGGGCTTAACCTTATAAATAAAAGCTTGAAAAATAGGTTAAAGATGGAGAGTCAGTGGTTTTCTGACTTTTCAAGTAAGTAAATTTCTTTGATCTAGTTACTCTGTTAATGATGCTCTTCTTCATGTATCAAGTTTACCTAGCCCAAGTCATTAATGTTCTCAAGGATTATTTTCTGGGATAATATTTCTTAACAACATGCCATTCTGATGAACTAGAATATTTATCCTTGTCAAAATTACATTGACTCGTATCTTCTTACCATTAATAAAATTGGTTTTATTTTGTTCAGTGATATTCAAAAGATCTACTTTAATTAAAAGCTAGAGTCATTTGGCAAACTTGAAAAAAAGTTAAAATGTTACTTGGCATATTTTTCAATCTGCAGAATGAATGCATTTTTATTCATTATACATTCTTTGGTAGTGCTTACCATCTCTCTTTTAAAACTGTTTTTCTGTTTTCCTTCTGTGGGTATCTCTTTTGTCAGATATCTTGGTAAGGACTTAGCTGAATTGTATCCCTTCATTTTAAAGGCATAGAAAGCCATGAAGAATGACTGGACGTGTGTGTATGTCTTCTCTTGTGCACCGGTGTGGAAGAGGGCAGGCAGCAGCTTCGATAATATCCAAATAAGTTTTCTTTGGATTGTATCAGTTTTGTTTTTTGTTTCTTTTTTACCCAGCATGTTTATTTAACTAATTGTATTAATTTAATGACATTAAATTTAGTTCACAGATTTTTGGGGGCCCATCAGCTGATGATAGGAGTTCCTCAGATTCAAACAGAATCACAAGTTGAAGTAAGCGTGATATTAAAAACTGATACAGATATTCCAGTGTTGATAATGAAGAATTTATTATAGCTAAAAGTTTTATTGTTTAGTTGCTAAGTTGTGTCTGATTATTTAGCGACCCCATGGACTATAGTCTACCAGGCTCCTCTGCCCATGGGTTTCCCAAGCAAGAATACTGGAGTGGGTTTTGTCATATCTTTCTCCAGGGGATCTTCCTGACCCGGGGGTCGAACCTGAGGCTCCCGTCACGTCTCCTCCATTGCAGGCAGATTCCTTACCACTCAGCCACTAGGAAAACTCAGAATAGGAGACTCAGTATTTGCATACTGTTAATTTTCATTTTTTGATCAGGTTCTAGATCACTGGGAATAAGTCTGTTCTGAGTTTAAAGTCTATAGTTGGCAGATCACCCCAGCACTGCAGTTCTTTGCTGGCGTTATTTCCCACTTACACGCTCTGTAGTTTAGATCTTTCTTTTTTGTCTGTTTACTTTACTTTTTGTTAGTTTTCGAGGAGTGCATATTAAAAAATCAGAAAGAGATTTGGAACAAATCAAATTATTTCTCAAATATAAATGTGAAAGTGCTGTCTCAGTCTCTGTGCTTGCGAGTGGGTTGAGATAAAGAGCCCAATCATTAGACTTAGCAAATAGAAGCTTTGTAAGGTTAAACGACTGTGGAGTGCCGGGAGTGCATTAAGTCTGCCTTTCATGAGCACACATTCTTCAGTTACCTTTCTAGGCTGTCAGTCAACAGGTGAGATGTGTTGCTTAGATCTGGTGAGAAATTTTGGCATATAGCTATCACAGAGGTGTTGGTGTATTAAGATATACAAGACTTAATTCCATTTACTGTTTTCGTGATTAGGCTTTACGGGAGAAGAATTTCTCTTTTTCTAAAATGTGCCTTTCAGAAGGTCTTTTATAAACTGTAGTTGAATCTGGCTACCAGCTGATAAGATGCTTCTTTTCAAGTATTTTTTATAGTTGTTATCAAAAGATGCATTGTCATGAAAGTGCGTCCAAGACACCCTGTGGTAAGGACTGTTCCTGTTTCTGCTGCAGACTCTGCTTATCCCCATTACCTGTATTGTTTCTTTTGCTATCTTTCTTCATGTTCTTATTAAAGGTCCAGAATGAATTACCCAGGTGAGAGGATTGGGGTAAAATCTTTTCCTTGGACTGTACCTTCTGATTTTTAGTAGCTGAGAAATTGAGGCCAGATGAAATATGTACTATTTTGATATTACTTATTTTTTAACCTTCCAATTGCTTCCTATTTTATGTAGCCACATAAAATTTAGGTTGCAGAAAAGACCAATATTGTATTTTTCTTTAATGAGTGCTCTACTTCGCTATTTTGGTTTCTAAACTGTGATAGAAATTAGTTACTCCAGGAGAGTCCTTGGGAGTAGAAAATTTGTTGAGTCTATTGCCAGGTTTTCATTGACTATTTTTGATTTAAGCATAATATCTAGGTATTTATCATTTGCTGTAATGTGATACATAAATGAATATATTGAGAATCTGTAATCCAAAGATAAATAGTTATATATCAGACTCCTAATTAAACTGTGTCTGGGTGATTATTCTTATTTTTATTTTCCCCTTGTTGAATATATATCTCTGAGAAAACAAAGAGGAAGGTGTATATTTAAATTCATTGTTTTTAAAATGCCTATCAAATGACTACAGATTATAAAATTATCTTCATCATTTAATGCTGGTTTTTTGCTTTGACTCCTCTGAGAACATGGTATAATTAGGTTAAGCTGAGTGGGAATCAAAATACAGCCCCATGCCTGTTTACTAGGTTAATGCTAACTTTAAATATTTGACCCTGGTGGCTCAGAGGATGAAGCATCTGCCTGCAATGCATGAGACCCAGGTTCGATCCCTGGGTTGGGAAGATCCCCTGGAGAAGGAAATGGGAACCCACTCCAGTATTCTTGCCTGGAGAATCCCATGGACAGAGGAGCCTGGCGGGCTACGGTCCACGGGGTTGCAAAGAGTCAGACACGACTGAGCGAATTCACACACACACATAGGTAGTTTGGGGGCTTCCCTTGTAGCTCAGTTGGTGAAGAATCTGCCTGCAGTGCAGGAGACCCAGGTTCAATCCCTGGGTTGGGAAGATCCCCTGGAGAAGGAAATGGCAACCCACTCCAGTATCCTTGCCTGGAGAATCTCATGGACAGAGGAGCCTGGTGGGCTGCAGTCCGTGGGGTCGCAAAGAGTTGGGCACAACTGAGTGACTAACACTTATAGATAGTTTGATATTTTATATGTTTTAAAGTCTTGCAGGACACAATTTTATATACACACATATATTGACATATTAATAAGTACTTTTTAATCATATGTAATTGTAGTCAGTTCCATTGTGTAATCTATGGTATATTTTCATAAACTATAATTGTTTCAAGCTTATGAGTGAAGAACTTAAAGGAAAACAGTGTGAAAGATAATAGTATGTTGTATATTCCACTGGATTCTGTCATGGCCTAAGACATTTCTAAAGGCTGGCTTTGTTATGATTTATGTCTACAACCCAGAAATACTCTTGCTAAACTACTGCATTCGTCATTTCAGAAACTTGTGGTGGTTGACGGCAAACATTTCTCCAGTTACTCGTCTCTGTTCTCATTATGTTCTCAGCTAGTCTGTTTACTCTACATTTTCTGTTGTCATCTTGCTTTCTTCCAGTATGTGTTCAAGCTGAGCAAACAATGAGTTTTTTGGTTAAATATTCTTTAAGAATTCAACCACATTTATTACTTTCTAGTACTCTGTCAACTTCCTTTATTATTTCTTTTTAATCCATTGATAATTTGTTGTAGGTTTCAAGGCTTCAGTCTAATCATGTAAGCTCCTTAAAAATGGGGATGTCTTTTAATTTGTATATGGTAACTGACTGTATATTTGTTAATGTTTTCACTAAATGGTTAAAAATTAATCTTTTTATACTTAAAAATTATAAATTTTCTGAAAAAGACAGTTAAGATGAACCATTCTATTCTGAAGTCCATTTCGTTTTCTTCTGGAAAATTTTTTTTTGTGCCCAAAAGAAAGATCTTAAAAGTTAATATCTTTAATGAGGCACATGTCAGTCACTTTAAGTATGATTATTTATACTTTAGTATGTATATGTAATATACGTTTTGGTATAAAAGATTCAGTTTTTATAAACAGCTAAACTGGTGAAATATATTTATTCTGTAGTGGTGTCAAGTAATTTTCATTAGTGTTCTTCCCAGAAAAATGGCGGTCATGCTTTGAGGAAGTAAAATCTTTCCTCAAAGATAAGAGAGAGGTATGTCCTCCTCAAGAATTAAGTAGCTTTTAAGAACTGATTTTTAAAAACTGAATCAAGGCTTGTGACTTTAAAGTTGTTTTCTTTTTTATTGCGAATTGCCTATTAGATAGTTGGTTTGCATTGCATTGAGGATAGCTGAGTTGTTTCAGTGCTTTCGCCAGTGTGTTTTCCTTCCTTGCTTTCAGAAAACTCTAACAAAAATCTCTTGAGCTTGCTTAGCATTGTGGTCGTTTTTCTGTTGTCATTTTTAATCACTTGATTTTTCTTAAAAAGATGGAAGTTAACAAATTGCATTTATGTTTGTTTAGAAGAGCTTGCTTTTATTGTTGCAGTTAGAAAGAGATAAGTATAATATTTGATACATATCTTGATTGCGTGAAAGTGAAGTTGCTCAGTTGTGTCCGACTCTTTGCGACCCCATGGACTGTAGCCCACCAGGCTCCTCCGTCCATGGGATTCTCCACGCAAGAGTACTGGAGTGGGTTGCCATTTCCTTCTCCAGGGGAATCTTCCCAACCCAGGGATCGAACCCGGGTCTCCTGCATTGCAGGCAGACGCTTTAACCTCTGAGCTATGTGTTAGTACCCAAAAAATGTATCAAACATATCTGGCATTAAATTTAATTAGAACATCAACATTGCATGCTTTCAGCATGATATATCATGCAGACGATTACACTGACAGTTTTTAATACTTTATATTCTTATTTTTTAAGTATCATAAATTGGTTCCATTTGTGTTATTATCTTTTGGTTCTTTAATATGTCCTAATAGTTTTATAGAATCAAAAATTAGGGAAAGAATACAGCAAAAGAAGCATAGATAGGTATCTTGTTAGAATAATGTAGTTTATTTCTTCATTTTCTTGGAGAATTAAATGGCATTTGGAAAATTTAAGGAGAAAATTGGGCAAGTATTGGGTCAGCAAGCTGTATTGTTTATCCTTGGATTAAATTGTGCTTTTTCAGTTTAGAAGTGCTACCTTTTTCTGGTGTACCTAGATGACTTTCTTCTGTAAAGTCAGTCCAACTGTGTATATAAGCATCATCTGTTTTTATTTATGAGTCTATTTAAAACCATCACATTATAATAATATACTTTATGATACTTTTAGATTACAGTCAAGATAGACTTTTTTTTCCTTTTTAAGAAGAGTAAAATAGTGCTGACTATTGGTCAGGATTAGTATAGGAGATATTTCAGATACAGTCATTTTCAAAGATGTAAATCATTATCGGTTGGTGTATGGATTTGCCCAGTGTCACAGTTTCATTCTTCAGATGTGAGAGCCTTTCCCCTTTCTCTCCATCAAGGCATATCTTTCTTTAGCTGTTGTACATACTAATTTCTCCAGTTATTGGAATTAACTTGTAATCACCTTAATGCTTACTCCTCACCTTTGAGATTTTGTATTTATGTCTTAAGTTAGTTATTTGTTTTTATGCATTATAATATTAAAGGTATATTAAGTTTGCATGGGTATATTATTGATCAAGTACCTTTCCTTTCTTAAAAAAAAAAGTGACTTAACCTTGAAAGTGATCTTAGAAGGCCTCTAAACCTGCTTTCTGCAAATCCTTTTATTGCATGCCTAATGAGCTGTGTGTGTGTGTGTGTGTATGAAGGTTATTTATTAATGAATATATAAGAACTCATGCAATATTCTAATAACAGTTGAAAATGTGTTAGTGAAATGGTATCAAAGTGGTATTTGACCAAATTTTTAAAATTTCTAGCATTGAAAGTTATTCCTGTTACTGCCTTAAAGGTTACATATACTCACCACATTGTTTAAACAAAACTGGAGGAACTTATTTTCAGTACTGATAAGTACCAAATTAGTGTGAGAATCCACAGTTTAACAGTCTAAACCTTGCCTCTTCTGAATATGTACATTGTTTTAGGGGACCTTCCCATTTTAGGTGGTGTATGGTGCTAAGCAGTGGTCCTCGTAAAACTTTTGTGGTTTCATTTACAATTAACATGCTCTTTGACAGCTGGCCTTTATTAATCTCACACCATGGGTTTGAAACTTTTTCCTTAAAGCATTATAGTTGAATTACAATACATTGTGTCCTTTGTTTTCTCCTGGAAAAGGATTTAAACAAACTTTCTATTGCACCTGTTGAATATGTATTTCATAGTAACCACCATGAAGTTTGAAGCATTTGAGAAGATGAAGAAGCAGAGATAAAAGATACATATTCAAGAAGGCTTGGTTTCACAGTTGGTGCATAATCCTTTCTGCTGTCATTGGTACCCTAACCCTGTACCTTCCAGAACAAAAGCAGCTGAATTGGAAATTGTGGGAGCTGGGGAGCATTCAGTTGGCAGCCCATCGCTTGGCCCATAGGCGTTGTCAGCTCTCAGTTTGATGCCCTTTATTCTTTCTGACAGATGTGAGGTAGGGTCTACAAGGGGGAAGTCATTACTAGAGAGAGGGCAGTGTCAGATCAAAAGTAACCAGTGATCAAACAAGGTAAAGGGCTGTGGAAAATAGGCTCTCTTTCTGGCCTCAACACCTGCCTGATCACTGAAGGGGATAGTTTTTCTGTGTCAGGGCAAGTTGATTTTCTTTGATGTACAGTGAATTAGAAGTCAGAATGGAAGCTTAACTGGAGTGCAGAAGATTTTTACATCCTAGTTCTTGAGCAGTTTAGATGTTTAAATGTTTTACTTTAATTATCTAGAGGTTATAGAGTCATTCTCTGTAGAATATAAAGACTCACCCCTACTAACTTTGTTATCAATATTTCTTTAGAGATAGTATTAATGAACAAGCAAATTTCAATATAGTATACTACAGGCTGAGAAGTCATCAGACTCTTTCTTTCAAATATCTAACTAGAACTAATCAGAACATTAATATAATTATAATGGTATATAACAAATGCTAAGCATAGCACATAGTAGGACCCTTCAGTCCTACTTCAGTAAAATTTCAAAAGTAACCTCACTAAGTAATTTTAAAAAAATTGAATTGACTCTTTCTCCCTAGTGGGAAAATTATTACTGTTATTATTAGAAATTATTATTGTATTTTGTCTTAAAGTAACCCTTTCTAACCAAATTATTTGAAAGAAAATTTAATGAGACAGTCTCACTGAGGTTTTATATGTGTGGTTCTTTTCTCTGCCCTTTCATCTTTATAGATATGTGACTAAAGTCTGGAAGAGGATGATATTTTTATCTTCTGTTAGTTTTCTATATGGATAAATTGACAGTTGAGGCACATTTCTAAAAATTTCAGTTTTTCTTCACATTCGGTTAAAGATTTGACTGCTACTAGATTTCACTGTCTAATTTTTGCTATTTTAAATACTGCTGAATTTCATCCAGGCTCATAGTTAGCAGTCATTTGTCTTCAAATGAGAATTTACAGCCTTTTAAAAATTATTTTTAATCTAATAATGTATCTGCTTATCTTTGCCAAAAGTTTCATTTCTGTCTGTTTTTGATAATTAGGTAACATAAATCTCCTTTCTTCATTCAGAATCTCCTTTTTCAGTATGTAATTTGACTTAGGAATTCTAATATTGGCATTGAGTCAGGTGTCATAAATTTGTATTTGATTAATTTCATTTGGAATAAAATGTCTTATAAATTAATTTTCTATTTCTATTTTTGAAACTTTAAAATTTAAGAAATCTTACTACAGACTCATCACATCATCTAAAGTTAGGTAAACATGTTATCTAAGAGTAATATAATTTAGTAAGTTAATCTAAGTAAAGTATATTTCTAACCTTAAACTTCATACTATTTAAATCTATTTTTTACAACATTCTCTGTTGCATTTTTATGTTCTTTTTAGATTGTTAGATTGAGGTTCAGTGGCTCCATGTTGGTCTCTTGGATTTTGTAAACTTCCATTTATAAGTTGTTTTCATAAATGTGGAAAATGAGGTCTTTCCTTCTTAGGTTTGAAATACTGCAGTTGTAGCAATTCCCATTACTTGATTTATGGGTTAGAACATTTACTTTTTAAGTGGTAGTAGTAGTTGGTCAGGCTTATCTAACTAATTACTAATTTGATAGGGAGGTAAGTGAATTTTAACCTTACCAAATGACCTTTATGTTTTACTTACCAGTTTAGAGTATGTCACTGTAGTTTAATAAATCCAACCACTGTCATCTTTTATAAGAATAAGATGATTTACTCAATTTCTTTGACTGCTAGACATATTATGACTTTTTAATAATAACCTTTGGGGGAATAAAAACTTGTTAAATATTTATATTGGTTTTAAGACTTTGATTTTGTGCTTAGTCGTGGCTAGACTCTTTGAGACCCTTTGGACTGTAGCTCAGCAGGTTCCTCTGCCCATGGGATTTCCCAAGCAAGAATACTGAAATGGGTTGCCATTTCCTTCTCCAAGGGATCTTCCTGACCCAGGAATCGAACCACGTCCTGCACTGGCAGGTGGATTCTTTCCCACTGTGCCATCAGGGAAGTCTCCTGTGATTTTAGAGTTACTTGGTTGTAGAATGGCTTCCCTGATTTTGAAGATATATATATTCATATCTGCCTTTATAGTTTTGCAAATATTGTTGATTATACATAGGAATAGTTCATACTCAGTACATAGGTATTTTCTGTATACCTAGGAAAAGTCAGTTTAAAGATGTGTAAATATTGAATGAGCTAACTAATAAAATGTTTTTGGAGGTCACATTAGCACATTTCAGCTTTGATTGCCACAGATTTTTTCCTTTGAAGAAGTTGCAGCCAATCATATCTGTAAGAATGTGGAATAGGAATAAATTTTTGTACCAGTTCCCACTTTTAAAGAGTTCCAGTCTAAATGGCGATCTCAAATGTGTGCGTATATGTATGCTTATACGTAAATACATATGTAATATATATTTGTCTATATATTCAAAATAATATAAGATAGTGAAGTAATTTCAAATTAATGTAATTTGAATTTAAAAGAGAGTTTTTTGTTCCCTGGATTATGCTTCTTTGCTTCATGAAGGAGTCTGAGGTGTCCACATTGAGTGTTGATTTGTCTTTTTTTGCTCTCTCAAGTATATCTTAGTGAGATTGCTTGAGTGATAAATACAGCTGGCATTAAGTGTTTAGGGTTATAGTTTGAGAAGCTGCATGCAGTTCATTCCATTAAGGTTTGTTCAGTGTTTTATAACGTGAGACATACCTGAAGAAGCGGAGCAGTAAATCCCTTGCATGCTGCTTGGAAGTGTCAGATAGCTTCTGGGAGATTTGGTGGTTTAGTTTTGGTCTAGTTCCTTTGGTTTTTCTCAGTGTAGACCAATCATTTAAGTAATTCATTGGGAAAAAATTATTAAATACATTGATTTATAATATATGGGAGAAGAGAAGCTAAAATTAGAGGCAAAGGTTAGAGGGTGGAATGACATTTTATACCCTAGAAAATGATATTGAAAGCCTGGAAGTTACAGCTTAATAGTGCTAAAGTTACAAGTGGTGTAATTCTGGAAAATATGTTTGCCTTAGCTCCTTCATGGTTATATACTACGTGGATCAAGTATTTTCCATAAGTCCAGTCTCCTCCCATTTACTTACTCACTCATTAAGTGTTTATTGAGTAATAACCACATACATGGGCTTCCCTGGTGACTCAGTGGCGAAGAATCCACCTGCTGTTGCAGGAGATGTGGGTTCGATCCTTGGTTTGCAAAGATCCCCTTGGAGAAATGGCAGCCCACTCCAGTATTCTTGCCTGGAGAATCCCATGGACAGAGGAGCCTGGCGGTCTAAGGTCCATGGGTTCCCAAGGGCCGTACACAGCTTCGCAACCAAACAACCACACACACTGCCCTGTGCTTCTAGACCCAGGTTTCCTTGGGTTGTCCCAGCCCGCTTACTATAAAATAACAGTTAACATGAGCAGTTTCTTTCCATTCTGTGTTTACCTGTGGATGAGCCCACTGGGGAGGACAGTACCATTGCCCCGGCAAGGCCATTGCGTTAGAGCTTGGACTCAGCCTTTCTTATATTGAAAACTACATTTTAAGAATATGAAAATAATGGTGTCTAGATATTTTATTTGCTAATGATGATACCCTCTAAGTTAGTTACCAAACTGAGGTGAAATATTTTGAAGATTAAAATTAAAAGGAGCTAATATATGGTACGGGCTTCCCTGGTGGCTCAGAGGTTAAAGCGACTGTCTGCCTGGAATGCGGAAGACCCGGATTCAATCCCTGGGTTGGGAAGATCCCCTGGAGAAGGAAATGGCAACCCACTCCAGTACTCTTGCCTGGAGAGTCCCATGGAGGGAGGAGCCTGGTGGGCTACAGTCTAGGAGATCACAAAGAAAACATGGTATATTCATTAAAATGACTTGCTAGCTTTTAAAGAAGACTTTGTTGTTAAAGGTAGATTTGTTTCATTGAGCTGTAATAGTATATTGGTAGCAGTACTTGAAAAATTAAGTCTTATGAATTGAGTTTTTGGCATTATTCTGTTTATTTTAATTATTATTAGTATATTTGTAAGGACTTTGCCATCTCTATCACACAGAGTCCTCCCTCATAAGAACTCTCAGTTATATAGTCTCTCTGGGCTTGGTGCTGGGGATAGCTAGATTTCTGAGCAATTGCTTTCCTTTACGAATTACTACTGTGAATTTTATGAATGATATTGTGGCCTCATTTCCCTCTTTTCTTTGATATCTTAGAAATCAAGAAACACAGTAATTGATGTAAAAGCACTCAGAATTTCTCCCTTTACTATAGAATAACTTTTTTGTTTTAACCCTTACTTTCCAGTGCCTCAGTTTCTACTTGTTTTTCTCCTGTAGGGTGAATTTCCATGAACTGTCTCAATTCCTTTTTGGAAAGAGGAGGGATATACTTAAATACAAACTGAAGTACTTACATAAGTTTATTTTAACTTTAAAACACATTTGTCTTTGAATAGGCAGTGTGGTGTAATGGCAAGTGCTTTGAGGTTTGAATTAGGGAGCTATAGGTTTATATATGTATAATGGGGCTTCTCTGGTGGCTCAGAGGTTAGAGTGTCTGCTTGCAATGCGGGAGACCCGGGTTCAATCTCTTGGTGGGGAATATCCCCTGGAGAAGGAAATGGCACCCCACTCCAGAACTCTTGCCTGGAGAATCCCATGGACTGAGGAGCCTGGTGGGCTACAGTCCATGGGGTCACAAAGAGTCGGACACGACTGACCGACTTCACTTTGACTTTCACTTTCAGGTTTATATAGGGTTTCTGTATCTTAGTTGAGCCACTTTGGGAAAATCCCTGGGAGGTGCTTGCTCACTTGTGCTGAGTACTCATGCGCACTGAGTTGCTTCTGTTGTGTCTGACTCTCTGCAGCCCTATGGGCCATAGCCCGCCAAGCCCCTCTGTCCATGAGATTCCCAGGCAAGAGTACTGGAGGGGCTGCCACGCCCTCCTCCAGGGGACGCTCCCAACCCAGGGATTGAGCCTGCGCCTCTTGTATCTCTTGCACTGGCAGATGGGTTCTGTACCACTAGCGCCACTTGGTAAGCCCCTTACCCCAGGCCGTTTATGTAAGAGTGGTGGTCTTGTATTAAGTGAACAGTGACACTTTTCCCGTAGTCATTTACCTATTACACTATTAACAATATTGAAAGTGAACTGTAATAAAAAGAGGATTTGAGAGGATCTTACAAAATACTAAGAAATATAAGAGGCTTAAATAACCCTTGTTGTCAGAAAAAATCTTCATGCACGTTTAAAAAATTCTGTAAGTATAGAAAAGTACAAAATGAAAACATCCTGCTAACCCATCTGACAATTATTTTTGGAAAACTTTTAATGCACATGCAAATATGTATACAAGTATTTTTATTTGTCTATCATTCCTTTAAAAGAATTTTTTTTTTTAATTAAATTGAAATAGAGTTCACTTTAAATTGAAGGGAACATTTCATGCAAAGATGGGCTCGATAAAGGACAGAAATGGTATGGAACTAACAGAAGCAGAAGATATTAAGAAGAGATGGCAAGAATACACGGAAGAACTGTACAAAAAATATCTTCATGACCCAGATAATCATGATGATGTGATCACTAATCTAGAGCCAGACATCTTGGAATGTGAAGTCAAGTGGGCCTTAGAGAGCATCACTGCGAACAAAGCTAGTGGAGGGGATGGAAATCCAGTTGAGCTATTTCAAATCCTGAAAGATGATGCTGTGAAAGTGCTGCACTCAATATGCCAGCAAATTTGGAAAACTCAGCAGTGGCCACAGGACTGGAAAAGGTTAGTTTTCATCCCAATTCCAAAGAAAGGCAATGCCAAAGAATGCTCAAACTACCGCACAGTTGGATTCATCTCACATGCTAGTAAAGTAATGCTCAAAATTCCCCAAGCCAGGCTTCAGCAATACATGAACCGTGAACTCCCTGATGTTCAAGCTGGTTTTAGAAAAGGCAGAGGAAGCAGAGATCAAATTGCCAACATCCGCTGGATCATGGAAAAAGCAAGAGAGTTCCAGAAAAACATCTATTTCTGCTTTATTGACTATGCCAAAGCCTTTGAGTGTGTGGATCACAATCAACTGTGGAAAATTCTGAAAGAGATGGGAATACCAGACCACCTGACCTGCCTCTTGAGAAATCTGTATGCAGGTCAGGAAGCAACAGTTAGAA
>SJYG01000279.1:205976-223290 GCA_006410535.1 Litocranius walleri | reverse complement strand
AAGAATTGATGCTTTTGAAGTGTGGTGTTGGAGAAGACTCTTGAGAGTCCCTTGGACTGCAAGGAGATCCAACCAGTCCATTCTGAAGGAGATGAGCCCTGGGATTTCTTTGGAAGGAATGATGCTAAAGCTGAAACTCCAGTACTTTGGCCACCTGATGTGAAGAGTTGACTCATTGGAAAAGACCCTGATGCTGGGAGGGACTGGGGGCAGGAGGAGAATGGGACGACCGAGGATGAGATGGCTGGATGGCATCACGGACTCGATGAACTTGAGTCCGAGTGAACTCTGAGAGATATGAACAGGGAGTCTTGGCATGCTGTGATTCATGGGGTCGCGAAGAGTCAGAACGACTGAGCAACTGAACTGAAGTAGAGTTGACTTATACTATTATTTTAATTTCAGAAACATAGTGATACAGTGTTTTTCTTGACATAAGGCATTAAAGTTAGGGCAGAACAGTGGCTACACATCCCTGTGCTGCACAACGCATCCTTGTTGCCCTTTTACTCCATACGTGGTGGCTCGTATCTCATAAATCCCATACCCCTGTCCCGTCCTTTCCCACTCTGCCATCTTCACACTGCTGACAACTAGTTTCTTCTTTATATTTGTGAGTCTGCTTCTGTTTTCTTATAGACATTTGTTTATATTTTTAGATTCCACATGTAAGTGAAAACGTGAGTGTTTGTCTTTCTCTGTCTTATTTTGTCAAGCAAAATAGCCCCTCTGGGTCCATCCTCATTGTAGCAAATGGCAGAATTCTGTTCCTTTTCATGGCTGAATAATATCCTAGAGTGGGCCTTAGGAAGCATCACTACAAACAAAGGTAGTGGAGGTGATGGAATTCCAACTATTCAACTATTCCAAATATTCAACTATTCCAGGTGAACTAAATCCTAAAAGATCATTCTGTAAAAGTGTTGCACTCAGTATGTCAGCAAATTTGGAAAACTCAGCAGTGGCCACAGGACTGGAAAAGGTTTTCATTTCAATCCCAAAGAAAGGCAATGTCAAAGAAATCTCAAACTACCGCACAGTTGTACTCATCTCACACGCAAGTAAAGTAATGCCCCAAATTCTCCAAGCCAGGCTTCAACAATACATGAACTATGAACTTCCAGATGTTTGAGCTGGTTTTAGAAAAGCAGAGGAACCAGACATCAAATTGCCAACATCTGTTGGATCATGGGAAATGCAACAGAGTTCCAGAAAAACATCTATTTCTGCTTTATTGACTATGCCAAAGCCTTTGAGTGTGTGGATCACCATCAACTGTGGAAAATTCTGAAAGAGATGGGTATGACAGACCACCTGACCTGCCTCTTGAAAACCTATATGCAGGTCAGGAAGCAACAGTTAGAACTGGACATGAAACAATAGACTGGTTCCAAACAGGAAAAGGAGTATGTCAAGGCTGTATATTGTCACCCTGCTTATTTAACTTCTATGCACAGTACATCATAAGAAACGCTGGGCTGGAAGAAGCACAAGCTGGAATCAAGATTGCCGGGAGAAATATCAATAACCTCAGATACACAGATGACACCACCCTTATGGCAGAAAGTGAAGAGGAACTCAAAAGCCTATTGATGAAAGTGAGATAGATAGGAGAGTGAAAAAGTTGTGTTAAAGCTCAATATTCAGCAAACGAAGATCATGGCATCCGGTCACATCACTTCATGGCATTTAGATGGAGAAACAGTGTCAGACTTTATTTTGGGGGGCTCCAAAATCACTGCAGATGGTGATTGTAGCCGTGAAATTAAAAGACACTCCTTGGAAGGTAAATTGTGACCAATATAGACAGCATATTAAAAAGCAGAGACATTACTTTGTCAACAAATGTCTGTCTAGTCAAGGCTGTGGTTTTTCTAGTTGTCATATATGGATTTGAGAGTTGAACTGTAAAAAAAGTTGAGTGCTCAAGAATTGATGCTTTTGAATTATGTTGGAGAAGACTCTTGAGAGTCCCTTGGACTGCAAGGAGATCCAACCAGTCCATCCTATACAAAATCAGTCCTGAATATTCATTGGAAGGACTGTTGCTGAAGCTGAAACTCCAATACTTTGGCCACCTGATGCAAAGAACTGACTCACTGGAAAAGACCCTGATGCTGGGAAAGATTGAAGGCAGGAGGAAAAGGGGACAACAGAGGATGAGATGGTTGGATGCCATCACCGACTCCATGGACATGAGTTTAAGTAAACTCTGGGACATGGTGATGGGCAGGGAAGCCTGGCGTGCTGCTGTCCATGGAGTCTCAAAGAAAGACTGAAGTGAACCGAATGCCTAGCAGAGTAATTGCTGGGTCATATGATAGTTCTGTTTTAGTTTTCTGAAGATACACATTTTAATTCAAAAAGGTACATCACATATTCTGTTCTACAGACTTCAATATTGCTGAATACTTTGACCCTTTCCTTTTGTTTCCCCATTAGAAATCATAATGCCTATAAATTTCCGTGGTTTTCTAGCAGAAGAATATATTTTCATATGTACCCTTTTATGATATCTTGTTGATAATTTTCAAAAAACTAGGAAGCATGTCTTCTCTACATACTGTCCTTCATCTTTCTGCCAAGTGTTTTTGTTTTTCTTTCAAATAGTGATCATGTCTGCTGCTGGAGTTTTCTGAGAACATCAGATAGTTTTATACTTAGAGGTGGGCTAAGAATAAACAACGTACTTTAGGAACTCCTTGATACTCCTGTGTTCTGTTCTGTTATTAAGGGACATGTTTTTCTTGTGAGAAGTGACTGATACTTTCCCTTAGGACGACAGGTCAGACAGAAGAACCGGTGACACCTCTTAATGCATATTCTTGTCAAAAGGTTGAGCAAGGTAGCTTCTGTGTCAAGAGATGTGTTGATTCCAGTCCCAGCATGACCAGTTACCAGGTCATAAGTTGTGGATTTCTTAAGCACTTGGATTTACATTTCTTGAAGATTTAATTTCCTTAGGTTAAATGGACAGGAGTTTGAACAAACTCTGGGAGATGGTGAAGACCTGGAAGCCTGGCATGCTACAGTCCAAGGGTTGCAAAGAGCCTAACACAGTTTAGCAGCTGAGCAACAGCAGGTGCTTAAATTGGAGATGAGACCGTTTACTCTGCTTGACCTTTGATGAAGTTACATGGACTGAGATGGTGTGTATGTATCATCCAACAAGGCATCTTGGCAAATAGCGTTTCGTAATTAAGGTAAACATTTAATGTGTAAGAGGTAAACATTTCTTTTCTTGTTAACTTCCCCACTGCCATTCCACTTCTCTCTCTACGTGATTGAAGGAAACCTGCAATGGAGTCGTTGCCGGAAGTCTGCTGGCGGTGCACATTTCTGTTGTTGCGCAGCTTGGCAAGGGTAGAGTAACTGTTGGTCGTTTACACGTTTGATAGGGCCCAGGGAGCCTTCCGTCTTACAGGGAATTTTTGGAAGTGTTATTTTAACCCCTAGTATTTGTGGTTTTTTCAAAAAAAACACTATGGATGTTTCTTTTTTTTTTTTTTCAATTTATTTATTTTAATTGAACGCTAATTGCTTTATAATATTGTCGTGGTTTTTGCCATACATTCTATCTGTGTTTCTTACTGCTTTTATATTTTGTACTCCTAGTAAATTATCCACAGTGGTTATTCCAGTCTGTTACTTTTTTTCATGAATTCCTTTCATTTTCTTTGCCATAAGCTCCCATCATTAGCAATTAAATCCTCCTACTATTTAATGGAAAATATGGAAATCGATCTCACAATGGTGTTATCACTCACCTACAGCCAGACATCCTGGAATGTGAAGTCAAGTGGGCCTTAGAAAGCATCACTACGAACAAAGCTAGTTGAGGTGATGGAATTCCAGTTGAGCTGTTTCAAATCCTGAAAAATGATGCTATAAAAGTGCTGCACTCAATATGCCAGCAAATTTGGAAAACTCAGCAGTGGCCACAGGACTGGAAAAGGTCAGTTTTCATTCCAATCCTAAGAAGGGCAATGCCAAAGAATGCTCAAACTACTGCACAATTGCACTCATCTCACATGCTAGTAAAGCAGTGCTAAAAATTCTCCAAGCCAGGCTTCAGCAATACGTGAACCGTGAACTCCCTGATGTTCAAACTGGTTTTAGAAAAGGCAGAGGAACCAGACATCAAATTGCCAACATCTGCTGGATCGTTGAAAAAGCAAGAGAGTTCCAGAAAAACATCTATTTCTGCTTTATTGACTATGCCAAAGCCTTTGAGTGTGTGGATCACAATCAACTGTGGAAAATTCTGAAAAAGATGGGAATACCAGACCAGCTGACCTGCCTCTTGAGAAATCTGTATGCAGGTCAGGAAGCAACAGTTAGAACTGGATATGGAACAACAGACTGGTTCCAAATAGGAAAAGGAGTACATCAAGGCGGTATTTTGTCCACCTACTTATTTAACTTATATGCAGAGTACATCATGAGAAACGCTGGGCTGGAAGAAGCACAAGCTGGAATCAAGATTGCTGGGAGAAATATCAGTGACCTCAGATACACAGATGACACCACCCTTATGGCAGAAAGTGAAGAGGAACTCAAAAGCCTCTTGATGAAAGTGAAAGAGGAGAGTGAAAAAGTTGGCTTAAAGCTCAACATTCAGAAAACGAAGATCATGGCGTCCGGTCCCATCACTTCATGGGAAATCGATGGGGAAATGGTGTCAAACTTTATTTACTTGGGCTCCAAAATCACTGCAGATGGTGATTGCAGCCATGAAATTAAAAGACGCTTACTCCTTGGAAGGAAAGTTATGACCAACCTAGATAGCATATTCAAAAGCAGAGGCATTACTTTGCCGACTAAGGTCTGTTTAGTCAAGGCTATGGTTTTTCCTGTGGTCATGCATGGATGTGAGAGTTGAACTGTGAAGAAACCTGAGCGCCAAAGACTTGATGCTTTTGAACTATGGTGTTGGGAAAACTCTTGAGAGTTCCTTGTATTGCAAGGAGATCCAACCAGTCCATTTTGTAGGACATCAGTCTTAGGTGTTCTTTGGAAGGAATGATGCTAAAGCTGAAACTCCGATACTTTGGCCACCTCATGCGAAGAGTTGACTCATTGGAAAAGACTCTGATGCTAGGAGGGATTGGGGGCAGGAGGAAAAGGGGATGACAGAGGATGAGATGGCTGGATGGCATCACTGATTCAGTGGTCATTAGTTTGAGTGAACTCTGGGGATTGGTGAAGGACAGGGAGGCCTCGCGTGCTGTGATTCATGGAGTTGCAGAGTCAGACACGACTGAGCAACTGAACTGAACTGAAGTATGAGCTAAATCATATCATCTATGATTCACTTTATTGCAAGTGACAGACAACCTGACTCAACCCGGTTAAACAGTATGAAGTTTATTTTCTCATAACTGCTGTGTGTGGAGTCTGGTCAGGCTTTTGGATTGATCTGATTCTGCGTCTTTTACTGTGTATATATGGAGCCTGTTCTTTCTGACTCTGCTTAGCTCTTTTCTAACTCATCTTCAGTCTAAGTCTGGATCCGTTTGTAGTTCATAGATTGTTGACAGTAGTTCCTAATTTTTGTAGTTAATTACTGTTCACTAGTATCGTTCACAACGTACCTAGTATGTTGTACTTAATTTGATATTTGGGTGCGAAGTATAAAGAAACAATAATTTTTTATCCATTTACCTGTTAATGGACATTTTGGTTGTTTCCAGTTTTTCAACTATTAAGTATAAACTTTTCATGAATATTCATGAACAAATCTTTAATGGGCAGAGGTTTTCATTTTTCCTGAGTGAATGCCTATGTTTGATATGGCTGGGTCATGTTTGTGTCACTTAAATTTCACTCTATGAATAACTGACAAAGGATTTTACAGAACACTTGTAAAATACTTGTTTTATGCTCCTTCCGAAGGTGTCTGATGGCTCCATTTGTGCTCCATCCTCACTAGCGGTGGCAATGTCTGATTTTTACATTTTAACCAGTCTGAGTGGACGTGTGGTTGTATCTCACTGTGGTTTTTGTTCGCTTTTCCCTGGTGTCTAATACTGTTTTGCACCTTTTACTTGTGCATGTTAGCCATTAATCTCACTTCTTTAGTGAAGTGTTTGTACAAATATTTTTAAAAATTTTGGATTTCTTCTTATCAGTTTGTAAGTTCTTCATGTATTTTAGATGCAAGTTCTTGTGTCAGATAGATGCATTGTGGTTACTTGCTTGCCTGTGTCTTTCCTTTTCCTTTTATTTCCCTTGAAGAACGGGTCTTAGTTTTGAGGTCAGATTTGTCATTTCTCCTTAATGATGACTGCTTTTGTGTCTTGTGTAAAACCTTTGGCTAGTATCAGCTGTCTTTCCTTCATTACTGTTTGTGTATCATATTCCTCTCCTAGAGTGTGAACTCCAGAGTGGGTAGCTCATAGATGTATCTTCTGCCTAGAAAATGCTAGGCACATAGAAGTTGTTCAAACATATACTATCTTGTAAGAAACGAAGCGCCAATGTTCAATGCAGGATGCAGGATGCATGGGGCTGGTGCACAGGATGATTCAGGTAGATGGTGTGGGGTGGGAGATGGGAGGGGGCTTTGGCATTGGGAGATTGTGTTCACCTGTGGCTAATACATGTCAATGTATGGCAAAACAAATGCAGTATTGTAATTAAAAAAATAAATTAATTAAAAAAAAAAAAAGTAGGTTTTGAATGAATGGATTTTGTTTGTCTTATAGCCTTGAAAATTGTATACCAGTTAAGCAGCCCCAGCCCCCTGGGAGCCACCGTTACACATTGCTGGTCCTAGTCTCTTCCACGCCCAGTGCTTCACTCAGCCTTCACTGTCTTGACTGATGCCTTGCTTCCCCAGTCCTGCCGCTCATTCTTTTGTTCGAGGCCCTTTAGTTTTATGTCCGTAGTGCAGTTGTTTTCTTGAGCTTGTCAGATGCCACCCTCTTCCCTTTAGGGTTTACCTGTAAACCAATTTCGAACAAATCAGTAAGATATTTACTCTGTGTCTCCAAAATGTGACTTTTTTTTTTTTTTGAAAACTGAGTGAAGTTTTATTGTGGATGATGAGGTAGAACCTGCCATCTTAATATTCATCTTCCACTTTGTTCTTATTTTTCATAGTGGTCACCTTTGTTTATTCTTCTTATCTCAGGAATGCTATTTCTTTCTCTCTTGCCAAAATAAATTCTACTTACTCTTTAGGACTTTTACTTATTCTTAAGATCGCATTTTTGCCTAAACACTCTTGCTGCGTGCCCTATGCTGTCCTGTTTTGCCCTTCTGGCTTGTTTTGCTCTGCTGAGAATGCTCATATTCCTCTTCTCTGGTAAGGCTTTGCTTATAGAGGTGTTGCTTCTTGGTTGGCCACTTTTTTTTTTCTTGAGTGAATTTGATGGTGACAGTGCATGAGAAAGACTGCCTTCTGTTAGCCTTTACCTCTTTTAAAGATCACTTCATTTTTAATTTTGGAACATACGTAGCATAACATTTGCCATTTCAACCATTTCAACGTGTGCAGATCAGCCGCGTTAAATACGTTCACATTGTTGTGCAACCATTCTCTAGGACTATTTGTCTCATAAACCTGAAGTTTTATACCAGTTTAGCAACAAAGCAACCCCACGTTCCTGGGAGCCACCATTATACTTTCTATCCCTGTGAATTTGATTCCTTTATCTCATGTAAGTGAAATCTAAAGGAATCCATATTTGTTTTTTGGTGTTAGCCATCTTAATGGATGTGACTTATTAACTCAGTGTGCTTTTGGCTTGTATGTCCATAATGAGCATGATCATGTGCTTATTGGCCATTTGTATTTCTTTGGAGGAATGTCTGTTGAAGTCCTTTGCTTATTTTAAAATCGGGTTATTTTCTGGCTGTTGTTGAGCTGTAGGAGTTCTTTATATGTTCTTTGATTATTAACATGCTACAGATATATGATTCAAAAATATTTTCTCCCAACGAATAGGTTATTTTCACTCTGTTGATTGTTTCCTTTGATGCACAGACTTTTGAGTTTTGATGTAGCCCAACTTAGGTATTTTTACTTTTATTGCCTGTGGTTTTGGTGTCATATTCAAGAAATCACGGCCAAATCCAGTATCATGAAAGTTTCCCCCTATGGTTTTTCCTGAGAGTTTTATAGTTTAAATTTTATGTTTAGGTCTTTGATCTATTTTGAGTTAACTTTTGGATATGATGTAAAGGAAGGGTCCAACTTAATTTTGTTTTTGCATGTAGGTATCCAGTTTTCTCAACATTATTTGTTGAAATGACTATTCTTCCCCCATTGAATGGTCTTGCCACATTGTTGAAAATCATTTGCCTGTGTAAGTGAGGACTTATTTCCGGGTTTTCTGTTCTTTCCATTGATCTATATGTCTGTCTTCACTATCTAAACTTTTGATTACTGTAGCTTTATAATAATTTTCTTGAATCAGGATGTGTGAGAGCTCCAACTTTGTTCTTTTTCAAAATTGCTTTGGCTGTTTGGGGTCCCTTGAAATTTCATGTGCCTTTTAGAATAGATTTTTCTGTTGCTGCAAAAAATGATGTAGGGATTTTGATTAAACCTATATATATCCGCTTGAGCAGTACTGACATTTTAAATATTCCAGGCTGTGAGCACAGGCTATCTTTTCATTCGTGTCAGCTTTAATTCTTTAAGCAATGTTTTGTAGTTTTCAGTATATAATTCTTAAAACCTCTTGGTTAACTTTATTTCTAAATATTTTCCATTTGTTGCTATTATAAATAGAGTTATTTCCTTAATTTCATTCTTAGATTTTTCATTATTAGCCTGGAGAAATAAAACTGATTTTTTTTTTGGTTTTGATTTTGTACATCTCTGCTATACTGAATTAATTTATTCTAGTAGATTATTTTTTAGTTTAATATTAGGGTACTCTGTGTATAAGATCTTATACTCTACAGAGATAATTTTGTTTCTTTCTAATTTGGATACTTTTAGTTTCTTTTTCTTGCTGAATTGCTCTGACTTTGACTTCCAGTACTATATTAAATAGAAGTGGCAAAAAATGTACATCTTTGCCTGGTTCCTGATCTTCATAGAAAAGCTTTTATATATATTCATTTCACTCTGGAATAGGATGCTATCTATGGTATGCCCAATTTTTTATTGGACAGTATTGGTTACAACGAATGTTCACAGTATACTGCTTCTAGATGTAAACTTAAGCTTATTGGCATTAAAGTTTTAAACTTGGTCTTCTATTCCAGTAAGCACCTCAATATTATATTTAATGACTTTACAGGTATTTATATGGCTCTTGTGATATTAGCATTCTGTTTGGGAACATCTATTAAATAATTGATTTCAATTTTACAATTGATTTAAGAGAGCTAACGTAGTACTTTTTGCCACTAATATTTGGCAGGTCAGCCATTTTGATTTTAATTTTTGGAGAAGTTACTGGATCAAAAATACCAAGAAATCTTGCTTCTGTTCATTTCCATCTTCTCCCTTGTTCCCTATATATAACCTGTGTTTTTAATGAAAATATAAGAAAATAGAATACTGTATTTTTATATTTTTTCTTAAATAAAAAATAGATAATACTTACATAAAGAATGGCATGCCGTTTACACAAAAGTTAAATTAGTATATATGCTGCACTTGTATTTTTTTCATTTCATAGATCTCTCATAATACGATTATCTCTTCCATAACGTTGCTTTCATTGTTTTTTTCTCTCTTCTGTAACTGTGATATAGCAGTTAATTTTTTGGAAGTAGCATAATACTTTCATTCGTGTATGTACCTAATTTGTGCCAACTCTCTTGCTAGTACAAGAATTATTGGGTCAGTTGTATATTTATAATTTTGTACAAGTTTATTTGTAGGAGAGATTATCAGAGTAAGACTGCTAGTTCAGTGGGTGCAAGACCTATGATATTGGTAGATATTCGCGGATTCCGCTCCTCAGGGGCTGAATCATTTTGGGTTCATGTAAGCAGTGGGTTTGCATGGAGCGTGATCATTTCCCTCAGCCTTGCTAGTAGTGTATTGTCAACCTTCTTGATTTTTGCTGTTTTGATAGGCAAGAAATGGTATCTGAGTTAGTTTTAACTTGTATTTATCCCTTTATGAGTCTGATTGGGCAGCTTTTCATATGTTTAAAAAGCCATTTGGATTTCTTTGATTATTCATCATTGGGGTATTTTGCCCCCAAGTTGCTGATCTTTCTCTTCTGTGTTCCTGGAGCACTTGTAATGTATGTTATTAATTCCTTGTAGGAGTTCTAAATGTTTTTTTTTTTCCATTTTGTCATTTTGCTTTAGCCTTTGCCTGTAGCACTTGTGCCATGCAGAAATTTTATTTTTTAATGATTTTTGAAATGTGCCTTAGTCTCCCACCTCCCCCTTTTGGCCTCTGAATCTTGGGTTCCAGTTAGAAAGGCAGAAGAAGTACTTTGTGAATGGACTGGACTATCATCAGCCACGTAAACTGTCCACCCTAGTGGGTGGGAGAGGCACTGAGACGTTTCCCAGACACTGGGATACAGACACAGTCTTGCATGATAGCATCCAGCACCAGCCTGCACTTGTGCAAGGCAGAGGCCGCTGCATATGTGGACAGAGTGTGGGAAGAGTGCGACCATTCTTTCTGACCTGCGTTAATGAAAGACCTGCATTGAAATTTGGTCAGCATCCGGCAAAAAGCATCCTTCTTCACTCTTGTATCCTCAAAGAAGAAGCAGAATAGATATTATAAAGTCCTGAATATATCTCTAGCCATAGTCATTTCAGTATCCATTTCTTTCAATTTAGCACCTTATTGGTAATATATTCAGTAATTAAAGATTTTAAATGTCAGTATTGCTATAAATTTGAACATATTACAGTAAGTGCATACATGCCACAAGAGTAGTAGTAATAATATGTTTATTAGCAACAGCTGTTAGACAACATGAAAATTACGCTCATTAAATATATCACTGAATGCATACTATTAGGACACCCTTGCTAAGTGAACCAATTGGTGATAATTTAACTTTAGATTTTTGTCATAAAGCTTTGTTTGCATAAATAGGGGTTAAACTTGTGCTTTTTCTTTAAATGAATTTGTATGATTGTTCTGAAATTAAAATCAGCATTATCTGTTGTTGCAAAGCTAATCTTTAAAAAAAAAAAAAAACTGAAAAATAACCTAATAAAATATAATGATATGCTGAAAGTCACAGTTTCAAAGGATTATGGAATTACTTTAGCCATTTATTTTTAATGCAAAATGTTAGATTTTCATTCTAAAATAAGCTGGAAATTACATATTTAGTAATTGACCCTCCATTAGTTCAAGCAGAAATTGTGAGCAGAAAACAGATGTCTTGTCTCAGATGTCAGTGTTTAATAAAAAATTGTTAAAACGTTTAGAGTCCTAGCTTATAAAGATTTTGTTTAAAGAATTTTTGTGTTGAATAGACTTGTAAAAGTGATTGAATTATTATAGTCCAACTATTTTTTTAGCCCTTTTTTTCTCAACAAGGGAGAAGAAATGGAAAAAAAAATTGGATGCTTTCCAAGAACTCTATGTATGTGCATGAGAAGTTCTAATCACTTGCTTCAGGTCTGAGTTTTATTGGACAGGCTTGTCTGCTGGGTTAAAATCCCCTCATGCTGTCACAGATGATAACTAGCTTATTTTCCTCCCCTTAAAAATAGTAAGAGTTTATTTTTTATAGCTGTCTCCGACTGGGGGACATAAGCCACTTTGGCTTCATATGATGCTGGCTTAAAGAAAAGAATGAAATATGAAAAGACAAAAACAAAGAAGGGCGTAAAAGACAAGGTAAGGAAAGGAACAAAGGTCAAGGTAAAAGAATAGGAAGATTTTGGAGATTAAATAAGATGAAATAAGTTCAGAGTTAGTGAGGAGAGGAGATAGGTATGCAATGCAAATGTTCTGAAGCAGAATCTCATTGTCATCTTAGAAAATGTTTTTTGAAGTGATAGAATGAAATTTTTTAAAGAAAGTAATTAAAAAAAACTAGGGATATCAAAATTGAGTAATTTTTCATGGTGGTTAAATAATACTCAAGGCCAACAGATCAATTTTGGACCTTAGGACACAATTTTAGATTATACTCGATAGACTTATTTTTCATTGCACATATTTCAGATACACATATTTGAGAAAAAACATTGCTCACTTTTTGGTAATGTCTAGCCGAGGTTTTAGAGGTAATTATTCTAGTTTTTATAATACTATTAATAGAAGTGGCACATTTATAAATAAATAGTTAAATTTAAAATGAAAATTATCAAAAATTTAAGTTACTTTGTTTCTCTGAGATAATTTTATCTAATTAAAATACTTAGATAAATAATTGTCTAATTAAAATACTTTTAGAGTATTGATTTTTATTTAAAATATATAATTTTTAGGAGTGGCAATAGTAATTATTTTCAGTATTAGTTTGCATTTATTTAAAAATAAAATATTTAAAAATATTTAGGAAATAACAATTTAATGCTAATAAGACGTCAGAATCTTCACATTATTTCAAATGTCTTATGAAGTAAATTCTGTTGAAAAATTTTAGTAATTAAAATTTTTTCATTTGTTAATACTTTCTGTATGGCAGTGCACAGCTAACATTCATTAAATATAACTTCCCCCTAATGGTAATTGCTTGTCCTGACAAAAATAGGACTACTTTAATCCAGGAAATGTGATACTTAGTTTTTTGTTCCACTTTAATGTAGCTTTAATGCCACACTGATAATTTAAATATCCAGTACATCTGTTTTAAAAAATGTCTGTATAGGAATTTTTCTTTTTTTAATGTTGATAATTCTGCTTGTTCTGCACTTAGAATGGTCCCTTTCAAGAATTGGATTGGTTATATAAATTTAACACTGTTACATGAAAGAAAACTAAGTGAATGCCTCTTTAAATATACCTCTGTTGCTCTCTGTGTGTGCAGAATGGAACTGCTAGAAGACAGCTCTGCTTGCCCCCACCTTGTGTCTTTCCCGGGAGCAGACAGAGCAAAATGTTCCAACTGTGTCAAAGAAGGCATGGTTGTGTTTGGCCTGGATTTTGGGATTTGCTGTAATTTGGTTTTTAAATGAATATATAATTTCCACTGTTGATTTTTATAGCTGTAAAGTTAAAAGAATTTTTAAATTATTAATTAGTTGTCTTATCATAAATGTAATGGATGTTAGACAATTGTGTTTGTAGCCATCACTTGTTTGGCTTATGATTTTAAATGCCACAGATGGGAGTGTTAAATGTTTCACTTTTTGAGAGCAGTCACATTGTATCTTTATCTTGTTGCTAGTGATTCTTTGTACTGGAAGTCTCTCAAGCCTGTGAAATTAGACTGCTGTTTTCTCTTTTCTATTTTTGTTTGATCCAGTGCTAGAAAAGCTTAATTAAGCACAGTTTTGGTGAAGAAGAATGAAAATGATATTTTAAGAATTATATACAAATAGTAAAAGATATCAAATGCTATCCATCTTTAGAACTAGTTTCCAGTTCTTGCATAAAATTTCATGTTCTTTTTGCATGTTGGTTATTGAACATTTTTTTCGGTATGCATTTATCCTTTTAGCAATATTGGGTTATTTGGGACCTATTTAAAAATTCAAATAGAAAGAATTGCAAATATATTAACATATAGCACATACCACAAATATATTAATACATAATTGCAAATATATTAAGATAGTAGTAGGAAGTCGCGTAAATATTTTTGCTTGATGTCTCTACATCCTACCTGCTGTTTAGCAAAGCCACAGGAAGGGCATAAACCTGCTCATAATGCATTAGGTTACTGGATGTTCTATTCTGTTTTTGAGTATGATGTAGTTGGACACGACTGAAGTGACTTAGCATGCATGCGTGCATTGGAGGAGGAAATGGCAGCCCACTCCAGTGTTCTTGCCTGGAGAATCCCAGGGACGGGGAAGCCTGGCGTGCTGCTGTCTGTGGGGTCGCACAGAGTCGGACACGACTGAAGTGACTTAGCAGCAGCAGCATACTGGATATAGCTCTAAAGTAATTAAGAATACTGGATATCTTTTTGTTTTGTGCCTGAGTTTTTTTTCTCTGTATTAGGGAATCTAGCATTCATTTGTTAAAAAGGAAAAATGTTTACAGTCTTTATGTCTTAGTCTGTTTTTTTATTGTATGTATAGACATTGAATTGTTTTATGAACTGTTTCATAGAAGTCATTTTGGGCAAGAAGCATGTATTGAATTTTATAGTTACTTAGTGATCTTATTTTATTTGCTTTCATTTGGCAAATACAATATCAATAAAAACAAGCCTTATGTGATTATCTGCAGATAAAGATACATACATTAAATACCTTTGCATTTAAATATCCATATTTGTTTATGAATATACAAATATCAATATTTGTTTATGTATATTTGCAAGATTCTTATTACTTTTACACTGAACAGTACTGTCACTTGATTGGCAGCTGACACTTTGAGTAGATCTTGGAACGCATGTTTAATCATTTTGTTTCGGAATAATATTTTTAATGTAAGTAGTATGTACCTACTTGTATAATTTTTTTCATGAATCTGTCATGTTAAGATGTGTGGAAATGTTTTCTTACTGTGCTTGAGGTGGTTAACCTTCAGCATAGCATTTTAATTTTTATACCAAAATATTTATGGTATGTTCTTCAGCAGGTTGCAGAAAAATTAATGTCATTATTAAAGGTGCTCTTTGTATCAGATTTTTAAAAAAGTTATGTCTAAGGTTTTGGGAATATGATTTTTAACAAATAGATGAATATACATAGGTTTAATTGTTGGAGAACTAATATGTCAGATTTACGTATATTAAAGAAGACTTTACAATGGAAAATTTAATGAGAATAAAGTTAACATTTACCAGCCCAACCATTCCACTTCAAACTTGATGGGATTTGACAGAAACATAGTATAGAACTAGATATTGAGGCCATTATATATAATTTGAAATTATTATTATAAAGATTTTTAAATATGATGGATAGATACACTAACAAATAGCTTTTAAAGAAGCTAATGAGGAAATTATATTGGCTTGAGATTAAAACTGATATTTTATATAACTAGCTGGGTTTAAAACTTATAAGGTCTCTAATAGTTTAATAATTTGCTATGAATTAATCACTGCTGCTAAGTCACTTCAGTTGTGTCCGACTCTGTGTGACTCCATAGATGACAGCCCACCAGGCTCCCCGTCCCTGGGATTCTCCAGGCGAGAACACTGGAGTGGGTTGCCATTTCCTTCTCCAATGCATGAAAGTGAAAAGTGAAAGTGAAGTTGCTCAGTTGTGCCCGACTCTTAGCGACCCCGTGGACTGCAGCCCACCAGGCTCCTCCATCCATGGGATTTTCCAGGCAAGAGTACTGGAGTGGGGTGCCATTGCCTTCTCCGGAATTAATCACTACTGATCTCTAAAATACCAACAACATGATTCCAATATGTATAATTTTTTGGTCTCTTCTGCTGTACTTTTACCTAGTTCATTACTTGTTTATTGTATTAGGCTATTATTATACTATTAAAAATTACTGCTTGATTGTCTAATAATGAATAGATTACATTGAACACAGGAAATAGGTGTTGTTTTCTGAATTTGAAGATGTTACTTTTTGTTTTGACATTTTCATATTAAACATTTTACAGTTCTTTTCCAAAGGCAGTCATTTATAAACCTTTGAATGTCTGCTAGCAGAATGATGACCAGTGCTTGCATTTTGAATGATGGGATTTTATTAATCATCTATTAAGTGTCTTTCTTAGGTTTAATTTGTAATCTATGACAAATAATTTATTGTTATAGAGAATTGTTTAATGAGAAATTAGAATTTAAATTTTATATTGCTGTATAAAAATGTTTTACATTTCAACTATGGTTCCTTTCTTGTTGTTTACCTTTTACAAATGTATCTGTCTAGCAGGTGTTTACTAGCACATCACCAGACTTCTTCTCCTGTTGCGTTTTTAGAGGGTCAGGTAAGCAGGATGGACTTTACTGAGTCTTAGTCTTTCTTAAGAATAGAATTTCATTGAATACAGAATATAACATTTTTCATGGATCATAATACATCGAATTCGAGATAGATCTGTGTGGACCTCTTTCAAAGAGGTTACATTGCCGAAGACCCTTGTTAAATAGATATCCTGAGATGGCCTCATCAGCAAGGTGTGTGTGTTTGCATTGCGATTAGACTCCAGTTATGTTTTGTACCCATTTTAGGATGTTTAAAAAATGATTACCTATTAAACGTACTCTATGTATCAAAGATGACTTTCCTAACATTATAAATTTAAAGTATTATATAGATTTAGAGCATGTTAATTTGCTTTTAAGTAGTTTATATTTTAAAATATTTGAAAGATACTAGATTTATATCCTAACTGAATTACCAAATAATATATATTAGAAAGCATAATTTCAAGTTGTGTTTGAGGATTCTTTGAGTCTTTATGAGACTGTGTTAGTGAATTAAATAAGCATATGTTGATACTTAGTTACTTAAAGGTTCATATTTTGGGGGGAATATGAAAGGTCTCTTAGTTGTATTATAATTGGGAGAAAAATAAGGAAAGAGAACTGTTACCAGATTTAGCTAAAATTATGCACATTTGGAGTAGCTTGTAGTGTTTTTTCAGTTCATTGACATAAGAAAAATACTTTGAAATTTAGTGTATTTAACATAATTAATTAATTTATAGTAGTGCTACTGAAATTATACATAAATTACATATTTTCTAATTATTGAAAAACAAAATATTAAATTATAAATGAGAGAATCTTCATGATCCCTTTCTCTGATCTATCTCAATACTAACATATTTCTATTTTTAACAACAAATTAAAAAAAAGTAAAACTGAGAATAAGTCACTCAAGCTGATTTTCTCTGTCGTCTTCTCTAATCTCATAACTCTAGATAGATTCTGAAAAATACACATGAGAATTCTTTTTGTGAATTAATTATTTTTACTTCAATAATAAAGTAACCTTATTGATACATTATTTTTCTTCCTAAGTTTCAGTTATTTTCCCCTTACTGTCTGTAAACTGCATTTTTACAGTCTTGTTAGTTGATCAGTTGATCTGTCATCCTTGATTAATTTTTAGAAATAGTTTGCATAGTGAACATGATGATATATTACATGGCATTTGTTGAGTATCTTTTTGTTTATGAGGTATAAATAAAAATGGAAAAACTTTTAAAATATGAAAATAAGACAGTAAATGATCTTAAATTTTATAATAGGTTATAAAACTTTTCTATTAAATTAGTAATATGATACCTATCTTACTTGGCAATGTTATGAGATTAAAATA
>SJYG01000279.1:189029-205778 GCA_006410535.1 Litocranius walleri | reverse complement strand
GAGACTAAAATATGATTGTAGATTGTAAACATTTTATAAAATATTAATGTTACATAATTATAGTAGTTATCTTTTAGAACTGCAGTGATTTTAAAATAATGAAATGAGGTAAAAATATTTCACTACTCTTGTAAGTAGTAATTTCAGAATCTGAATGTTAATTTATACTATTTGTGTTTGTGTGTGTGTGTGTGTGTGTGTGGGCGTGCACGTGTATGGTTAATTTCTAGATAGTATAGACAGACCATAACTATTGAACATTGTATTAAACTTAATTAAGTTTATAATGTGGTAGAAGAAATAAACTAAGAATAAAATTGAGGATTAAAGTAAATATTTCATCAATATGGCATTTGGAGCACAACATGGGCCATATGTATGAATAGGATACTAAATTATAAATTATTTCGCTTATTGCACTAATTTTTGAAATTTACCTGTGGACAATCTTAAGAATGTGCTGTTTCACAGTGAATTATTTTTCTTTTTTAAATCTAGTCTTTATAAACATAATCTTGATCAAACCATTTTGATTTTGGCAGGCTATGCAAAATCTGTGATTCAGTACGAATAAGGGTGTATTATACTCTGAAGAATATGGAAAATGTTAGCATTTAAGGCAGGTTGATTACTTTAAAAATATTGGTTGTACTAAAGACAGTGTTTCAGGCTCGCGGGGGTCAGCTCCTCGGTCCATCATCTCCGAGCGCTCGGCTCCTGGGGTTCCAGCCCATGGACGCCTTTCTCAGCTTGCAGCCTTGCTCGGTGCAGCAGACAGACTGCAAACTTTAAAAAAATAAATAAATAAAAAAAATAAAGACAGTGTTTCATATCTGATGTTTCTTGCCTTCATTTTAGGTGTTTAAATTGTTTTATTTTGAAATAATTTCAAAGTAAAGTGTTCCAAAAGTAGTACAAATATCTCACAAACCCTTTACCTAGATTCAGCAAGTTTTAAAATTGAAGTATAGTTGATTTGTAATATGGTTGTATTTTGATTTACAATATGGTATTTTGTTTGGTATTTGATTTACAATGTGTATTTTGATTTACAATATGTAACTGTACACCGAAAACCTTGGTGTACAGTTACACATATATATGTTGTTTTTTCAGATTATTTTCCACTATAGTTTTATTATAAGACATTGAATATAATTCCCTGTGCTAAGCAGTGAATCTTGTTTTTATCTGTTTTATGTATATAGTAAATTGTTAATCTGTTTATTAGATTTATTAATTTTTAATATTTTGATTGTCAAAGCATATGTTTTGATGCTCATACTACTAAGAATTTTATTTTCAGATATTTAAATTAGGATACCTTTACTTTTGCTATTTATAGATTTTTTGTTACATAAAATAAAGTTAATACTGTAACAGTGAATATTCAGAAATGGTTTTCATACATGCTTTGAGACTAAGACTTATAGGCATTAAATAACTGCAATGTATAGAGTTGTAAATGGTGATATTTACCTACATATTTTACAGAATATGTTGTCTTCTTTGTCACTGAGGCTGTTGAGTGAAAAGATAACTTAGGTTAGTAATGAGTAGAGAAGTAACATACATATATAATATATAAATGTAAATAGTTGAGAACAGTCAGTAAACCTGATACTGACCTATGTTGAAACTTTGTGTTGCTACTATCCAATTCTGACTGAAAGGTTAATGAGCAGAGTAGTTCACTATTGCTACTAAGGGTATATTTTGCAGTTGCTACCTTGCTGTAATGACTGACAGAATTAGGTCTCTCTATTTTAATTTTTCCCTAGATAACACAGTGATGGACTTGTGTGTGGTGGAAGGTACAGTTCAAATTAAAGGGCCTAAAGCTTCTTTGTTTTGAAGATGCTTGGTCTACTGTTCTCAGATGGTCATTTCTAGTCCCAAAGTGTATGTGTCTAGTCAGGAGCCCAAGGCAGGAAGTGAACGTTAGTGGCATGCAGGACTGACTCCAGAGGGGCTGTGATCTCAGGCGCTTCTCTGAATAGAACGGTCTATGTGTGCATCAGGATTGTTGGGAGGACTGCTCATCAGGCAGAATGCTGGAATAGATGAATTCTTTTTTCTAACGACTTTATGCGTCATCTTTTCTTAAAAATTCTCCTGTGTGTTCAACGGACCGGAAGAGCTGATAGTGGAGGATGGAAGGAGAGGTGGAAGCAGCGCACATGCTGGGCGGTCAGACCTTAGTGGCTGAGGGTCGGCTGTGAAGGGGCAGAGAAGAGGACAGAGGTCGTCGGTTGGAGTTTGTAGTTGATTAAGTTTAAATTCATGTTGTATTTCATATGAGTAACTTGGGTCTGACTTAAAAGCACAGAGTTCAGAGTCTCTCCCATTATTATGGTGAAATTAGGAATATGTTTTAACTACTGAACTGAGTATGCATTAGCTTAGAAATGGTCACTTTTGGAACATTTTAATTAGAGGGTTCTGAAAAAATAATACATTTGTGAGTAGATTATATAGACTAATTAAGTTGATCTGCAAATAATAATGGAGTAAAAGTCATTATTTTGTATTTCTACAAAGTGGTAAATTTACATGGTTGTATTTTAAAGGCTATATAAACATGTACTACTTTACATGTACGTTTGAAGTAACAAATGCAGAATTAGAACACCAGGCCTTTTTTTCCCTAAAGTTTTAAGGGACTCTTCAGCTGAAAGTTAGGTTTATAGAAGTTAATTTCTTTGCTCACACTTTGGCATTTGGACAGTGTCATAGCATGTGTGACTGCTTAAATAGAAGATACGTGTGAAATTACTCTCATCCTACTGTTGGATTGCCTTCCAGCAATGGCTTGGACTGCTACAATCAGGCAATCTGCTACTGAGGATATTTAAGTTTAGAAAAAGGAGATCCATTTTTTTTATATATGTAAGAAGAAAGGAAATTGCTTTTCTACATAGAAATGTTGCTATACTAGCTTTGATTGCATCAGAAACATATAGGTAGTTCATGATATATAAATGAGCAGTGTTTTAATAGTTGGTTTTTTAAGGTTGTGTATTTTAGGAGTTGAACTAGGAACACATTTTCTTTCTAGGAGTGTTTTATGTAATGGGTCACTAATCTGGTGTATGGTAGACTTTTACATGAACTGTAATGTTGATATTATAATGGGTTCCAGCCAACCTTTATGAGACTGTTTCTGTGGGAAAAAAAATCTTCAGAGCACTAGCTTATTTTAGGTGGTTCAAAGGACACATCTCAGTCTTCTGTTGTTGGCTCCACAGTGCCATTTGGGTGGGCAGGACTGGATATTGGGGTCTAGAGAACAGGTCTTTGAGTTTTAAAGCAAAGGGTCTGACTAGAACTCTTCCATTGGAAATACTGGAGCACACTCAACAGTTCCTGGCATTGAGCCTTCATCTCTTTTTTTCCTCTTCCCCAGTTCATTATTAGCCTCTTGTTACCACCTATTCTTTTTGTAACTAGGATTCCTTTCCTCTTCATTTATAAGACACAAAATAGTATTAGCATTTCTTCATTTTTTCTTGTCATCAGAGCAAGTCCTTTATCTTTTTGAAAAGTTTTCTAGAGTTTATACATATACCAAACAAATATGGATTTGGGAAAGGAATAAAAAGACTCCTAGGAAGGGATCAGTCCAAGAAAAGATACTAATGGTGGGTTTGGCGGTGCCCAGCAACAAAGTCATTTTCTGTATATATTTGGAAGAATACTCAGATTGCTTGGGGCATTCCTAAGGAGGAGCGTGAAGAGAATGAGTGATAGAAAGTACACGAGGAAAGGGTAGATAAGTTTCTCCAGTGGAGATCAGAGGCAAAAATGCAGTGATTTCAGTAGTGCTTTTCTTACCCTCCAGGGAAGCCATGACTTCCCTGGTGGCTCAGACAGTAAAGCATCTGCCTACAATGCGGGAGACCCGGGTTCAATCCCTGGGTCAGGAAGATCCCCTGGCGAAGGAAATGGCAGCCTACTCCAGCGCTCTTGCCTGGAGAACCCCATGGACAGAGGAGCCTGGTGGGCTGCAGTCCCTGGGGTCGCAGAGTTGGACGCCTGAGCGGCTTCCCTTTCACTGTTCTACGCTCACTCCCTTTCCCCCTTCAGTCCTAAATTTAAATTATGTTGACTTGGTCTGGAATTACACCTTATTCAAAACCTGCATGGCATGGCTGAAGTTAGCCTGAAGAAGTTTAGCTCAGAGGTTAAGTCAGCCAGCAGCAGCAGATAGTGAAGGAAAATCATCTGTGGACTTTTCATCCTTGGATTGTGTAGCACACGTGTGAGTAAGGGATGCTTGTAAGTCACATATAACTTGTTTAAAACCAAAGACTTAAATCCCACAGTGCGATGCTTCTGTGATGGTTGCTTAATGTGCCAGTTACAGAAGGGCCCTGCTGTAAAACTGAAGAAATGTCCTGACATACATAATTGTTAATTGTGAGTAGATACTTCTAAATTGGTTTTTGAAATAGTTTAAAAATATCTCAAAGTTCTAATGGAAATTAATTTTTTATTCTTTATTAGAATATTTCAAATTATATATATTGTAACCACAGTTAGGTTATGTATTTGAAGCTATAGAGTTTAAGTGGTCAGTTTCTGACATAATTAAACATTTAGAAATATAGATAGCCTGATGGGATCATTAAATGGAAATAAGGTAGTTAAATTTGGGACAGAGAATCTTTAAAAAATGGCTTCTTAGAGTAAAAATAGCTTTCACATTTTGTAATAAAGAGATACTTGGATAGTCAAGGAATGATGAGATCATAATATAAGGGGAAGGGTGAGTGGATATGTGGTAAGTGCTTTTTTCTTAACCTCACAGTCCTTTGGCAGCTATTAAAGAAGGTAGCCCACTCACATACTACCTGTTTTGTGAAACCTTGCAATTGTAAAACTGATTTTCTATAGGAAATTCTATTTCAGAAAATCCTGGTCATGGTCAGGAAGACCTTGAATTTTCCTCAAACAGAATTATTTAAAAGTAGCCCTTAATGCACAGAAATTCATCTGCTTAAAAAAACAAAACCTTAAATATTTAATTTTCAGACTGATACTTTGCATTTTGATAGAAATTTTCAATTTTAGAAAAACATTTTAGTGATTTTTAGCCATCTATTGTACATATTCTAAATAGAATAGTTTTCATTTGAAGTGTTGGATATAGAACTTGGTGTCTTAAGTATAAACGGGTAAGAGGTGAAGAATTCTTATATTTCTTTGTTTTTTTAAATTACAAAGTCAGTTCGTCCTCAGTAAAGAAAGCTTGGGAAGCACAAAGCACAAATGCAGGAGCCACAGATTGCCACAGCCCCTAACACAGAGGCAGATGAGCCGCTGCCACAGCTTGGGGGATGTTCTGTCTCTATGTAAATAGAATTTATATTTTCCAAGAAAGTTATACTTAATTTACGGCTTCACTGATTAATATATTTTGAACATTATGCCACAACGAGAAGTAGTCTTATAGAACATTAGTTCTTCATGGCTGGCAGGTATATTTATTTGGTATTTAAGTTGTCTGTTTTTTGCTCTTTATGGTGTGGTTCAATGAATGTCTTGGCACATGTATTTTCATAGGTATCTTGATTATGTCTTTTGTTTTTAAAGGATGTAAAATGCAAGAATATCTTGAAAATGGCCCCTTTTCTTATTATGAAAATAATACAAGTTGATGGGAACTTAGTACAGAAAAGTATTTCTTAAAATATTTGTTTTCAGAGTTTTTGCATATCCATAATCTACTAGTAACAGTTTGGTCAACTCCATTTTAGACTTGTTAATGTATATAGGCAGCTGATATAAATATTTATTTTAATCTAAAAATGGCTCATATGAAGTGTTGCTTTGTGTAATCTTTTTCCAAATTATCTCAAACGTATTTTTCTATTAGTAATTACAGGACTGTGCTGTTATTTTCAAAAGTTATTTTATAATACATTGTGTTGATGTGCCATGTTTTGTGTAACTGTTACTATTAGTGCATATTTAAATTGTTTCTTACTTCTCATTATTATCAACACCCCTGAAGTAATGAGCTATTGCTATATCAGTTTCTTCTTTTTTCTTTCAATTTTGTAATTATATCCTAGGAATTTATTCTGAAAGTTAAAATTTGGAGTCTAGGGGGTATTTGTTTTTAAAAATTTGCTACCTGTTGGCAGAATATACTTCAGGATGAATGGTTGAGTCAGTTTGTACTCTTACAGTATATCTGAGTGCTCATTTCCCTGTGTCTCTTCTAAACCATTTGTTATCCATCTTTTAATTCGTGAAAGGTAGTTAATGAACAGTTGTGTTCATTGAAAATTAATGTTACCTATTTATTTTCTTTTCAAAGCGAAATAGGTTTCTCATCTATGAAGGGCAAAGGATGGAGGAATGAGGACAAAGGTCACTGCTAAATAGCAGCAAGAGATACCACTCTGCTTGTTTCGATCTTTTAGGGGTTAAGCAGTTTTAAAGAATAATTGCTTATATATATTCCACAAGGGAGGTACCCCCAAAATTACATTAATATTTCTATTAAAATTTCTATAAAGCAAAATTTGTTTTGACTGGAGAACATACTAGCAAGAGTCAGGGTTATATGTAGTGTTACGGAGGCCAAGTTGATTTGAATTTCTGTCCCACTATTTACTAGCCATGTAATCTTGGGCAAGCTACATAAACCTCTCTGAACCATAAAATAGTAATAATATTTTCCTCATATAATTGTTTCATTGAGAATAGATATGTGTGTGTGTGTGTGTGTGTGTGTGTATGTGTGTGTGTGTGTGTCTGTGTGTGTGTGTGTATCATATGCCTAGCATAGTGCCTATACATTCTAGGTACTGAAAAAGTGAAAATCACCGTTATTTGTCGTTCTGTTCCTGTTCCTGTTATTTTTACTGCTACTGCAATCACCATTGTTACTTTTACTATCAGTACAAATGTTCTTTCTCAATCCTTAATTTTACTTGATAGAAATTAAAAAATGAAAAGTAAGATAGTGAGAAATAGTTGTAGTAGCAGTTTCCTTAGGCATATGGGATAGAAAGGGGACAAAGCTGTGTTTCTGTCAATTTATAGGAACAGATAGAACTTAGAGCGTGAATCTTTAAGGCTGTATTCACTGATCAGCTGATAAGTAGGAAATGATATCTCGTTGTTGTGTCTTCTATAGCACATGCTACTGAAATAGTTTTCTTGTAAACTGCATACACACACAGACAAAACTTAAAGCAAACTGGAGGTCTTAGAACCCTTATAATGGTCACTCTTATCTTTATTCCTTGATATTTTATAACAACATATCTCAGTAGAAGCTACTCATTACAAAGAAGATTCCTCCATGGGTCAAGATTAAAGGTAATTTGTTACACTGAGTATTTTGTCCAGTAAATCTTACTGTCTACATATCGGCCAGTTGCTTTCATTCAAGGATCATGTATAAACAAATGGAAATACATATATTGAACAGAATCAAAGGTTGGTATTTATAGAGTAAAATAGGATTTTACTTACATTACAAAGGAGTTAACATCTTAGACTAGATAACTGAAGGTCACTCATTACAATTTAAACCGTTTTTTAAAGGCGGTCTTTCTAAAATATGTTTAAGAGAATGTATGACGGTAATTAGCCTTTTCCTGGTGGCTTGAGGTCATCACTGTGACTATCAGTGACATTACTGTGTTACCTACAGTGATACACACAGGGATAATTGAAAGGTACGGTGTACTTGACCTGATACTCAGCGGTTCCAGACTTAGTACTTTTTAGGTATGCTGTCAAAAAGGGAAAGTGTTAAGTACTGAAAAATGACAGCTGTTGAGAAAGGCATAGTCATTAAATGGTAAGGGGCAATTACTAGTGTCAGTGTTTTGGATTTTTTATATACTCACAAGTGATAATTTGAGAAAAGAGTATGAAGGGTCAAGTTCTTTTTTATATAAGAACTTCAAATTGCACTTAAAATACTATGGCTCAGCAGTGTGTAGACACTGTGATGGAAAAACGTCAGCTTTATTCTCTATACACAGGATGATGAAATACTTGACAAACCACACAGTGAAAGCCCTTCACTTAAAAGAAGTAAGAGTCTAGTTGGATAAGTATAATATTAATAACTTTTAACATTTCATCCAGCACTCTGTGAAGCAGCATATGTATGTTCTTCTGATTCCTTTAATCCTCACATCAACCCTGTGAAGTAGGCACTGTTATTATCTCCATTCTCCAGGTGAGGAAACTTGCAGCACAGAGATGACAGCTAGTAAATTTCAGGGCCGAGGCTGGAATCTGGGCAGTGTGACCCTAAAAATCCAATGCTCTCTGCTACCTCTATTATAGCAAATTGCTGAACCTAGTAAAAATACCTCTTAGAGACCTTTATCCATGGGTAATGTGGGTCAGACAGCTAACCACCAGTGTATCTGTCTCATTCATTTCACAGCACCACACATTAAATCTTTAGGTCTACTTGAGACACTGGAAGGCCTATTCTCTGAATATTTAAGTGCTCACAGAATAAAAACAGTGATAAATATATACTGCGTATACATTTTTTCATGAAAAAATATAAAGACTTAACCCTCAAAAGGATCCTCTAACAATACACAAAGTCACATATTCTTCTATGTACATAGCTGTGAATAAGACTTAAAATCCAAATCTAGTAGCTCCTTGATATAGGAGTCTGCTCTGAGTACTGCAAGAGTTCCTTAAGTCATTATTCTGTCAGTGAAGCCTCTAAGAGTGGGTTTTGATATAAATTTATTGGACCCAATTTGACAGTTTTTTGAAAAAAAAATATAAGCTATCAGATATATTACATAGTAAAGGTCAATATTGTTTTAAAAAACTTTAGTTTTTAGAAGTTGATAGATAAATGTATGTATGTTTCTTTGGAGGTTGGTCTAAACAGTACGAAAAGGACCATTTAACAGCTGTTTGAGTTCTGACCTGAGCTGCTCCCTATGTGCTAAAACTGCTGACAATTCTCTTAGTCTTCTTCTCTTTATAAACCATTATTTTCAGTTCAAATTAAGCATGGCAAAACTCAGTGGAACTAAACTCATTATCTTACCTACCTCCTTCTCAGTCTGTTTTTGTGTTGTGTTCTCACTTTGGGGTGAAATCCCGAAGTGTGCTTTCCTCTCACATAGGGCAGAAACCCCACACTCTCTAAAATGGTCATCTTGGTTTCTGCTAGGCAAGCCTTGTTCCTGCTGTGTCCTCGCAAATCCACTTTGCCTTAGCGGAGTCCACATGTGGTGTGCAGAACATGCCATTCACACTCACTTCTTCCTGCTCAAAATTCTCCTTCCCCTGTTTCTCTCCAGCCTCATCTTGTAAGACTTATTGATTTATGACAGCTTTTTGAGGTGGGTATTATTATTGTCCCATTTTTCAGAGAAGGAAATTGAAGCCTAGAAAGTTTATCTAAGAACTGATCAAGTTTTTCTCTTGGGAATTAGAAATTGGAAAAGAAAAAATGAATCGATTTTTCATAGAAAAATTATGTTGCAGATCCTCCAGTAGAGGATCAGTTTCAGATGGCAGTGTTTTATTTTTTTACTTTAGAGACAGATTCAGGAGGTCTCACTGTGCACAGGGTAGGGAAATTGTTTTTTTTAATCAAGCATGTATAAAGGGTATGATATGAGGTAAGAAAATAAACACTGAGTGTGAGAGGCAGAAACAGCACCTAGAGAGGAGTTGATGAGCTCTTCCGGTGCTCAGGTCTTTCATTCTTGTGTTGATAAGTGTTAAGATTTCCTTTCTTTGGAGTTCATTTGAATTGATTTCTTGTTCTTGGCAACCCGAAGGGAAAAGTAAAGCAACATGTGTATTTGTGTGTACTTGCCAGTTTAGTTTCAATTAATTAGAGGAGCTCTTCACTGAAAAGTGATTGTATTTCATAGGTTTATTTGAATTTGATTGGAATCTAGAAATCGAGGCTGGAATCTGGGCAGTGTGACCCTAAAAATCCAATGCTCTCTGCTACCTCTATTATAGCAAATTGCTGAACCTAGTAAAAATACCTCTTAGAGACCTTTATCCATGGGTAATGTGGGTCAGACAGCTAACCACCAGTGTATCTGTCTCATTCATTTCACAGCACCACACATTAAATCTTTAGGTCTACTTGAGACACTGGAAGGCCTATTCTCTGAATATTTAAGTGCTCACAGAATAAAAACAGTGATAAATATATACTGCGTATACATTTTTTCATGAAAAAATATAAAGACTTAACCCTCAAAAGGATCCTCTAACAATACACAAAGTCACATATTCTTCTATGTACATAGCTGTGAATAAGACTTAAAATCCAAATCTAGTAGCTCCTTGATATAGGAGTCTGCTCTGAGTACTGCAAGAGTTCCTTAAGTCATTATTCTGTCAGTGAAGCCTCTAAGAGTGGGTTTTGATATAAATTTATTGGACCCAATTTGACAGTTTTTTGAAAAAAAAATATAAGCTATCAGATATATTACATAGTAAAGGTCAATATTGTTTTAAAAAACTTTAGTTTTTAGAAGTTGATAGATAAATGTATGTATGTTTCTTTGGAGGTTGGTCTAAACAGTACGAAAAGGACCATTTAACAGCTGTTTGAGTTCTGACCTGAGCTGCTCCCTATGTGCTAAAACTGCTGACAATTCTCTTAGTCTTCTTCTCTTTATAAACCATTATTTTCAGTTCAAATTAAGCATGGCAAAACTCAGTGGAACTAAACTCATTATCTTACCTACCTCCTTCTCAGTCTGTTTTTGTGTTGTGTTCTCACTTTGGGGTGAAATCCCGAAGTGTGCTTTCCTCTCACATAGGGCAGAAACCCCACACTCTCTAAAATGGTCATCTTGGTTTCTGCTAGGCAAGCCTTGTTCCTGCTGTGTCCTCGCAAATCCACTTTGCCTTAGCGGAGTCCACATGTGGTGTGCAGAACATGCCATTCACACTCACTTCTTCCTGCTCAAAATTCTCCTTCCCCTGTTTCTCTCCAGCCTCATCTTGTAAGACTTATTGATTTATGACAGCTTTTTGAGGTGGGTATTATTATTGTCCCATTTTTCAGAGAAGGAAATTGAAGCCTAGAAAGTTTATCTAAGAACTGATCAAGTTTTTCTCTTGGGAATTAGAAATTGGAAAAGAAAAAATGAATCGATTTTTCATAGAAAAATTATGTTGCAGATCCTCCAGTAGAGGATCAGTTTCAGATGGCAGTGTTTTATTTTTTTACTTTAGAGACAGATTCAGGAGGTCTCACTGTGCACAGGGTAGGGAAATTGTTTTTTTTAATCAAGCATGTATAAAGGGTATGATATGAGGTAAGAAAATAAACACTGAGTGTGAGAGGCAGAAACAGCACCTAGAGAGGAGTTGATGAGCTCTTCCGGTGCTCAGGTCTTTCATTCTTGTGTTGATAAGTGTTAAGATTTCCTTTCTTTGGAGTTCATTTGAATTGATTTCTTGTTCTTGGCAACCCGAAGGGAAAAGTAAAGCAACATGTGTATTTGTGTGTACTTGCCAGTTTAGTTTCAATTAATTAGAGGAGCTCTTCACTGAAAAGTGATTGTATTTCATAGGTTTATTTGAATTTGATTGGAATCTAGAAAGTGGTTTCTCATGAAAACAATTATAAGTACTAACAATTCTTTATAAATGTGGGGTTAACCTCTTAGATTTAACTACTAAAAGTTATAATGAAATAAAGATAGATAACACTACTGAAATATAGTCACTAAAGCAGAATCAATAATTCAAATTAAGACTAAAATAGTTTTTCTTGAATGCTGGTACTTGAAGAAAAACAGATTTAATTAAAGAAGCATAAAGTAGTAGATATAAATTTGGGCGGAAATTGTGGCTGCTTTGTATTTATTTAAAATAGCTATATCGAGAGAGTGTTTCGTGTTTCTGATAAATTGTTTTGTGTTTAAAACCACAGTACAATTAAAAGGGCTGGAGATAGATGTCTTGGGGCTGTGAGAGAGATCAAGGAAGGAACTCAGTGTCTGATCTACCCTCCGCTGAGAGCAGTCTTTCTGGGGACCAGACCTTCTCGGGTCCCTGTGTGTGTTTCTCTGGCTGCGCTGGGCCTTCGCTACTGCGCCTGGGTTCTCGCTAAGTTGTGGAGAACTGGGGCTCGGCTTTGTTTGGCAGCCCTGTCTTGTTGCGGTGATTTCTGTTGTTGCGGAGCACAGGCTCTCGGGTGTCAGGCTCAGCAGCTTTGGGTCACAGGTTCAGTCGTTACGGGTGCTTGGGCTTAGTTGTCCACAGCATGTGGGATCTTCCCAATGAGGGATCGAACCCATGTCCCTTGCATTGCAAGGTGAATTCTTAACCAGGGAAGTCCGTGGTCAGTGGTTTTTAATCTCTTTGGTTTATGGACTTCTTGTTTACACTCTTAAAATTATTTAGGACTGTAAAGAGCTTTTGTTTGTGTTTTGTTGACCTTTGAAGTTAAAAAATGAGAAAATTTGAATATACAATCGTATATTCCACCATTCATCCACTTACCTCATGTTACCTCTATTATAATAGAGGTAGCAGAGAGCGTTGGATTTTTAGGGTCACACTGCCCAGATTCCAGCCTCAGCCCTGAAATTTACTAGCTGTCATCTCTGTGCTGCAAGTTTCCTCACCTGGAGAATGGAGATAATAACAGTGCCTACTTCACAGGGTTGATGTGAGGATTAAAGGAATCAGAGGAACATACATATGCTGCTTCGCAGAGTGCTGGATGAAATGTTTAAAAAGTTATTATTATCTAACTTATCCAACTAGACTCTTACTTCTTTTAAGTGAAGGGCTTTCACTGTGTGGTTTGTCAAGTATTTCATCATAGAGTTTCTGAAGAACTTCACTGTACATTCAGAGAATGAGTGGATATAACAATTAATGTGTTAATATTATTCTTAAAATTTGACATTGCAGATACCCAAAGCAGAGAATCCCTGGACCAAACTTTAGAAGTTACTTCTATAGTTAAAACACTTCAGTTTTGAAGGACTTCCCTGGTGGCTCAGAGGTTAAAGCGTCTGCCTCCAATGAGGGAATTTCTTTATTGTAAATGAGATAAGCCTTTAGTTGAAGTAAAAGTGTATATTTTATGTTGAGCAAACTCATATCTCTCAAATTCAGAGTTATTTTCCACACTGAAATAAAGCAATTTGACTTCTCTTTCTTTGCATTTAGTGTGTATGCCCAGCAGTGGGATTGCTGGGTCATAAGGCAGTTCTATTTACATTTTTTTAAGGAATCTCCACACTGTTCTCCATAGTGGCTATACTAGTTTGCATTCCCACCAACAGTGTAAGAGGGTTCCCTTTTCTCCACACCCTCTCCAGCATTTATTGCTTGTAGACTTTTGGATCGCAGCCATTCTGACTGCCGTGAAATGGTACCTCATTGTGGTTTTGATTTGTATTTCTCTGATAATGAGTGATGTTGAGCATCTTTTCATGTGTTTGTTAGCCGTCTGTATGTCTTCTTTGGAGAAATGTCTGTTTAGTTATTTGGCCCATTTTTGATTGGGTCGTTTATTCTCCTGGAATTGAGTTGCAGGAGTTGCTTGTATATTTTTGAGTCAGTTGCTTCATTTGCTATTATTCTCCCATTCTGAAGGCTGTCTTTTCACCTTGCTTATAGTTTGCTTTGTTGTGCAGAAGCTTTTAATTTTAATTATGTCCCATTTGTTTGTTTTTATTTCCAATATTCTGGGAGGTGGGTCATAGAGGATCCTGCTGTGATTTAAGTTGGAGAGTGTTTTGCCTTTGTTCTCCTCTAGGAGTTTTATAGTTTCTGGTCTTACATTTAGATCTTTAATCCATTTTGAGTTTATTGCTGTGTATGGTGTTAGAAAGTGTTCTAGTTTCATTCTTTTACAAGTGGTTGACCAGTTTTCCCAGCACCACCTGTTAAAGAGACTGTCTTTTCTCCATTATATATTCTTGCCTCCTTTGTCGAAGATAAGGTGTCCATAGGTGTGTGGATTTATCTCTGGGCTTTCTATTTTGTTCCATTGATCTATATTTCTGTCTTTGTGCCAGTACCATACTGTCTTGATGACTGTGGCTTTGTAGTAGAGCCTGAAGTCAGGCAGGTTGATTCTTCCTGTTCCATTCTTCTTAAGATTGCTTTGGCTATTCAAGGTTTTATTGTATTTCCCTACAAATTGTGAAATTATTTGTTCTAGGTCTGTGAAAAATACCATTGGTAGCTTGATAGGGATTGCATTGAATCTGTAGATTGCTTTGGGTAGTATACTCATTTTCACTATATTGATTCTTATATAGATTCTTCTTAAAAATGAAACATATCTATGAATTCCATAGGTTACCTTATAGAAATAAAAGACTGTTAGTGTATATGTAAAAGATACATGTCAGTTTCTGAAAAAAAAATTCTTTTTTGGTATTAAAATATCCCACAAAATACAAGCATTTTATTCCTTAAAGTATTATTTAAACATAGTAGAGCATTTAAATTAAAACATTTCTTAATGGTTCAGTTGGGTTTAAGGGTTTGATCAGGTAAATTATCATCTTAATTGCAATTGTTTAGTTAGAAGAAAAATTTTAGACTTTGTATGTAGGAATTATATTTTGCAAGCATCTTAGTTATTTCAACACTTCTCTCATCCTTAACAGTGATAAGCTAATTTACTTTTTAAGAAGGGTTAATTTGAAAGTGGTTATTTCCTTGGGCTAACTCACTTTGGGAGGCCTCTAAGATTAGAAGCCTGATTAAGGTCAGGAAGCAGTATGTGCCTCCAACTTTAATTTTGGAGTTTTGTTTGAAATGGTTATTCCATAAACCATAAGTGAATCCTCCATCCACCTTTTTGAGAGAAATTGCTCTTCAGTTAACAAAGGATTGATGTGTTCATGAAAGTATGTTTGACTGCTGATGACTTTAGAGTCATATAGGGATAATCATTACCCTATCTTTGTCTCTGTTTTAGTGTAAACTTTTGTTTTTCCTGGTATGTGCTTGTTTAGTTAAATTGACATCTGTATTTTCAGCTAAGTTAGCCTTGACCAACTGCTTTATTGATTGGTCCAAATTTGTGGCATGTTTTTCAGAAAGACTTATGATGGGTTGGCGCAAAGAAATGTCATATTCCAATCACGACATGAGAAATGGTTGGATTCCCTGTCCTACTAGGAGGTATTCTTAAAATTAGTTATCCTGTTATTGTATCTACCACTAAGAATAGAAATACCTGGATTTTGTTATTAGCAGACTTAAAAACATGATAGATAATTTTAGGTCCATAGAGCCAATGAAATTATCTTTCTAGAACTGATGTGCCAAAGATTTTTGGATCCTAAATTTTTTATGGTTCTCCTAAATAGAAAAATAGTGTCTCTTAGTTATTCAGCCACTCCATTTATATTGATAGCTAATACATATTTTCCAGGAATAATGCAGTTTTGTTGCTTATAATTCATGCGAGAATAATTGCTCTTTCTCCAGTGTTTGTCTTGTTTTCTTGGGGTTGGATCTATGGTTATGTGATTAAAAATAGAAAACTTACTGCAATTAATTTCCATTGCATTCACATAGTAGTTAATACAGTGTTTACATTTCTGCCAATTGGAATTGTAACTTTAAAGTGCTGCATATGAAAGATATAAGAATTTTGCAACATGGGCAAGCTGTACTAATTGGTATGCTAAAAGAAATTTAGTAAAATTGCTGGCTTAGATTTGTTTTGCAGTTCAAGTGATGCTAACAGTTTTCCATGAAAAGAACTGTTTTGTTCTTAAAATTTCCTGTATTAATATGAATTTTTAAAGTTCTTAAACTCTTCATAGATTGTTACTGCTTAATTTTTCTGTATAATTCTGTGCCCCCTCCATTTTAAGACAGGGTAACAGAAAACTGAGCAACAAAGCCAAAGGTGAAGAATTAATAAGTGGTGGGAATCATAGAGTCCACAGATCCCTGAGTTTCATCTGATTCTTTTCTTAAAATCAGGAGACAAAAATCTAGTAAAGAGCTAAAATTAAAATGCTATAGTGGTTACTCTAGGAATCAGTTTCATTTCAAAGAAAAAAAACCTTAGTAGGTTGATTACTTTTTATTATGTTCATGTATATGTGTACTATATTTTCTATAATCTGGCTATAGAGTATATTTTAAACTATGAACATTTAAGCATATATACATATTATTTAATACTCATTTTATTTTACTAACTACCATCTTTTTTGAAAGTCATTTTGAGTCTTCAGTTTTTTGAAACTAGGGGAATTTTACCCTTATATATGTAAAGCAATTGCATATAGACCTTCTTTATAAAAATTTGAGGTAATGAAAATGTAGCCAGAACTACAGATCTTTATTTTCCCCTTTCTCTTTGTTGCCTGTTTTTGTGTAACAGAGGCTAAGTGAGTCATTTTATACTAATAAATCATTTTTAGGTTTAGGAACTGCCCTCTAGGTTTTCTCAAATTGCTACCATAGCAAAATAAAACTAAACAAAACTTCATAGAATTAATACATCTCTTCTGTATATAGAGCACTGTTAAACATACTTTATAGGGAAAAAAAGAACTCCATATGGAGATAATTAAGTAGTATAAAAGAAACAGCTCTTTTATAGTTATTAATTTTTTAACAACTGCCCTATAATACAGTAGATAATTTGGTCCACACATTTAATTAAAACCATTATTTTTCTTTTTGGAAGCATTTATTATACAGTTCCAGAATTGTTGATGAAAACAAAATCATGAATCTACTTGTCTCTAAACGGGGCATTGA
>SJYG01000279.1:133460-188872 GCA_006410535.1 Litocranius walleri | reverse complement strand
GCAGTGTAAAGAGAGTGTGTCTCTTTATAAAGAATCCTTCATTTTAGATTGGAATATGTTTTAATTTTCAAATGAATTGAAATTTAGTTTGCTGTATTTTTTTTCATCAAATAGAAAGAATTTTATCAATTGAGTGAAACGTTTGAAACTTATTTAAGTCCCTAGAAGTTTTTTGAATAAGAGGTCTAAACACTAAATCATTTAGTTTAAACAGTAGCACAACCAATGAGTCATTTAAAATGTGTTTTAAAAATTAAAAATGAGACACTGATACATCTCTTTGTGGCTTTAAAAATTATACTTTAAAAATTATACTAACTCAATACTGTAATCAGAATTCTTTGTGAGAATGGACACATTCCTTTTGAGCTTTAAGAAATTCATTTTCTGAAACTTTAAATGTAGGGGATAAATTTGGACGTTTAGGTTCATTTACCCATCACTTCAGATGTTCTGGGAAGAAATATCTAATGATTTTTCCATGACATCTACCCTTTTTTTCAGATTCTCGACTGACATTTTATCGTGTTATTGTGTTCCACGCTATTTAGTTCCTCCTGGATTCTTCCGAATTTCACATGCACTGCTTCAATCAGCTCCTGCAGAGCGGATAACATACCTAGGGACCCAGGTCTTACTGGACAAGCAGCCAGTCATGAACACGGGCAGACTTGGCCTTAAATTTTAATTCTTATATTTTTTTGCATTTCAAAGTATAGATATTCATTTTATCTATTAAAAAGTAAAGCCCAGTAAGTGTACTGTAGGGAATATTTATCTTACAAAGGAAGGATTATGTAGAAGTGAGCCCACCTGCTGGTTTTACTTTCCTTTTCCAGTAATGTTTATATTGTAACTTAAACATTTTTCTGGCTCTACAAGTTACATATGTCTTTGTTTTCTAGTGCATACTTCTGTTATGTAAACCTGCTTGTATACATATGAAGAAAACCAATTTGAAACATTTCTGTTTATGCACAAAGTATACCTTAATGGTATCTTGGGCAGAGGGTAAAAATTTCACCTTTAACAAGGGAAGTTAGAAATGGTGGATTTGCTTGAGAAGCTTTAAATTATGTAGCTGTAAGTTGGGAATTTAGTCTGTATGTCAGAAAGATACAGTCACTTCTGCCATCAGTTTAAAAGAAAAATAAGATTTTGGTGAAATATTGTCTAAGATTAACACTATTAGAGAATTTTAAAAAACTGTTATAATAAATCAGACTGTTTTAGAATAGCAATATAAAGTTGGGGTTACTGTTTCAGATGTATATTCATGTAAAAATTAGGTTTCGGTATTGGCACTTAGGTAACAAAGGAAAATATGATATATTTATACTTTAATGAAATACTGGCACTGTATAAAATGTTAATTTTTAAATCAGTAAGCCAGAATTTCAGTGTGGATATGGAAAAAGAGATTGTCATTTTATAAACTGCAAGAATAAATATGTGTGTTTTAAATATTGAAGTATTCAGTTTTAAATTTTTGCTTCATTTTGAAAACATGTAAGAACTAAATTAGACTTTTAATTAGTGGTTAATAGAAGTGGATAAGTAAACCTGTCTAAAAATTAAAGAATGAATGTAGAATAAGGTTTCTGACACTTTAAACTTCTGTATGAGGAAGATAGTATGTTATCAAGGAACACAGTATATTTTGTGTTGGTCATTGCTGTTTTAAAAATGTATATGTTCTACGATTACATTGTTTCTCATACCTCAGACTGAATTTGAGTTGATGACTTAATAACATGATTGGGTTAGTAAGCAGTGGCATTTAATTTTTGTAATGCAAAACTTAAGGCTTTAGGTATTCGCAATAAAACTTTTATATAAGCCTCTTGAAATTGTTTTGTTTAGATTTTAGTTTTAACCCATTTTTATCCTGCTTTATTGCACTCCCTTTCACTAGTAGAGTAGCCACACCCCCTCCTTTTTAAATGCAGTTTATACAAAAAGTAATTTTTCTTAGTGTCATAAGTTCTTTTTTTTTTTACATTTAGAAACCAAATACCATATGCCTTTTTCCTACCTTTGTATTAAGTAGCAAGAAGACTATTTCATGATTAGATTAAATTTGAAGAAGGAAATGGCAACCCACTCCAGTGTTCTTGCCTGGAGAATCCCAGGGATGGGGGAGCCTGGTGGGCTGCCATCTATGGGGTCGTGCAGAGTCGGACACGACTGAAGCGACTTAGCAGCAGCAGGGCATTTTCTATCATATATGCTATATTATTGCAAAATTTCTGTAGTACTTGTGTTTCTTTCTCCCAAAGAAGAAAAGAAATTTAGTTATGTAACATAAATTTTTATAAACCCCACTTGGGCATTTGTGGTATTGCAAAAGGGAAATTGTTTCATCATGGTTCAAATAAGAAGTAACATAATGCTTTTGGTGAGAATAGCTTACATTTAGAATCTGCCAGAAAATCGAGTCTTAAGCTGTTTTTACAAATAAAGAATAGAATGCCTATAGAAACTTGAATTTTAAAAAATAGGCTGATTCTATTTTAGCCAAATATCTTAGTTTTTTGAAAGTTTTAAACACTTTCTAGAAAAATATAGAATGTTAAGTATTATACTTAAGAATTCTAAAGCATGATTTAAGCTGGTATAAAATGACTTTAGTTATTTCTTAATTTATCATGAATACTGGCTAAATTTTAAAAGTTTATTTCTGTGTTGTATAAAATTTTATGGTATTGAAAGTTGCTTTTTAAAAGAAATGTTTCAGCAACATTTTAAAAACTTTTAACAAAGTCTTCTGTGGATGAATGGCAATCAGTATCAGTTTTAAAATCCTTTTGCAGTGTAACCAAAGTAATTTTCTTCTGCACAGTACAACATTTAAAATAAAGTTTATGCATTGGATTTTTTGACGTTTGAGTTTTAAAAGGGCCACGTAGTCTTAAACTGATTTCATTGTGTTGGATTCTTTACTGTTTGAGCCACCAGGGAAGCCCATTTGGAAATGCTTCAGGGAATATTTATTCTCTTTATAAATGGAGGTTGAGCACCACCTGTTGGTCAAACTAATGTATTTTAATTTGTGAATTCAGCAAAAATGTTTTTGTTTTAATTGAGTGATTGCATTCCTTAACTGCTGATGTCTTATATATTATATAATACTGTCATAGTATAGATTTATGTCTAAAAGTTATGTTCATGAAATTCACCAGAATGGCTTATTATAGATGATAAAATAATGCACCTTTACCGCCTTCACTATTTAAGTTTTCATCACTTTGCTCTTTGCCACTGAATTAGAAAGTTACCCTTTTTTAAGGAAGTGAGTGGTCTCAAGGCTGGGTTTATTTATGAAGTTTTTAAAAGAAGATGATTATTTTATGTGCCTCATGTGGAAATTATAATGAGAAAGTCAGTTAGACAGTTCCTGTGTTATCACCTATGTATTGGCTTCCCAGGTGGTTCAGTAGTAAAGAATCTACAAGAGACATGGGTTTGATCCTTGGGTGGGGAAGATCCCCAGGAGGAGGAAATAGCAGCCCACTCCAGTGTTCTTGCTTGAAAAATCCCCTTGAAAGAGGAGCCTGGCAGAAAGTCAGACGCGACTGAGCATGCACCTGTGTGTTAATTTTTAAGAAAATGAAATCATTTTTTATGTTTTTCTTATTTAATAACAAGTTGAAGTTTAAAAACAATGAATTCTTATATTGAAAACAGCAATTACTAATTTTATTACAGTTTATATCTTTCGATAATTTAGACGATTGAATATTTTATTTCATTTGAAATGGATGCTTATAACTACTATACATTAATAAAGCAAATTGATTTTAATAGTTATTAATGTTAATTTTAATATATATTAATGCAAAATTAAGAAAATAAAATGTTCGAGCAAAACAGAAAATGTCAAAAGTGACATTTGATACCCCAAGGTATTAAAAATATATTTTCATTTAGACTAAGTATAGATGGCAGCTGGGGTGCTTCTACTACTACTGACATCAAAGTGAGTGCTACAGCTGTATCAAAGTCTTAACCTTCATACATTAATAATGCACAGTAAATAAATCAGTGCTTTTGGGTTTTAGAGGTTGATCTTTTTATTTTAGGTCATACTTTCTAAGAAGAAATTATTCCATACTTAGTATTAGATGTATTCATAACAAGAAAATGGTATAAATAAGGGTCAAAGAAAACAAGTTTTAGGAACTCACATTAGTATTTCATATATGGTGACAGAAAGCAGCTCATTTTTTAAAATATGAAAATCAGGACCTGTAGTGTCAGCTATATTGTTTGAAATCATGAATTATACCCCAATTCCCCTCGATTTCCGTTGCTTTCTTCTGTATCCATTTACTGTTGTCACTGGTACGTCTTTCAGTGCAGAAATTTCAGACTTGATCCCGTCTCTCATCTTTCCCATCAAACTCAGTTTCTCTACTTTGAAAATGACTCTTCATTCTTTCTTCTTTCTATATTTTCTTTCTGACTACTCTAGAAGGTTTCTAACTAATGTTATTGTCTTTAATCGCTTTTCTTTTCCACCTGTCTTCAGTAACATTGAAGAGTATTTTTGCATTTTTCTTTTGAAACTGAAACACTTGGCTGGACAGAGGAAACAGCCGTTCACTCTCAGTTGCTTACACAGTTGACTCTATCAAAAGCCTTGGGACAGCTATTCACTGGGACCTTAGCATTTGTTTCTAGTGTGCCTTTCTAGAGTTCCCCTTCACATTCCCACCCTTTGAAACCAGATGTCACCTGCTTTGTGAAGAGTCACTTTGTTGTTTTTGTTGTTCAGTCACCAAGTTGTGTCAAACTCTTTGCAACTCCGTGGACTACAGCACGGCAGGCTTTCCTGTCCCCGACTATCTTCTGGAGTTTGCTCAAACTCATGTCCATTGAGTCAGTGATGCCATCCAACCATCTCATCCTCTGTTGCCCCTTTCTCCTCCTGCACTCAGTCTTTCCTAGCATCAGGGTCTTTTCCAGTGAGTCAGCTCTTCGCATCAGGTGGCCAAAGTATTGGAGCTTCAGCATCAGTCCTTCCAATGAATATTCCAATGAATATTTCGGGCTGATTTCCTTTAGGTTTGAGTTTCTTGCAGTCCAGGGAACTCTCAAGAGTCTCCTCCAGCACCACAGTTCAAAAGCATCAATACTTTGATGCTCAGCTTTCTTTATAGTCCAACTCTTACATCCATACGTGACCACTGGAAAAACCATAGCCTTGACTAGACGGACCTTTGTTGGCAAAGTAATGTCTCTGCTGTCTGGGTTGGTCATAACTTTCCTTCCTTAGTACTGCCCTTCTTACGAATTTGGATGAGGATTGACCTTTTCCAGTCCTGTGGCCACTGCTCAGTTTTCCAAATTTGCTGGCATATTGAGTACAGCACTTTCCCAGCGTCCTCTTTTGGGATTTGAAATAGCTCAGATGGAATTCCATCACCTGCACTAGCTTTGTTCGTAGCGATGCTTCCTAAGGCGCACTTGGCTTCTCCCTCCAGGAGGTCTGGCTCTAGGTGAGTGATCACACGTCGGGGTCACTAAGGTCTTCTTGGCACAGCTCTTCTCTGCTCTTCTGCCTGCTCTTAATCTCTTCTGCTGTCAGGGCCGTGCTGTTTCTGTCCTTTGTTGTACCATCTTTGGATGAAATGTTCTCATGTCATCTCCAATTTTCTTTCCCTTTAGTTATACATTTTTTCCCTATTTCTTTGTATTGTTCACTTAAGAAGGCTCTCTTCTCTCTCCTTCCAATTCTCTCAAACTCTGTATTTGGTTGGGTACATCTTTCCCTTTCTCTCTTGCCTTCTCTTCTCAGTTATTTCTAAGGCCTCTTCAGGCATCCACTTTGCATTCTCGCATTTCTTTTTCTTTGGGATGGTTTGGTCACCACCTCCTGCACAGTTAGGAAACCTCCGTCCATAGTTCTTCAGGCGCTCTGTCTACCAGATCTAATCCCTTGAATCTGTTTGTCACTTCCACTGTGTAATCATATGGGGTTTGATTTAGGTCATACCTGAATGGCCTAGTGGTTTTTCCTACTTTCTTCAATTTAAACTTGAATTTTGCAATGAGGAGCCCATGATCTGAGCCACTTTAAGAATTGATTACACTGATTTGCGCTCTTTGAGCAGTTGGATCATATCACTAGAAGTCTCTCATCACTAGAAAAGTTATTGGTTTATGTGTGTGTAGTTATGAACTCTTTGAAAGCAGTGACTGTGTGTTTTGTTTGTTTGTTTGCAAGTCCCAGGTATAGACCTTGGCACAGAAGAGGCTGTAAATTTATAGTGAAGAATATGAATTCTGGAGCAAGACTGCTTGTGTTCAATCCCAGCTCTTCTGCTTTGTTCCCTGGAGAAGTTTATTTTCTCAACCACTAAATAAATATGTTTGTATATGTAATATGGTTAGAACAGCACCTGATACATAGTAAACTTATGCTGCCAATTTTTACTTTAAAAATGAAATAAGCTAGTTAGATAATATATTTTAAATTGAGAAAGTACACAAATTTGAAGAATAGTTCTTAAAGATCTTTTTTGTGCAATAAAATGCCACATTCTATAACTAATTTAAAATCTTTCTTTGAATACATGTAAATGATTTTGTTTGAAAATTTCTTAATTAAGAATTGAATTGTGTTAAGTTTAGTAACCTTATACTTAAGACTTTGGAGAACATGCACATATGTATAAATAACTTTTTAATCTTTTATTAGAGCTGTTGCTATATTATGTTATCATAAAACACTCTAGGAACCATAATGGAGATATAGAGAACTATTGTTTGGAAATACAAGATGAAATTGGCACTTGGTCTTTTTAGGTAGATTTTTAAATTAAAAAAATGAAGATGTAGCATAGGCTTTTTCATTTTTTTATCATAGGGTAAATATGGTCAGTGTCTTCAATTTAATGTTTTGTTCTTATAACTTTTCTTTCCTTGTTGCTGTGATTAATTTTTTTCATCACTTCCAACCAAGTTGAAAGTAAATGTTTTCCTGTTTTCTTTCCTTTGTTCCTGGGGGAGGGAGGACAGGTGGGGACGTAAGGAAATGTCGAGGAACTATTTTTCATACACACATGCAGTGTTATAGTTAAATCAGATTTCTTTAGTTACTGATTTTTATTCACCATTTGGCATTGGTAAGATGAAGGTTAAAAGCATCCATTGGGATCTGTGCTTCTGAATCAGACAGTTCTCCTCAAAAATTCATAAAAACATTCATAATGAATGAGAATCACTGAGTAGTGTTAATATTAACTTAGATTGTAAATGCAAAGTATTTTAAATAAGCTTAAAACAGTTTGGAATTATAAAATGTATGTATTGCAGACAATAGAGTAAACAAATTTGATCTTCTGTTTGGTTGAATTGTATATTTTGCAATCTGGTACCACTGAGTGTACATACTGCATAAGTTTTAAAAAATATTATTGATATGTATCATTTTTTCCTCTGGTCAAATGCTTTTATTAGAAATAAGTATAAAATTGACTTCCTGTGTTTGCTTAATATGTGTGTCTGCATTGAATTATTTTTCTTAATGATTGCTATACATTACTTCTGAGTGAGATCCTGTTGATAGTGTTTCTAAGTAATGTGTACAGTTTAAAATGAATAATTTAACTGCAGATGGCTTTCTGCTTATTTTTGTATGTTGTTTCATCATATTGTTATAAAATATAAGATGATTTAGTAAATATAATTTATTTAGGAGATTTAATTAAATATTTGTGTGTGAAATTAGTTTACTACAGAGGTCTAAAGTTATATTTTTTTGTTCAGTAAATTGAAAATTATTCCCTCCAGGTTGTATATTCAGAATCAAGTAGGGACATTAAAACTTACAGGAAACATTAATATTCCAGAATTATTTGTAGGGAACAAAATTATGCTCATCTTCATATTTGAAAATAGCCTTTAATTATTGGATTTATAATTTTCACACTTAAAGATTAGAAAAATTTTAATCCTTTTTAAATGAATAAGCCACTTAAAATTAGTACAAAATATTTAAATTTTATATATAAATCATATTAGTAGGCAGTATTTCATTTTATAATGCAAATTCCTTATTGTAAGATGTAATGACTCCTACCCAGAAGTATTTTAATTTCAAAGTATCAGTGATAATTACATTTTCAGATTAATAAGAAGCTGCTAGAAATACATAGTATCCTGATGTTTTTTGGAGTCTGATGAATACTGACACTGTGCTGTGAGTCTGGGTTAAATGTTATTTAGGAAGAGAAAGACATTAATAGAGAATTAGGATGCAGTGTTATGTGTGCCTTATAATAAGTCAAGGTTCGAAGGAAACTTTCGAGCAGTGCTTGTCTTCTTCAGGGTTCAGAGAAGGTCTTTGTGAGATGATGATGCTTTGTTTTATGTGAAGAATATTTCCAGCTGGTAATAGAAAGTAAAGAAGGGATTTAGGTTCAGGGAACATTATGCGCAGAGGTATGGAGGCATTTAGAGAGTAGGGCTGGGAAGAGGAGGTTGTGGACCTGTGAGGCTGACTGGAAACGTGGGCTATGAAAGCTCTTTGGATGTTGTGCTAAGAATGTTGGGTTTTATCCTGTAGGCATTGGTTGGGCATTAAAGAATTTTTGAGTGGGAGAGTAACATGCACCTATTTGCATTTTCAAAAGGTTTTCTGGTGGAGAGTGAAGGTGGAAAGACCACTCAATTACTACAGTAGTTAGAGGAACGATGACGAGTGCCCGGCCATGGTCAGCGGGGTGTTCGGAGGGAGTGCCTGAGAGCAGCTGGCGTCCAGGTTCCCAGGTGGCGCAGGGCCGCTGCAGAGGGGACCTGGTTTCGGGGGTTGGGCAGGACTGCCCTAGTGAACAGGCCACATCTGGGACGTCAGAGGACTCTCATGCAGGAAACGTGCCGGTGGGCAGTCGGGCGCCTGAGATTGGGAGCCGGAGAGACAGGTTTGGGAGTTAGCGTGCTGGTTCCAGACTTGCTTCCTCAGCCGTTCTTGTTTTTCTGCTAATGACTCATAAGCACAGAGAGTGGAGACATTCTAGAGCTTGAATCAGAGAGACCTGGGGAGAACAGATGTCTGTGCGTAGCCCACTCCAGATCTTAAGGAGGCTGTCTGGGGCTCGTCTCTGCTGCCCCTTCTCTGCTGCCGGCTGTCTCGCGTGGCCAGTGCGGTTGTCTTGAGGGAAAGGAGAGCAGATCTGATGAATCTGGGGGGCCTGACTGTTGAGTGTGCTGTCAGCCCCCTTGGGTTGGTTATCTGTAGTTTTCTGTTGCATGCGTCAGGTATCTGTCTGGTGTGGGCAGTTGAGAGTTGACTCCAATAGAATCACTGAAGTGAGCAAGAATAGTTGTTTTGCTATCACACCACCACTCCTGCCACTTATTTCAAGGCTGCAGTATTTCCCAGCATTTTATAGGCATTGTCTAATGTTATAGATGAACAAGGGTCTTTGGGTGCTGAGCTCTTTCCGGGACAGTTTAAGTCTGTGCCTCAGTTGTTTAATGAAATTGCCTGTGTTGCCATCCTTATTTGGACTTTTGAAGTCTTAATAGTCTGTATGTCTTGGAAGTGTTCTGTTAGATTTTAAATTATGATACATGAAATATATAGAAAAGCAAGATTAAACATATCTTATTATTATATATGCTTGAGATTACTAAAGAGTCTGTCAATTTTCAGAACATAATTTAAATGCCATTTGCAAAAAAAAAAAAATCCCCAACAATAAATACCAGGGACTGAATCCAACAAAAGATGTGTATGACCTTTATGGAAGAAATTATACAACTTCATTGAAAAACCTAAGAGCTAAATAAATGGAGAGGGATACTATCTATGCTTTTGAATAGGAAAGTATAAGAATAGAAATTTTCTCCCAAACAAATGTAATAAGTTCAATAATGAAGGTCTGATCAAAATCTCATCTAGTATTTTTTTTTTACAGCATTAAATAGTCTAACTTTAAAATTGATATGGAAGTGTAAGGGGTAAGAAGAGCCAGATAATTTTGAAGAACAGTGTGAGTGAACTTGCCCCATCACATACTAAGATTTATGCTCTGCCCCACAAAGCAGTAGTTAATTAACTAGGATGCTGATGACCCAGGTAAACAAACTAGCAGAATGGTTTGCCTTTCCACCCTTGTTTCGTAACTCCTCTTTGTACACAACCACCTGCCAGCCTACCTGAATTATACATGCCAACACTCATGCTTTAGGAATTTCAGTTCTGCGCCTCGGGTTGCCATTCTGTACAGAATTCCCTTCACCCTTGTCTACTGTTCTTCACCGAATCTAAGAGCATTGTTATTTTATGCAGCACTAAGAAAAAATGTTGTCTGTTAAACTGATACATCGTCATTGCGGGATACATTGTTTCAGAGAATATTTAAAATGCTGGTGTCTCTGCATAACTTAATCCCTCATTTCTCTTGAGTGAAGTGAAAGTCAGTCAGTCATGTCTGACTCTTTGTAACCCCATGGACTGTAGCCTGTCAGGCTCCTCTGTTCATGGAATTCTCTAGGTCAGAATACTGGTTCTGCACTCTTTAATGTCTGGGTTGGTCATAACTTTCCTTCCTTAGTACTGCCCTTCTTACGAATTTGGATGAGGATTGACCTTTTCCAGTCCTGTGGCCACTGCTCAGTTTTCCAAATTTGCTGGCATATTGAGTACAGCACTTTCCCAGCGTCCTCTTTTGGGATTTGAAATAGCTCAGATGGAATTCCATCACCTGCACTAGCTTTGTTCGTAGCGATGCTTCCTAAGGCGCACTTGGCTTCTCCCTCCAGGAGGTCTGGCTCTAGGTGAGTGATCACACGTCGGGGTCACTAAGGTCTTCTTGGCACAGCTCTTCTCTGCTCTTCTGCCTGCTCTTAATCTCTTCTGCTGTCAGGGCCGTGCTGTTTCTGTCCTTTGTTGTACCATCTTTGGATGAAATGTTCTCATGTCATCTCCAATTTTCTTTCCCTTTAGTTATACATTTTTTCCCTATTTCTTTGTATTGTTCACTTAAGAAGGCTCTCTTCTCTCTCCTTCCAATTCTCTCAAACTCTGTATTTGGTTGGGTACATCTTTCCCTTTCTCTCTTGCCTTCTCTTCTCAGTTATTTCTAAGGCCTCTTCAGGCATCCACTTTGCATTCTCGCATTTCTTTTTCTTTGGGATGGTTTGGTCACCACCTCCTGCACAGTTAGGAAACCTCCGTCCATAGTTCTTCAGGCGCTCTGTCTACCAGATCTAATCCCTTGAATCTGTTTGTCACTTCCACTGTGTAATCATATGGGGTTTGATTTAGGTCATACCTGAATGGCCTAGTGGTTTTTCCTACTTTCTTCAATTTAAACTTGAATTTTGCAATGAGGAGCCCATGATCTGAGCCACTTTAAGAATTGATTACACTGATTTGCGCTCTTTGAGCAGTTGGATCATATCACTAGAAGTCTCTCATCACTAGAAAAGTTATTGGTTTATGTGTGTGTAGTTATGAACTCTTTGAAAGCAGTGACTGTGTGTTTTGTTTGTTTGTTTGCAAGTCCCAGGTATAGACCTTGGCACAGAAGAGGCTGTAAATTTATAGTGAAGAATATGAATTCTGGAGCAAGACTGCTTGTGTTCAATCCCAGCTCTTCTGCTTTGTTCCCTGGAGAAGTTTATTTTCTCAACCACTAAATAAATATGTTTGTATATGTAATATGGTTAGAACAGCACCTGATACATAGTAAACTTATGCTGCCAATTTTTACTTTAAAAATGAAATAAGCTAGTTAGATAATATATTTTAAATTGAGAAAGTACACAAATTTGAAGAATAGTTCTTAAAGATCTTTTTTGTGCAATAAAATGCCACATTCTATAACTAATTTAAAATCTTTCTTTGAATACATGTAAATGATTTTGTTTGAAAATTTCTTAATTAAGAATTGAATTGTGTTAAGTTTAGTAACCTTATACTTAAGACTTTGGAGAACATGCACATATGTATAAATAACTTTTTAATCTTTTATTAGAGCTGTTGCTATATTATGTTATCATAAAACACTCTAGGAACCATAATGGAGATATAGAGAACTATTGTTTGGAAATACAAGATGAAATTGGCACTTGGTCTTTTTAGGTAGATTTTTAAATTAAAAAAATGAAGATGTAGCATAGGCTTTTTCATTTTTTTATCATAGGGTAAATATGGTCAGTGTCTTCAATTTAATGTTTTGTTCTTATAACTTTTCTTTCCTTGTTGCTGTGATTAATTTTTTTCATCACTTCCAACCAAGTTGAAAGTAAATGTTTTCCTGTTTTCTTTCCTTTGTTCCTGGGGGAGGGAGGACAGGTGGGGACGTAAGGAAATGTCGAGGAACTATTTTTCATACACACATGCAGTGTTATAGTTAAATCAGATTTCTTTAGTTACTGATTTTTATTCACCATTTGGCATTGGTAAGATGAAGGTTAAAAGCATCCATTGGGATCTGTGCTTCTGAATCAGACAGTTCTCCTCAAAAATTCATAAAAACATTCATAATGAATGAGAATCACTGAGTAGTGTTAATATTAACTTAGATTGTAAATGCAAAGTATTTTAAATAAGCTTAAAACAGTTTGGAATTATAAAATGTATGTATTGCAGACAATAGAGTAAACAAATTTGATCTTCTGTTTGGTTGAATTGTATATTTTGCAATCTGGTACCACTGAGTGTACATACTGCATAAGTTTTAAAAAATATTATTGATATGTATCATTTTTTCCTCTGGTCAAATGCTTTTATTAGAAATAAGTATAAAATTGACTTCCTGTGTTTGCTTAATATGTGTGTCTGCATTGAATTATTTTTCTTAATGATTGCTATACATTACTTCTGAGTGAGATCCTGTTGATAGTGTTTCTAAGTAATGTGTACAGTTTAAAATGAATAATTTAACTGCAGATGGCTTTCTGCTTATTTTTGTATGTTGTTTCATCATATTGTTATAAAATATAAGATGATTTAGTAAATATAATTTATTTAGGAGATTTAATTAAATATTTGTGTGTGAAATTAGTTTACTACAGAGGTCTAAAGTTATATTTTTTTGTTCAGTAAATTGAAAATTATTCCCTCCAGGTTGTATATTCAGAATCAAGTAGGGACATTAAAACTTACAGGAAACATTAATATTCCAGAATTATTTGTAGGGAACAAAATTATGCTCATCTTCATATTTGAAAATAGCCTTTAATTATTGGATTTATAATTTTCACACTTAAAGATTAGAAAAATTTTAATCCTTTTTAAATGAATAAGCCACTTAAAATTAGTACAAAATATTTAAATTTTATATATAAATCATATTAGTAGGCAGTATTTCATTTTATAATGCAAATTCCTTATTGTAAGATGTAATGACTCCTACCCAGAAGTATTTTAATTTCAAAGTATCAGTGATAATTACATTTTCAGATTAATAAGAAGCTGCTAGAAATACATAGTATCCTGATGTTTTTTGGAGTCTGATGAATACTGACACTGTGCTGTGAGTCTGGGTTAAATGTTATTTAGGAAGAGAAAGACATTAATAGAGAATTAGGATGCAGTGTTATGTGTGCCTTATAATAAGTCAAGGTTCGAAGGAAACTTTCGAGCAGTGCTTGTCTTCTTCAGGGTTCAGAGAAGGTCTTTGTGAGATGATGATGCTTTGTTTTATGTGAAGAATATTTCCAGCTGGTAATAGAAAGTAAAGAAGGGATTTAGGTTCAGGGAACATTATGCGCAGAGGTATGGAGGCATTTAGAGAGTAGGGCTGGGAAGAGGAGGTTGTGGACCTGTGAGGCTGACTGGAAACGTGGGCTATGAAAGCTCTTTGGATGTTGTGCTAAGAATGTTGGGTTTTATCCTGTAGGCATTGGTTGGGCATTAAAGAATTTTTGAGTGGGAGAGTAACATGCACCTATTTGCATTTTCAAAAGGTTTTCTGGTGGAGAGTGAAGGTGGAAAGACCACTCAATTACTACAGTAGTTAGAGGAACGATGACGAGTGCCCGGCCATGGTCAGCGGGGTGTTCGGAGGGAGTGCCTGAGAGCAGCTGGCGTCCAGGTTCCCAGGTGGCGCAGGGCCGCTGCAGAGGGGACCTGGTTTCGGGGGTTGGGCAGGACTGCCCTAGTGAACAGGCCACATCTGGGACGTCAGAGGACTCTCATGCAGGAAACGTGCCGGTGGGCAGTCGGGCGCCTGAGATTGGGAGCCGGAGAGACAGGTTTGGGAGTTAGCGTGCTGGTTCCAGACTTGCTTCCTCAGCCGTTCTTGTTTTTCTGCTAATGACTCATAAGCACAGAGAGTGGAGACATTCTAGAGCTTGAATCAGAGAGACCTGGGGAGAACAGATGTCTGTGCGTAGCCCACTCCAGATCTTAAGGAGGCTGTCTGGGGCTCGTCTCTGCTGCCCCTTCTCTGCTGCCGGCTGTCTCGCGTGGCCAGTGCGGTTGTCTTGAGGGAAAGGAGAGCAGATCTGATGAATCTGGGGGGCCTGACTGTTGAGTGTGCTGTCAGCCCCCTTGGGTTGGTTATCTGTAGTTTTCTGTTGCATGCGTCAGGTATCTGTCTGGTGTGGGCAGTTGAGAGTTGACTCCAATAGAATCACTGAAGTGAGCAAGAATAGTTGTTTTGCTATCACACCACCACTCCTGCCACTTATTTCAAGGCTGCAGTATTTCCCAGCATTTTATAGGCATTGTCTAATGTTATAGATGAACAAGGGTCTTTGGGTGCTGAGCTCTTTCCGGGACAGTTTAAGTCTGTGCCTCAGTTGTTTAATGAAATTGCCTGTGTTGCCATCCTTATTTGGACTTTTGAAGTCTTAATAGTCTGTATGTCTTGGAAGTGTTCTGTTAGATTTTAAATTATGATACATGAAATATATAGAAAAGCAAGATTAAACATATCTTATTATTATATATGCTTGAGATTACTAAAGAGTCTGTCAATTTTCAGAACATAATTTAAATGCCATTTGCAAAAAAAAAAAAATCCCCAACAATAAATACCAGGGACTGAATCCAACAAAAGATGTGTATGACCTTTATGGAAGAAATTATACAACTTCATTGAAAAACCTAAGAGCTAAATAAATGGAGAGGGATACTATCTATGCTTTTGAATAGGAAAGTATAAGAATAGAAATTTTCTCCCAAACAAATGTAATAAGTTCAATAATGAAGGTCTGATCAAAATCTCATCTAGTATTTTTTTTTTACAGCATTAAATAGTCTAACTTTAAAATTGATATGGAAGTGTAAGGGGTAAGAAGAGCCAGATAATTTTGAAGAACAGTGTGAGTGAACTTGCCCCATCACATACTAAGATTTATGCTCTGCCCCACAAAGCAGTAGTTAATTAACTAGGATGCTGATGACCCAGGTAAACAAACTAGCAGAATGGTTTGCCTTTCCACCCTTGTTTCGTAACTCCTCTTTGTACACAACCACCTGCCAGCCTACCTGAATTATACATGCCAACACTCATGCTTTAGGAATTTCAGTTCTGCGCCTCGGGTTGCCATTCTGTACAGAATTCCCTTCACCCTTGTCTACTGTTCTTCACCGAATCTAAGAGCATTGTTATTTTATGCAGCACTAAGAAAAAATGTTGTCTGTTAAACTGATACATCGTCATTGCGGGATACATTGTTTCAGAGAATATTTAAAATGCTGGTGTCTCTGCATAACTTAATCCCTCATTTCTCTTGAGTGAAGTGAAAGTCAGTCAGTCATGTCTGACTCTTTGTAACCCCATGGACTGTAGCCTGTCAGGCTCCTCTGTTCATGGAATTCTCTAGGTCAGAATACTGGTTCTGCACTCTTTAACTCCAAGCTCCAGTCTCTAATATAAAAATCTAGATAACAGAAATTGCCTTACAGAGTTGCTTAAGGGTCAAGATAATATTCTCAAAACAACTATCACATGATTCACGGTACTGCTCAATATTTGGTAACTCTTGTTCATACTAGAATTGTAGAAAACACATACTTTCAGAAGTGGAAAATTCAGTGGAAAAGCCTTCAGACATATCTGTCATTCTGTAGAACTTTCACAAAAAATATATAAGTAAATGATGTACAAATTCTTAGGAATTTACTTGCAGGTAAGAGAAATGGGCTTCCCTAGTGGCTCAGATGGTAAAGAATCCACCTGCAATGTGGGAGACCTGGGTTCTATCCCTGGGTTGAGAAGATCCCCTGGAGGAGTGTATGGCAACTCATTCCAGTGCTCTTGCCTGGAGAATCCCACGGGCAGAGCAGCCTGGTGGGCTATATTCCATGGGGCCACACAGAGTCGAAAAGGACTCAAGCAGCGCAGTACACACATGTACCAACCACTTCACCTGCAGTATCTCACTTAATTCACAAAATAGCATAAGCAGGTAGATACTGTTGCTACCCACATTTTTCACATGGGAAAATGGAGGTGAAGAGCTGGTAAGTCATCTGTATGTGGTGTCATTGCCAGTTAGTAGAGGAGTTCCAGTCTGAAACAGATTCTATGCCCTTCCCTCCCTGTTTTGGGTTTCTGTTTTTAAACTTGGTGTAAATGGTTATCAGTAGTTTGCAATTTTCTTTTCTCCCCCCAATATCCTTTTTGTTATTTTGTCAGTGTTGATTCATGTGATTCCACTTCATTCAATAATTTAAAAAATTTCAGAAAACCCAGTGTACATAGTTTAAAAAGTCAAGATATGTTGGGTTTAGAATGGAAAACGGGCAGCTCCCTTTTCACTCCTTAGATGCAGAGGTAACTGCTCTCAGCATTTTGTTTTTGTTTCTCCTTTTTATATACCTCTGTATCCTGAAATTCATACTACCATTTTCTGTCTCTGCAGTTTTAATTACACAGTATCTTTCTACTATGAAAATTATTTAAAATATTTAGTATATTATTATTATTTAGCATATTTCCCTCCTTTCCTCTGACTGCTTTCCTTTTTTTCTCTTCTTCCATTATATTTATATCATACTATTATGATTATGTGAACATTTACAACACAGCTATATAATATACTATGCTCACTTTTTTCCCTTGTGTAAGTTTTTTTGTTACTAAGTTCCCCCCCTTAGCTTGGTTTTCTTTGTACCAGTTACCAGTTCTTGCCCTGAGTTCTGACAGGTCTGTGAACTCTTTTCAGTATGGTGGCGCTAGTAACATGGCGCCTGAGTGTGCCTGTGTGTTCTGGTTGGAGGCGTTGCTCCTGGAGCCCTGTGCCCTGCTTCAGTGTAGACTTCTTCTGTCTGTTTTCTGCGTTAGACCCCTGTTTCCTGATTTCTGTTTTCCTTTTACCTTTTTTACTTCCTCAATTTTAATTCCAACAGTGGTTTCTTGAAAAAAGCATGCGTGGAGTTTATATTTCCCTACTTCTCCCACCCTGAAAGTTTAAGGTGATATTTTATGTAGAGTTAATTCTCTAAATCCAGTGAAACCTGATATTTTTTCTAATTGCCCAATAGTACATAAAAGTTGTTTATTCTTGCCCCTGTGGTTAAATAGTTCAGGAGGAAAAATATGAACTGCTAGCTTGTTGAAACTTTGCCTCTCCAGTTAAGCACTGTCAAAGATTTCAGTTATTTGAGTTTCATAAGTGATAAAATACATGGAAATTTAGAGAAGACATAGTTACTATAACTCATTATATAGAAGAGGTACTATCAGTTACAAAGCAGTGTCATGCCTCTGTTTTCATTGATACAGTGGCATTTGAGTAATTCTTGGCTTAAATGAAAACATTTAAATTGTAGTGTTTAGAGGCAGTTAGAAGCTAATTTCAATATGAAGATGTTCAAGGTACAGTCTAAATATAGATTAGATAAATTTAAAAATGTCTTTTCTAATTTCCTGTGGAAAAAATTTAACGAGAGTATGCATGTAGGCTTGTTTTTTTATGGTTTTTAAGTGGAAGCTTTCTGTTTCTGACATTGTGGAGAAGCCTTTTCACATAAATAACCTCCCATAAATCATTTCAAAATGTCTAAGTAAGGGCCTGAATAATTTTTTTCTTGAGTAGTCTGCAAATGACACCTCAGTCATTAACTACTTTAGGATAAAAGTATTTTGGTAACATTGAACTTCACTCAAAATTCTTAACTTGTTTAGATTGGCATATGCTGTTTATAGTATTGTATTTGGTTTTTTTAGATGTCTTGTTTTTTCCTTAGAAATTTTACTGTTAGTTAGTTTGTCAGACATCACTGTAAATAGGGGGATAAAAATCTTGGTGGTAGATTGCAGTGTTTCATACTGAGCATTACTGATCCATAAAGACTCACAATATATTATTCTAAGATTGTCATTGCTAGAAAGGCTTGAGGAAGGATTAAGAAAGTACATTGACAGAAGTCATCATTTTAATGACAGGCAATTTAGTTTGAGGTAACTGAAGCAGGGAAAAAAGCAATCAATCATCACAGCAAGGATTTTCACAAATGTTTACCAGTCTGTAATGAATGTTGTGTAGATCATCAAGGTCATTGGATAGCATCTCTGAAAGTAATGTTTTCATACTCTAACAAAGCAATTCAGATATTTAAAATAAGCTACTGTGTCCACTTTATAAAGTTTTGTGGCACAATGAAGTGATGAAATGGAAAGGATTAAAAAGTTGGAAAATAGGAAAAAAAATCCAATTAATTCATTAAGCATTTCATTTCATCCTTGAAAATAGCCATGTTTTCTCTCCAAGTGATAGTTTACTCAAGTCTTTGGCTGAAGAATACATAGACATAAAAGATAATTTTATATTGGATCACATTTACTTTCTTGTATTTTTGTTTTCAAGTTTTAATGCTGTTAAAGTTTACATTTTAATATCTTCAAATTAAGTTCCCTTGATTACTTTGAAGGGATGATCTGCATTCAGATGATCAGTATCAATTCTCTTTTGTTTGGAGTCCTCATCCACAGTAGTTCTGGGATTGTAAATGGGAAGGAGTGCTGAGTTAGGACGCAGATTGGCCCAGAGAAGGAAGTCAGAGGAGGTGTTTTCCAGCGTGCATCCTGGGCTGCTTACGGAATCCCTGGTTGCCTAGGCCATCTAGTTAGTTTGGGGTTGAAATCTAGGCTCTGTCCTTAATGTATGGGCAATCTAATCCAGAGCCATAAATCTTCTTTGTCCTCATTTCTGTTTGTGCAGAATGGGAATAATACCTTGCCCAGGTGGTGGTTGTGGAGGTTAATCTCACTAATTTTGTAGGGGGTTGCAAAGAGTGGGACGTGACTGAGCACCTGAGCAGCAGCAACATGGTTCTGGACGCAGAGTAGTGCTGTGAAGATGCTAGTCCACACCTTCCTTCCTCTGTTGGAGAGCAGAGAGAGCAAAGCCCTGATCTCTTTAATGGTTGCAGAGGTGGGTGGAAGGGAGGCATTGTTACTAGTCTACATTTCAGAAAAATAAGAGTGAGTCACAGCAGTTGTACAATAGGCCACACTGCCTAGAAGGTGAAAATTATGATGTGTTTTTAAAGTTTTTCTTTTCTTTTTTTTAAAATAATGATTTCATGTAACTGTTTGGATTTAAATTATATCCCCCACCTCCACCTAAATGTCCCCTCCCTCCTGAACCTCCCTTCCATCTCCTTAGATCAAATGGTTTGTTGGAATCTTGGGTCATAGGCACCACCTCCGTCAACCAGAACTCGTAGTTAATGGGGAAGGACATATACTTGTCATCTACTTTGTGAGGTACATGTTTGTATTTCATTTAGCATTCTAGATAGGTAATCTTAAAGGTCTATCTGGCTGTCTCTGTTCATGTGTATTTTATATATAAATTCCGAGTGAACTGATGATTGTGGATGCAGTGTTCATTCTGATGAGCAACTCCGATTTGGGGTTACACAACCTGGACTTTAATTGTGATTTAGTCACTTCCCTTGTGTGGATTTGGGCAGCTATTTAACCTTTCTGTTCTTCCCTTATATCCTCAATTAGAATAATAAATAGTACCAGCATTTGTGGTGTCATTTTTAGATGACTTAGGTATCTTGAGACAGAAGAACAAAGCTGGAGTCCTCATGCTCCCTGGTTCCGAGCTGTATGACAAAGCAGCCGTGGTCAGGTCAGTACGATGTTGGCATGAGCACGGGCACAGGTTTAGTGGGCAGGACTGAGAGCCAGAAAGCAGCCTGTGTGTCTGTGGCCCACTGGCCCCCCTGCTGGCTCAGTGGCGACGAAGCTACCTGCTAATGCATGAACCGAACTCTCGACTCCTGGGTCAGCAGGGTCTCCTGGCGAAGAAAACGGCAGCCCCCTCTAGAACTCTTGCTGGGAAATCCTGTGGACTGAGCCTGACAGGCTGCAGCTGCAGAAGAGTAGGGCACACCTTAGTGGCCCAGCAGCACAGCAACGTGTGGGCCGCTAGTTTATGACGCAGGAGCCACGAGTATAAAGTGGAGAGAGGACAGGCACTTGAATAAACGTGCATGGAAAACTGGACCCTTTATCTTTCACAGTGCACAAAAACAACTCAAAATGGATTAAAAGCTGGGAAAGCAAAGGCAATATGCTTCTTGATACTGGTCTTGGCAGTGATTTTTTGGATTTGACACTAAAAACCAGGGCAACCAAAGCAAAACGAAACAGATGGGAGAAGATCAAACTAAAAAGTTTCACAGCAGAGAAAACCGCCAACAAAATGGAAAGACAACCTATCTAGTGGGAGAAACATACTTGCAAATCACCTGTCTGTAAGGGGTTAATATCCAAGATATTTAAGGAGCTCATTCAACTCAGTATCAAAAAAATCCAGCTGAAAATGGACAGAGGATATCTCAAGTATGAATAAGAAGGATATGCAAAAGTCCAGACACAGAAAGTGCTTCATATTTATTATAATTATTTTTCCATACCGTATAGATTATTTTATTTTAACATACACATACACACATGTATAAAAATATTCATAACATGACTTTTTACAGTTAGGAGGCTCATGATACATGTAATAGGTTTTTGACAAAGAGAATATTGTTTTTTTCTCCTCAGTATTTTGGAAGGATTTTTCCAACTGAATGAAAGGATCTACATGAAATATTAAGATTTCACAGAAAGATACATGGTACCAGCTTGCATTTATAACTATCTCTCAGCATGTTATTTTATAGTTGTTGTTTTATAGTGCATAATTTATTGGTAGGTATATCCCCAAGTCATAAACCACGTACCAGAACACAAATGTGTTCTTAAGAAACTGGCTATAAAAAGAGTTTTATTTGTATTAGAAGCCCGTCTTTCATAATGAGTGTGTTGGTGCACCTTCCCATTGTTTCCTCCATAGTTTGAATCTGTGTTATAATGAATAAAGAGAACTCTTGTGACCAGGTGTCAAAGGCTCACCAACTATCTTAACTTCCTTTGTTCTTCCGTGTGTGTGTGTGTGTGTGTATTCCCCTCTGTTGTAGTTACTAGATTTCTGAATGAGAAGAGAGAGAACAGAAAAAGCCAGAGAGCCCCTTTATATCATGGACTTAAGTCTTGGGTTTGGAGCAGACTTCCTCCCTAATTTCAGCCCTCCTTACCCAGCAGTGATCCTTTCTAGCCTAGGTTTAGGGTCTGAAATTTAGAAGATGCTTGTGATGAATACATATACATGCACAGATAAGATGACCATTCCCTTTCTTTAGTTGTAGTTTTCTTTCCTTGTTGCAAACAAATACTGGATGTAAAGTGAAGGGAGGGGAGGCCTCTCCCACACGTGAACGCGACTTGGACGTTTGTGGAATTAATAGGGAAGAAAGATCTTTTAGTAGAAAGGGAAGAAGGCTCCAGGTTTAACAGTTTATTTCAGTAGTTCACTAGGGAAAGTCAGAGTACCAGGTGGCATTTTTACCACGATTTGCTTAGGTAAGGGTACTGATTTTCATTAACCATTTTCTTTCTTGTGCCATTCTTTCTTTTTTTACACTGTTTTACTTACTAAATCATTTCTGTTTATCATGCAATTGTTTGGAAAGGAGATGTGTTCTGTGCATGCCAGGGTATGAGGTGGGAGGGGAAGGGGAAGGAGAGGGGGAGGGCTGTGTACTGAGAATAAATAGACTTCGGGACTGAATGCCTTGTTTTTATGTGATTTTTTCCCCCCTTCTGATAATATTAAATAGGATGTGGAGGACATAATTTAATAAAATACTGTTAACAGAACTTTATATAAAGTTAATAGGAAATTTTAAGTGGCATTCATTCTCAAGGTTAATGACTAATGAATGCTCTGTTTCTTTAGTTTTAATAGATGAATTTCCTTAGGGAGATGAGGTTTTTTTTAAATAATCTAAAGTATGACTCCTTTTCATTTTATTATAATGGTTGTTCAATGTACAATTTAGCTGCATTTGTAAATGTGCGAAGGGAGTACCCTTCTTTGATCTGCCGGTGGAATGGAGTGTAAAGAAGTTATCACTTTGTGGGGTTTCTGCAGACACTTAAGAGTTTCTCAGTATTCCAGGTGCCCTTTTTGTCCTTCCGAGCTCCTGCTGTTTCTTTGGAATCTTACATTGGCAACATGCCTGGCAGCCCTTCTTTCTACGTCTCCTCAGATGTCTTCTAGGTTCTTGGAGATTGTTTACTTCTCTGTTTTTTAATCTGTATGTTTGAAAACTCTATTTCAGGGTCGTTGAGGAAATCTTTCAGCTTTGGATATTTGCTGGTGCTGCTTTTGTTTTTGTTTTGTGGGGACCTGATTAGCCTCTTACTAGGGGACTAAAGCCATACCACTTTGCACTGAGATTCGTAGTAACAGAAGGAGGAATTGTGCTTTAGGGCAGCACCAAAGTTTCACTTGATATTTCTAGTAATAATTTGTTGAGAAAAAAGCTCATCTAAAAGATTTCAGGAACGTTATGCTTTGAATGTCTGTTTTTGTGGTAGTTTTGTCTTTGGTGCTGGAGAGTCAGCAGTGAATAGTACATGGTCCTCTCTTTGTTTTTTTGGGGAGATATGAGTCTGGGTGGTGGAAGAGGGGCAGGGAAAGAGAGGATGAGATACAATACCCCCATTTTTATATTCTTGCCTCACCTCAGATCACTACAAGATGGAGAATCAAGATTCTTCTTTTGTGCCCAGCTTTATGATGATATGAAAAATACTTATAAGTGAAAGGATTTAGAGGGGATGAACAGGCAGAGCACAGAGGCTTTTTTAGGGCAGTAATACTCTCTATGATACCACAGTGATGGAGATGTCGTTATACATTGTCTAAACACATGGAATGCACTACAGCCCTAAGAGTGGGTCATAATTCAAACAAGAACTTCGGGAGATTGTGATGTGTCCGCGTAGGGTCATCAGCTGCACCAGATATATATATATCTCCAAATACTCTGGTGGGATGTTGATAATGGCGAAGACTATGCATACGTGTGAGGGCAGGAAATACACGGGAAACATCTATACTTCCCCGCCAGTTTTTCTCTGAACCCAAAGCTATCCTTAAAAAATAAAGTCTCATCAAAAAATAAAGGAATTCACATAGTTCCTCATTTGTATCCAGTATAATTAAGTTTGACGAAGTTAGCCTTTCTGTATATATTCTTCCTGTTAAATTCTTCAGATTGTTCCTGTCTTGAATTATCTCTAGATGATACTCTCAGTACTTATGAGAGTTAAGGACTGAAAGCTTTCATAACAATGTAAGGAAAGTGTACATTCCAGGATAATTTAATTTATGCAGCCAATTGTAAAGTCCTTAAGTTAAAAACCTACAGAAAGAGTTACGACAAGCAACAATTTGTATCAACGCTAGTAGTGTTTGTATATCTTTAAAGAAGATTAATTTCTCTCCTCTGAAGTCATTTTTTCCCCCCAAAGGTTGAATTCTAACTTTTTAGTTTGACACTTAAAAGTAAATTGAACATAGTTCTGATTGAACAGTTTATCAGGGAAGGAGTGAGGAATCAGGCTTTCTCCAGTGACTGAAGTATTGTGCCAAGTGGCTGATGCATCTCTGAAGAAAAACATGAGAATTTATATAATCTAAAGTTCTGGTCCTTTTCTGATAAGGTTGAACCAGAGCTGTTTCATAGTTACAGATTTGCCTTTAAACCTTACACTTGGAGATAAAATGCTTTGAAAGTAAAAAGGGGAAAAGTGCTGGGTGAAGTTTGTATAAAAGCCATGGCACACACGCCTGTGTGCAGAGACACACACTCCACTCCACTAAAATTCTTGCCTCTTTGGAGTAAAATGAGGATAGAAATGTCACTTACTCATGACTTATTCATGAACAGTTTATCCAGTTTATTGATCATTCAGATCCTTTATTTCTCTTTATTCTTCCCCTCTCCCCTGTTTCTCACCTCTAACTTCCTACCATAAACTTCTAGTTTTTCTTTCTTATTACTAACTCTCTACCTACCAGAGGGTGGAATGTGCCTGGGACACACAATAAGTTAAATTAGCCAGCTTTGTACCTTGTTAGCAGCTACTGAACTAAAAACCAAACCTTGGTGGGACCTATTTTGGCCGTATAGTTGCGTTTACCATCTCTGTTTATAATGGATAAATGAAAGTTAATTTTTCAATAATAACATTTAGAAAATACATTTGAAATGAAACGGACATGATCACGCATTCTAGGAATAGGTCTCCACACAAATGTAGCTTTCTCAGATGGATCTTCTTGGTGGTGGTGGTGGTGGTGGTGGTTTAGTTACCAAGTTATGTCTGACTCTTGCGACCCGATGGACCATAGCCCCTCAGGCTCCTCTGTCTGTGGGATTCTCCAGGCAAGTATACTGGAGTGGGTTGCCATTTCCTTCTCCAGGAGATCTTCTTTATCTAACCCTAATAGAGCAACCCAAGTCTGTCTTTATCTTTTCACCTAAGTTTATCTTCATCGGACTGACTGACTTGTGTACCGTGTTTATTAGGACTGGCTGACTGACCCGTGTACCATGTTTATTAGGACTGGCTGACTGACCCGTGTACCGTGTTTATTAGGACTGGCTGACTGACCCGTGTACCGTGTTTATTAGGACTGGCTGACTGACCCGTGTACCGTGTTTATTAGGACTGGCTGACTGACCCGTGTACCGTGTTTATTAGGACTGGCTGACTGACCCGTGTACCGTGTTTATTAGGACTGGCTGACTGACCCGTGTACCGTGTTTATTAGGACTGGCTGACTGACCCGTGTACCGTGTTTATTAGGACTGGCTGACTGACCCGTGTACCGTGTTTATTAGGACTGGCTGACTGACCCGTGTACCGTGTTTATTAGGACTGGCTGACTGACCCGTGTACCGTGTTTATTAGGACTGGCTGACTGACCCGTGTACCGTGTTTATTAGGACTGGCTGACTGACCCGTGTACCGTGTTTATTAGGACTGGCTGACTGACCCGTGTACCGTGTTTATTAGGACTGGCTGACTGACCCGTGTACCGTGTTTATTAGGACTGGCTGACTGACCCGTGTACCGTGTTTATTAGGACTGGCTGACTGACCCGTGTACCGTGTTTATTAGGACTGGCTGACTGACCCGTGTACCGTGTTTATTAGGACTGGCTGACTGACCCGTGTACCGTGTTTATTAGGACTGGCTGACTGACCCGTGTACCGTGTTTATTAGGACTGGCTGACTGACCCGTGTACCGTGTTTATTAGGACTGGCTGACTGACCCGTGTACCGTGTTTATTAGGACTGGCTGACTGACCCGTGTACCGTGTTTATTAGGACTGGCTGACTGACCCGTGTACCGTGTTTATTAGGACTGGCTGACTGACCCGTGTACCGTGTTTATTAGGACTGGCTGACTGACCCGTGTACCGTGTTTATTAGGACTGGCTGACTGACCCGTGTACCGTGTTTATTAGGACTGGCTGACTGACCCGTGTACCGTGTTTATTAGGACTGGCTGACTGACCCGTGTACCGTGTTTATTAGGACTGGCTGACTGACCCGTGTACCGTGTTTATTAGGACTGGCTGACTGACCCGTGTACCGTGTTTATTAGGACTGGCTGACTGACCCGTGTACCGTGTTTATTAGGACTGGCTGACTGACCCGTGTACCGTGTTTATTAGGACTGGCTGACTGACCCGTGTACCGTGTTTATTAGGACTGGCTGACTGACCCGTGTACCGTGTTTATTAGGACTGGCTGACTGACCCGTGTACCGTGTTTATTAGGACTGGCTGACTGACCCGTGTACCGTGTTTATTAGGACTGGCTGACTGACCCGTGTACCGTGTTTATTAGGACTGGCTGACTGACCCGTGTACCGTGTTTATTAGGACTGGCTGACTGACCCGTGTACCGTGTTTATTAGGACTGGCTGACTGACCCGTGTACCGTGTTTATTAGGACTGGCTGACTGACCCGTGTACCGTGTTTATTAGGACTGGCTGACTGACCCGTGTACCGTGTTTATTAGGACTGGCTGACTGACCCGTGTACCGTGTTTATTAGGACTGGCTGACTGACCCGTGTACCGTGTTTATTAGGACTGGCTGACTGACCCGTGTACCGTGTTTATTAGGACTGGCTGACTGACCCGTGTACCGTGTTTATTAGGACTGGCTGACTGACCCGTGTACCGTGTTTATTAGGACTGGCTGACTGACCCGTGTACCGTGTTTATTAGGACTGGCTGACTGACCCGTGTACCGTGTTTATTAGGACTGGCTGACTGACCCGTGTACCGTGTTTATTAGGACTGGCTGACTGACCCGTGTACCGTGTTTATTAGGACTGGCTGACTGACCCGTGTACCGTGTTTATTAGGACTGGCTGACTGACCCGTGTACCGTGTTTATTAGGACTGGCTGACTGACCCGTGTACCGTGTTTATTAGGACTGGCTGACTGACCCGTGTACCGTGTTTATTAGGACTGGCTGACTGACCCGTGTACCGTGTTTATTAGGACTGGCTGACTGACCCGTGTACCGTGTTTATTAGGACTGGCTGACTGACCCGTGTACCGTGTTTATTAGGGCTGGCTGACTGACCCGTGTACCGTGTTTATTAGGGCTGGCTGACTTACCTGTGTACATGTTTACTGGGACTGACTGACTGACTGACCCGTGTACATGTTTACTGGGACTGACGGACTGACTGACTGACTGACTTGTGTACCATGTTTATTGGGACTGGCTGACCCATGTCTCATGTTTACTGGGACTGACTGACTGACTGACTGACTGACCTGTGTCCCATGTTTATTGTGGCTGGTAGTTGTCCACTCTAGCACATTGCAGCCCCAGACTAGGCACAAAATACTTGTTGAACAGTCAGCAAGGGAAGGAACTTTCTCCATTTTATAGAAATGGAAGTTAATACTAAAATGTACTAATTTTACTAAGGTTGCATTACTATTAGTAGGGGTAGGATTAAGTAACATTGGGAATCTTATAATGAATGTCCTAAATATTGACAATTCACATAATTAAGAGTTTCCAACCACTTAAATTTGTTAGTCTCTATGTAAAGTAAAAGTTGAATATTTTGTGGTTATATATCGTTTCATAGTGGAGCTTTTTGATTTCAGTCTAATAGTAAAAAATTTGGTCTAATTTATTAAGGTGTTGTGAAGTATGTCTTGGAAATATTGTCTCCACTATGTTTGTAGGATTCTGTGCATAGCCATTTCAGGAATATTCTGTTATACAGTAACTGAAGAGTCTATTGGAAAAAAATAATCTTCAACATTTGGATTCATGTATATAAATTTAGAAGCATTTTAATAACAGAATGGTACACATTTTAGAATATATTAACATTTCCAAACTTAAATCTTTTTTCAAGATGGTATTTGTAACTTTTGTTTAACAAACTTATAGCTCATATTAATCCAAAAAAACAAAGTTAGGTAAACACATTATGAATAATTTAATAGAAAAATTAGAATATCTAGATGCAAACATTGCTAGATGTTTGATAGATTATATAACATAATGGCAAATATAAAATATAATACTATTGATAATAGTATTTGTTTTCCTTCAGGTTTTCTTTATTTTATTTAGGGAAACTGGTTACTAGATTTTTAATGATTCTCTAAAAAGTTTCTAATGATATCTGTTACTGAAAAATCCTGAAAACATTATGCCAGTCTTTTAAAAATTTCACTAATATCTAAATGTTAAATACCTTTAATGGTGGAAAAATGGATTTAAAAATAATTTTTGTAGGAAATTTTAAATATTTGCAGCTTATTATGCTATAGAATAAACATAAGTTCCTCTGTCATTAATATTATTAAAAGTTATTTCCCAGTTGTTGTTTAGTCACTCAGTCGTGTCCGACTCTTGGCGACCCTGTGGACTGCAGCTCTCCAGTCTCCTCTGTCCGTGGGCTTTCCCAGGCAAGAACACTGGAGTGGGTGCCATTTCCTCCTCCCGGGGACCTTCCCGACCCAAGGGTCCAGTTTTGCCTCTTGCGTTGGCAGGTGGATTCTTCTAAGGGATTCTTGCCCACAGTAGTAGGTATAATGGTCATCTGAGTTAAATTTGCCCATTCCCATCCATTTTAGTTCACTGATTCCTAAAATGTTGATTTTCACTCTTACCATCTCCTGTTTGACCACTTCCAAATTATTGATGCATCATTTCTAATCATTCTGCCTCAGCACATATAGAAAACCCCTCGAAAGGACAGTTAAGGGGGTCCGAGTTTCTAGTGGCATAAGTGCCAGAACATGCGATACCCGATACCCATATTAGTGGGGTGTTTAGAGCAAGCCTGTGCATCTCCCCTGCTGGAAGATCAGGGCGCTGGCGGAGCCGAATCTGGTTTAGGGCTGGGTGCGGACCTCGCACCCTAGTGGCCATTTACCCACTGGCACCTTTCCCTGGGCGGGGCTCAGTAAACTGCAGGACAGCCGCAGAGGCGCTTCTCTTGTGGGCCTGACTGTAACACTTGGGAGAAATCAGGGAACCCACTTCCTCCCTGCCTGCTTGTAGAACTGGTTGCCTGGCATGACTTTGCCCTCTCCTCCACTTCCCATCTCCCATCCTTTCTTCACACCTATCACAAGGGAAAGCCAGTGTGCTTAGGGTTCTGTGTTTATCTAACTGTGGGTGTCCTTCAGAGCCGTCTGAGTGTCTAGGTTTCTAGATCTTTTTTCCTTCCCAGGACGTAGCCTCTCTGTCTCTTAACGTGAACTGAGAAGGCTGAAGAGCAGCCTCTGGTCATGATTAATCTTGCATAGTGAACTCCAGGCCCTGCTGACTTCCTGTGGTCACTCTGTCTCTTCATTAGCTAAGGGTTTTGCTTTCACCTCGTGAAAGCCTTTAAGCTGCCCCCTTTACCCAGTTCAGTTCAGTCGCTCAGTTGTGTCCGACTCTTTGCGACCGCATGGACTTCAGCATGCCAGCCCCACCCCCCCCGCCCTGTCCATCACCATCTCCTGGAGTTTACTCAGACTCATGTCCATTGAGTGGGTGGTGCCATCCAACCATCTCATTTGAAAAATCCTGAAAACATTATGCCAGTCTTTTAAAAATTTCACTAATATCTAAATGTTAAATACCTTTAATGGTGGAAAAATGGATTTAAAAATAATTTTTGTAGGAAATTTTAAATATTTGCAGCTTATTATGCTATAGAATAAACATAAGTTCCTCTGTCATTAATATTATTAAAAGTTATTTCCCAGTTGTTGTTTAGTCACTCAGTCGTGTCCGACTCTTGGCGACCCTGTGGACTGCAGCTCTCCAGTCTCCTCTGTCCGTGGGCTTTCCCAGGCAAGAACACTGGAGTGGGTGCCATTTCCTCCTCCCGGGGACCTTCCCGACCCAAGGGTCCAGTTTTGCCTCTTGCGTTGGCAGGTGGATTCTTCTAAGGGATTCTTGCCCACAGTAGTAGGTATAATGGTCATCTGAGTTAAATTTGCCCATTCCCATCCATTTTAGTTCACTGATTCCTAAAATGTTGATTTTCACTCTTACCATCTCCTGTTTGACCACTTCCAAATTATTGATGCATCATTTCTAATCATTCTGCCTCAGCACATATAGAAAACCCCTCGAAAGGACAGTTAAGGGGGTCCGAGTTTCTAGTGGCATAAGTGCCAGAACATGCGATACCCGATACCCATATTAGTGGGGTGTTTAGAGCAAGCCTGTGCATCTCCCCTGCTGGAAGATCAGGGCGCTGGCGGAGCCGAATCTGGTTTAGGGCTGGGTGCGGACCTCGCACCCTAGTGGCCATTTACCCACTGGCACCTTTCCCTGGGCGGGGCTCAGTAAACTGCAGGACAGCCGCAGAGGCGCTTCTCTTGTGGGCCTGACTGTAACACTTGGGAGAAATCAGGGAACCCACTTCCTCCCTGCCTGCTTGTAGAACTGGTTGCCTGGCATGACTTTGCCCTCTCCTCCACTTCCCATCTCCCATCCTTTCTTCACACCTATCACAAGGGAAAGCCAGTGTGCTTAGGGTTCTGTGTTTATCTAACTGTGGGTGTCCTTCAGAGCCGTCTGAGTGTCTAGGTTTCTAGATCTTTTTTCCTTCCCAGGACGTAGCCTCTCTGTCTCTTAACGTGAACTGAGAAGGCTGAAGAGCAGCCTCTGGTCATGATTAATCTTGCATAGTGAACTCCAGGCCCTGCTGACTTCCTGTGGTCACTCTGTCTCTTCATTAGCTAAGGGTTTTGCTTTCACCTCGTGAAAGCCTTTAAGCTGCCCCCTTTACCCAGTTCAGTTCAGTCGCTCAGTTGTGTCCGACTCTTTGCGACCGCATGGACTTCAGCATGCCAGCCCCACCCCCCCCGCCCTGTCCATCACCATCTCCTGGAGTTTACTCAGACTCATGTCCATTGAGTGGGTGGTGCCATCCAACCATCTCATCCTCTGCCGTCCTCTTCTCCTCCTGCCTTCAGTCTTTCCCAGCATCAGGGGCTTTTCAAATGAGTCAGCTCTTCGCATCAGGTGGCCAAAGCATTGGAGTTTCAGCTTTACCCTGTTCACATCAACAGCCGGGCCTCTGTTGCCCTGTCTCCATGACAAGGTGATGGTGTGTCTGTTTCGCTCATCTCCCAGGAGGCACAGGAGTGGCCCTGCAGAGAGCTGGCTCCCCAGCCTGCCTCCAGCGCACCGACTCCAGCGAGTTTTCTTTTTCCTTCTTTTTTTAAGTTCCTTGCACTGCTCCCCTTACTAAACTGTGGTTTCTCCTGAACTGCTGTTTATGGAGACAGCCAGTGCTGTAGGGAGTTTATCCACCTTGATAGGAAATATACTACCTTATAAGTAGCTACAGAGCAGGTTTCATCTTCACCGAGGTTAAAAGACTCGTAGTCTCAAGTTAGAAAGTTTAAAAATGGTATTGTATTCCACCACCTCTGGTATTCAGATTTCACTTTCACCAGATATTGAAATAATGTGGTTTTTTTTAGGGTACTGTTGTATCCTCATATGATTCTTTTGCTTTGGGAATTCTTTTTTTTACCTTTTGTTCTGCTTTGTACTTTTTACATCTCATATTGTCACATCTTTGACATGGGGAAATTAAGCGTGCCTTTTGGCTCAGACTGGAAAGTGGCTGCCTGCAGTGCGGGAGACCTGGGTTCGATCCCTGGGTTGGGAAGATTCCCTGGAGAAGGAAATGGCAGCCACTCTAGTGCTCTTGCCTGGAGAATCCCATGGACCAAGGAGCCTGGTGGGCTACAGTCCACGGGGTCACACAGAGTCAGACACGACTGAGCGACTTCACTTTGGGCTTGCTAAAAGCTCTGCCATTTTTTCACAGCATCTTTATGCAGCCCTTTGCCACCTGTTAGTCACATTACTTTCTAACTAACTGGTGCCATGTGGAGAAAGCCGTCAGGCCCAGAGAGGTCGCTCTGCTGGCCACCATGTCACGGTTAGGTTCAGGTCCAGGGCTCTGTCTGATGCGCTCCAACTGTGCGGCAAAGAATTACTTTACATTAGAATTCTCTGGACCTTTTGATAACTATTCCTAATTCTATTTTTTTAATAGTAAAATGAGTTTCACAGTTTTTGCTATTTGGAAACTTCTAAGCCAAGAATTGCCACAAACCCATGTATTAAATGTTGATATGCATTTCTGATAGATTGAATTTTCTTTAAACCAACATACTTGCTTTGTTCTGACTCCTTCCTATATTAAATCTCTTCAATTCCTGAATCTCACAGCTTGAAAAAGTGTTGTTTGTGCTTTCCTTTTCTCCGATTCAGATTATGCTATGAAAATAGCTGATAGCAGCCAAGGACTTATTGTTGGGAGGAAAAACCTGCCACTGTTAAGTCACAGAAGTTTGTTATTTAAATGGAAATTATGTGATTGCTTCCATTATGATCTGTAGACTGCCTTGGAGATATGTATACTCTGCGCATAGCGTATCACAGGTTTTTGCTACGTTCAGTTTTTCTCTTGGTTACTGGGATCTAATTTGTGTCATTGGAATTTCTTTTAAATTCTCAGTGTGTTACTGCTTTAAGTATCTATCCTGAGCAGACTCTTCTGTTGACTAGTTTTCTACCACCTACACTGTAGGAACCTAGGGTGTTTTAGCAGAAAAAAACTTACAGATCATCTCGCCTGACTTCTGTGATCATGTCTGGGCAAATGGAAAGATTAAATGACTTGGCCAAAGCCAGCTTGCAAATAAGGACCCAAGCCTCCTTAGAAGCCAGGTTTTCTGATCCCAGCCCTCATTCTTTACACTGTTCCATGTAATCTCCTTAATGAATGGTAAACAGAAACTTTGTGTTTTTTACTTGAATCTGTTCCTCTTGTGGGAATCACACTTAGGTTTTCTTTTCAACAGTTGACTGCATCTTGCTGCCTGTTTTTAGCTCCAACATAGGAAAAGGTAGACAGAGGAAAAAGAGCTGATATTATTAAATTTCTTCTAAAGTCATGCTCTGCTATTAGTCTGTTTAGGCTATACCATAGACCAGGTGGCTTAAACAATAAAAATTTATTTTCTCATAATTCTAGGGGCTGAAAAACCCAAGATCAAGATCCAGTCAAGTTCCTTTTCTGGTGAAAGCCCTGTTCTTGCCACTCTTGCTGTGTCCTTACGTGGCACAGGGCAGGAAAGGAGCGAGAGGTCTCCGTCCTTTTTTTTTCCCCTTTCTTGTAAGGGCACAGACCTAACCCATAAGGGCCTCTACACTTGTGATTTCATTTAACTTGAATTACTTCCTAAAGACTGTCTCCAGATGTAATCACAGGAGGTCAAGGTTTCAACATACGAATTTCGGTGTCGCACAGTTCAGGCTATAGTATTCTCTGTCATCATAACCCTGTAGAGTAGCTAGCATGCCTTATAGCTGCCGACAGCCCTGCCTCAGTGGCCATAACGAGATCTGTCTTCAGGGTCAGAGTGTGGCTTTTCTGAGGAGAGGCGGATGGATGCAAGCACAATTTCTCCTGCAACCTTTGGCAAAACAAACTCACGCCCCCTTATAACATTGTTCCTAATTCTCCAGTTCAGGCACAAATAGGCCAATGTTTAAAAAAAATCTCTGATCACATTCTGGGTCATAAATCTAACCTTGATAAATTCAAAAAAATCGAAATTATTCCAAGCATCTTCTCTGACCATAATGCACTAAGGTTAGATCTCAATTATAGGAGAAAAACTATTAAAAATTCCAACATTTGGAGGCTGAACAACACCCTTCTGAATAATCAACAAATCACAGAAGAAATCAAAAAAGAAATCAAAATATGCATCGAAACGAATGAAAATGAAAACACAACTACACAGAACCTTTGGGACACTATAAAAGCAGTCCTAAGAGGAAAGTTCATAGCAATACAGGCATACCTCAAGAAACAAGCAAAAAGTCAAATAAATAACCTAACTCTACACCTAAAGCAACTAGAAAAGGAAGAAATAGAGAACCCCAGAGTTAGTAGAAGGAAAGAAATCCTAAAAATTAGGGCAGAAATAAATGCAAAAGAAACAAAAGAGACCATAGCAAAAATCAACAAAGCAAAAAGCTGGTTCTTTGAAAGGATAAATAAAATTGACAAACCATTAGCCAGACTCATCAAGAAACAAAGAGAAAAAAATCAAATCAACAAAATTAGAAATGAAAATGGAGAGATCACGACAGACAACTCAGAAATACAAAGAATCATAAGAGACTACTATCAGCAACTATATGCCAATAAAATGGACAACTTGGAAGAGATGGACAAATTTTTAGAAAAGTACAACTTTCCAAAACTCAACCAGGAAGAAATAGAAAATCTTAACAGACCCATCACAAGCATGGAAATTGAAACTGTAATCAGAAATCTTCCAGCAAACAAAAGCCCAGGTCCAGACGGCTTCACAGCTGAATTCTACCAAAAATTTCGAGAAGAGCTAACACCTATCTTACTGAAACTATTCCAGAAAATTGCAGAGGAAGGTAAACTTCCAAACTCATTCTATGAGGCCACCATCACCCTAATACCAAAACCTGACAAAGACACCACAAAAAAAGAAAACTACAGGCCAATATCACTGATGAACATAGATGCAAAAATCCTCAACAAAATCCTAGCAATCAGAATCCAGCAACACATTAAAAAGATCATACACCATGACCAAGTGGGCTTTATCCCAGGGATGCAAGGATTCTTCAATATCCGCAAGTCAATCAATGTAATTCATCACATTAACAAACTGAGAAATAAAAATCATATGATTATCTCAATAGATGCAGAAAAAGCCTTTGACAAAATTCAACATCCATTCATGATAAAAACTCTCCAGAAAGCAGGAATAGAAGGAACATACCTCAACATAATAAAAGCTATATATGACAAACCCACAGCTAACATTATCCTCAATGGTGAAAAACTGAAACCGTTTCCCCTAAAGTCAGGAACAAGACAAGGGTGTCCACTTTCACCACTACTCTTCAACATCGTACTGGAAGTTTTGGCCACAGCGATCAGAGCAGAAAAAGAAATACAAGGAATCCAAATTGGAAAAGAAGAAGTAAAACTCTCACTGTTTGCAGATGACATGATCCTCTACATAGAAAATCCTAAAGACTCGACCAGAAAACTACTAGAGCTAATCAATGAATATAGTAAAGTTGCAGGATATAAAATCAACACTCAGAAATCCCTTGCATTCCTATACACTAATAATGAGAAAGTAGAAAAAGAAGTTAAGGAAACAATTCCATTCACCATTGCAACGAAAAGAATAAAATACTTAGGAATATTCCTACCTAAAGAAACTAAAGACCTATATATCGAAAACTATAAAACACTGATGAAAGAAATCAAAGAGGACACTAATAGATGGAGAAATATACCATGCTCATGGGTTGGAAGAGTCAATATCGTGAAAATGAGTATACTACCTAAAGCAATCTACAGATTCAATGCAATTCCCATCAAGCTACCAGCAGTATTTTTCACAGAACTAGATCAAATAATCTCAAGATTTGTATGGAAATACAAAAAACCTCGAATAGCCAAAGCAATCTTGAGAAAGAAGAATGGAACTGGAGGAATCAACTTGCCTGACTTCAGGCTCTACTACAGAGCCACAGTCATTAAGACAGTATGGTACTGGCACAAAGACAGAAATATAGATCAATGGAACAAAATAGAAAGCCCAGAGATAAATCCACACACCTATGGACACCTTATCTTCGACAAAGGAGGCAAGAATATACAATGGAGTAAAGACAGTCTCTTTAACAGGTGGTGCTGGGAAAACTGGTCAACCACTTGTAAAAGAATGAAACTAGACCTCTTTCTAACACCATACACAAAAATAAACTCAAAATGGATTAAAGATCTAAATGTAAGACCAGAAACTATAAAACTCCTAGAGGAGAACATAGGCAAAACACTCTCCGACATAACTCACAGCAGGATCCTCTATGATCCACCTCCCAGTATACTGGAAATAAAAGCAAAAATAAACAAATGGGATCTAATTAAAATTAAAAGCTTCTGCACAACAAAGGAAACTATAAGCAAGGTGAAAAGACAGCCTTCTGAATGGGAGAAAACAATAGCAAATGAAACAACTGACAAACAACTAATCTCAAAGATATACAAGCAACTTATGCAGCTCAACTCCAGAAAAATAAACGATCCAATCAAAAAATGGGCCAAAGAACTAAATAGGCACTTCTCCAAAGAAGACATACGGATGGCTAACAAACACATGAAAAGATGTTCAACATCACTCATTATCAGAGAAATGCAAATCAAGACCACAATGAGGTACCATTTCACACCAGTCAGAATGGCTGCGATCCAAAAGTCTACAAGCAATAAATGCTGGAGAGGATGTGGAGAAAAGGGAACCCTCTTACACTGCTGGTGGGAATGCAAACTAGTACAGCCACTTTGGAAAACAGTGTGGAGATTCCTTAAAAAATTGCAAATAGAACTGCCTTATGACCCAGCAATCCCACTGCTGGGCATACACACCGAGGAAACCAGAATTGAAAGAGACACATGTACCCCAATGTTCATTGCAGCACTGTTCATAATAGCCAGGACATGGAAGCAACCTAGATGTCCATCAGCAGATGAATGGATAAGAAAGCTGTGGTACATATACACAATGGAGTACTACTCAGCCCTTAAAAAGAATAAATTTGACTCAGTTCTAATGAGATGGATGAAATTGGAACCAATTATACAGAGCGAAGTAAGCCAGAAAGAAAAACACCAATACAGTATACTGACACATATATATGGAATTTAGAAGATAGTGATGATGACCCTATATGTGAGACAACAAAGAGACACAGAGGTATAGAACGGACTTTTGGACTCTGGGGGAGAGGGAAAGGGTGGGATGGTTTGGGAGAATGGCATTGAAACGTATACTATCTTGTAAGAAACGAAGTGCCAATGTTCAATGCAGGATGCAGGATGCATGGGGCTGGTGCACAGGATGATTCAGATAGATGGTGTGGGGTGGGAGGTGGGAGGGGGCTTCAGCATTGGGAGATTGTGTTCACCTGTGGCTAATACATGTCAATGTATGGCAAAACAAATGCAGTATTGTAATTAAAAAAATAAATTAAAAGGAAAAAAAAATTAAAAAAAAAAATCTCTGATGAGTTTAATATTATTTCATTGTTTACATTGCTGTTTAAACCTTCCTGGTTGGCATTACGAGATCATGAGTGGGGTGCCATTGCCTTCTCCTGGGGATCTTCCTGATCTAGGGATCCAACCTGTGTCTCCTGCATTAGCTGGAGGGTTCTTTACTGCTGGGCCACCAAGGAAGCTGTTTCCACTATACCATATTACAAACAATTTAGCACTTTTGAGTGATGATCTGATTAGCATCAAGTTTTGTACACATCCTTGTACGTTGGTATCAGAACACCTCTTACGTCTGGACCCTGGCTCTGCCACCGTGTTCAAGTGGCCATGAACCTGGGCGGGGTATCCACCACTGCCTTAGCATCTCATCTATAAACTGGACAAAAGTCCCTCACAGCTGCTGGCAGTGAGGGTTAAAGGAGAACAGTATCTGCTAAAGGTCAGTATTCGGTTAATAATAGTGATTATCTTCATCTTCATTTGCTATTCTTCCTGACCATCGGGGCCCAAATTACTTGAACTTACTCTCTTTAGTCCTCCCCTTGTCGTTGAAGGCCTTGGTAAGTTTCAGTTAATTCCGTATCCTATCTTGATAGGGTCAATGCTTAATTGGCATTTTAATCCAGACAGAAATGACAAAGCAGCAGCAGCATCCAGGTATTTTTGTTGTTGTTATCTAATTATTCCTGTAGAGACATTACTTTGCCAACAAAGGTCTGTCTAGTCAAGGCTATGGTTTGTCCAGTGGTCATGTATGGATGTGAGAGTTGGACTGTGAAGAAAGCTGAGCACCAAAGAATTGAAGCTTTTGAACTGTGGTGTTGAAGAAGACTCTTGAAGTCCATTGGACTGCAAGGAGATCCAACCAGTCCATCCTAAAGGAGATCAGTTCTGGGTGTTCTTTGGAAGGACTGATGCTAAAGCTGAAACTCCAGTACTTTGGCCACCTCATGTGAAGAGCTGGCTCATTGGAAAAGACCCTGATGCTGGGAGGGATTGGGGGCAGGAGAAGAAGGGGACGACCGAGGATGAGATGGCTGGATGGCATCACGGACTCGATGGACGTGAGTCTGAGTGAACTCCGGGAGTTGGTGATGGACAGGGAGGCCTGGCGTGCTGCGATTCATGGGGCCGCAGAGAGTTGGACACGACTGAGCGACTGAACTGAACTGAATTATTCCTGTAGGTGGGAAAATCAGAAATCAGTTTACGATATTCCAGTAATCTCTCTTTTGTGGATGAAGAAACCGAGGCTCAGCGAGTCCATACTTGTTCGGTTGGAGGAGCCGGAGCTCTCTCCCTGGCCTGCCTTCACTTCTGTGCTGCTTCTAGCTGTTCTTGTTTAGTTGCTAAGTCACGTCCTGCGACCCCATCAACTGTAGCCCGTCAGGCTACCCTGGCCGTGGGATTCCCAGGCAAGGACACTGGAGCGGGTGCCATTTCCTGTTCCAGGGGCTCACGCTGCTGCTGCTGCTGCGTTGCTTCAGTCGTGTCCAACCCTGTGTGACCCCATAAATGGCAGCCCCCCAGGCTCCCCCGTCCCTGGGACTCTCCAGGCAAGAACACTGGAGTGGGCTGCCATTTTCTTCTCCAGTGCATGAAAGTGAAAAGTGAAAGTGAAGTCGCTCAGTCATGTCCGACCCTGTGTGACCCCATAAATGGCAGCCCACCAGGCTCCCCGTCCCTGGGATTCTCCAGGCAAGAACACTGGAGTGGGTTGCCATTTCCTTCTCCAGTGCATGAAAGTGAAAAGTGAAAGTGAAGTCGCTCAGTCGTGTCTGCAGCACTGTTCATAATAGCCAGGACATGGAAGCAACCTAGATGTCCATCAGCAGATGAATGGATAAGAAAGCTGTGGTACATATACACAATGGAGTACTACTCAGCCCTTAAAAAGAATAAATTTGACTCAGTTCTAATGAGATGGATGAAATTGGAACCAATTATACAGAGCGAAGTAAGCCAGAAAGAAAAACACCAATACAGTATACTGACACATATATATGGAATTTAGAAGATAGTGATGATGACCCTATATGTGAGACAACAAAGAGACACAGAGGTATAGAACGGACTTTTGGACTCTGGGGGAGAGGGAAAGGGTGGGATGGTTTGGGAGAATGGCATTGAAACGTATACTATCTTGTAAGAAACGAAGTGCCAATGTTCAATGCAGGATGCAGGATGCATGGGGCTGGTGCACAGGATGATTCAGATAGATGGTGTGGGGTGGGAGGTGGGAGGGGGCTTCGGCATTGGGAGAGTGTGTTCACCTGTGGCTAATACATGTCAATGTATGGCAAAACAAATGCAGTATTGTAATTAAAAAAATAAATTAAAAGGAAAAAAAAATTAAAAAAAAAAATCTCTGATGAGTTTAATATTATTTCATTGTTTACATTGCTGTTTAAACCTTCCTGGTTGGCATTACGAGATCATGAGTGGGGTGCCATTGCCTTCTCCTGGGGATCTTCCTGATCTAGGGATCCAACCTGTGTCTCCTGCATTAGCTGGAGGGTTCTTTACTGCTGGGCCACCAAGGAAGCTGTTTCCACTATACCATATTACAAACAATTTAGCACTTTTGAGTGATGATCTGATTAGCATCAAGTTTTGTACACATCCTTGTACGTTGGTATCAGAACACCTCTTACGTCTGGACCCTGGCTCTGCCACCGTGTTCAAGTGGCCATGAACCTGGGCGGGGTATCCACCACTGCCTTAGCATCTCATCTATAAACTGGACAAAAGTCCCTCACAGCTGCTGGCAGTGAGGGTTAAAGGAGAACAGTATCTGCTAAAGGTCAGTATTCGGTTAATAATAGTGATTATCTTCATCTTCATTTGCTATTCTTCCTGACCATCGGGGCCCAAATTACTTGAACTTACTCTCTTTAGTCCTCCCCTTGTCGTTGAAGGCCTTGGTAAGTTTCAGTTAATTCCGTATCCTATCTTGATAGGGTCAATGCTTAATTGGCATTTTAATCCAGACAGAAATGACAAAGCAGCAGCAGCATCCAGGTATTTTTGTTGTTGTTATCTAATTATTCCTGTAGAGACATTACTTTGCCAACAAAGGTCTGTCTAGTCAAGGCTATGGTTTGTCCAGTGGTCATGTATGGATGTGAGAGTTGGACTGTGAAGAAAGCTGAGCACCAAAGAATTGAAGCTTTTGAACTGTGGTGTTGAAGAAGACTCTTGAAGTCCATTGGACTGCAAGGAGATCCAACCAGTCCATCCTAAAGGAGATCAGTTCTGGGTGTTCTTTGGAAGGACTGATGCTAAAGCTGAAACTCCAGTACTTTGGCCACCTCATGTGAAGAGCTGGCTCATTGGAAAAGACCCTGATGCTGGGAGGGATTGGGGGCAGGAGAAGAAGGGGACGACCGAGGATGAGATGGCTGGATGGCATCACGGACTCGATGGACGTGAGTCTGAGTGAACTCCGGGAGTTGGTGATGGACAGGGAGGCCTGGCGTGCTGCGATTCATGGGGCCGCAGAGAGTTGGACACGACTGAGCGACTGAACTGAACTGAATTATTCCTGTAGGTGGGAAAATCAGAAATCAGTTTACGATATTCCAGTAATCTCTCTTTTGTGGATGAAGAAACCGAGGCTCAGCGAGTCCATACTTGTTCGGTTGGAGGAGCCGGAGCTCTCTCCCTGGCCTGCCTTCACTTCTGTGCTGCTTCTAGCTGTTCTTGTTTAGTTGCTAAGTCACGTCCTGCGACCCCATCAACTGTAGCCCGTCAGGCTACCCTGGCCGTGGGATTCCCAGGCAAGGACACTGGAGCGGGTGCCATTTCCTGTTCCAGGGGCTCACGCTGCTGCTGCTGCTGCGTTGCTTCAGTCGTGTCCAACCCTGTGTGACCCCATAAATGGCAGCCCCCCAGGCTCCCCCGTCCCTGGGACTCTCCAGGCAAGAACACTGGAGTGGGCTGCCATTTTCTTCTCCAGTGCATGAAAGTGAAAAGTGAAAGTGAAGTCGCTCAGTCATGTCCGACCCTGTGTGACCCCATAAATGGCAGCCCACCAGGCTCCCCGTCCCTGGGATTCTCCAGGCAAGAACACTGGAGTGGGTTGCCATTTCCTTCTCCAGTGCATGAAAGTGAAAAGTGAAAGTGAAGTCGCTCAGTCGTGTCTGACTCTTAGCGACCCCGTGGACTGCAGCCCCCCAGGCTCCTCCGTCCATGGGATTTTCCAGGCAGGAGTACTGGAGTGGGGTGCCATCGCCTTCTCCTGGGGATCTTCGTGACCTAGGGATCAAACCTGTGTCTCCTGCATTAGCTGGAGGGTTCTTTACTGCTGGGCCATCAAGGAAGCTGTTTCCACGATACCATATTAAAAACAATTTGGCACTTTTGAGTGATGATCCGATTAGCATCACGTTTTGTAACACCTGAAATATCTGTGGCCCATATAGAGCCCAGGCAGTCTGTGACCCAGGCCTTGTGTAATCCTGTGGCTGAAGCAGCATGTCAGTAACTAAAACAATGTGAAAAATAGTTTAAACGTTCGTGCTGTTCCTGAAAATGCCGAAGTGCCACAGCAGTCATAGTGAGCATCAAAACTTCTAAACGTTTTCTCTGGCAAAGAAGTTGGTGTTGAAGTCACAATACACACTTTGATAACTAAGCAAGGAAGATACAAAACAACCACCACAACAAGCTCCAAGACATAGATTAACATCACAGAAGTAATAATACTTCACTAAGTGGTTTGGCTCCGGATATTGTTTGTGAGTCATAATTATACAAATGCTAATGTGAATCTAACCAAAGTTATAGTATGATTAGGTAGGACAGATTGAGTGTATATTGGATCCGAGTGGAAGAAATAGAACTCAACCCGTGTCTCATATTGAAAAGTCAACAGAGAATGGCCTAAAACTTGAAATCAAGAAATAGAAACATAAGCCTGGTGTTAATTCCAAAATCATCTTGTGAAAGAATTGGAAATGCTTATTACTTCTTGGAAGGGGGAAATTAGGATGGAGGAGAAGACCCTGCTGTTTTTTAAGAAAAGAAACCTTCTGAAGTTATTTGCTAATGCAAGCCAGATGCATAATTTTAATAAAATGAAAGCTAAAAATAAGAAAGCAGAAAAAGCAGACTTTAGCCTAATGATAAGTATTTTGACTTTAACTTAGCAGATGCTTTGTTTGGATGTCAAGATAAGCATTGATTTTCTTTACAAGGCATCACACTTAATTAATTTGCCTAATATTAATATCTGCAAGGTACTAGGCATGGCAGGGAATGTAAATGTAGACAGTAATCCTTGATTCCAAGGAAGTTGTGATCTAGTCACGAGATGAGATATATGTAAATGACCTGCATGGAGGATGGTACAGAAAACCTGCTGGGAGAGCAGTCTTTCCTCCTGAATCTTGGGTTAATCGTGCAGCTCATGTTTCCAGTGATCTTGACCTCATTTATGGATTTGCAGAGTTGACTTTGTTCTAGAGTTTAATCTGTTTCCACTCTTGATGGTCTTGACCCTTTTCTCACAGTTTCTCAGGACTTTTTTGAGTGGGCTTCACCTAGGAATATACTTGGCGGGTTAGAGAAAGGCCAGTAGGCAGGAACAGAATATCTTCTTTAGCAGCTCTACTTTTAGTTCTGACTTTACTTATATAAGAACAGATGTTTTTTTGAGTATCTACGGTATGAAAGAGGCAAATATTCTGGAGGTTATTTATAATGTTTATATGAGATCGGAGCCAGATGTCCTCTCGGACTTCCTTCCGGACTGCTCCTTTGAGTCAGAGACTCTTCTGACTATAAGAGCTGGAATCCAGGAGCGTGGTTTACACGTGAAAAAGCAGGCGTAGAGAGGTGTAGTGTCTTGTCTCAGGGCAGAGGGTTGGCTATTTTTAGAGTCAACAGAGCAGTCAGTATTCAGAGTTTTGGTGAAAGTCTTTCCATGCTTCACCTGTGCCTGTTTTTTGCTGAGCACTTTTACACAGGCTCTCACTTCATTACTGCTTTGTGCTTTAGGCATTATTTCCCTCCCCTCCCTGACAGCCAGATAAAAAGTCTGAGATCTGCTTTTAGTAACATCTTTAAATGTGAGTTTTTCTAAGTGGCTTATCTAGGATTGCCAAGCTATAAAGAGGCTTTAGGAAAAAAAGTGATAATGTTGTTGGGAAAAATTGCATTATTTTGGATTTTAAGAACGCTATCATTTGATTTTCAACCAATTCAAAACAATGTAATATGTGAAAATAACAAAGTGTGGAAATAAATTGACATGTCTCACGTGTAAGAAATGACATCCTGGGAGGTAGAAACAAAACATGTTATGCACTTGGTCAGTCTTTCCATGGACTCAAGCTCAGGATTCATTGGGGCTGAGCATCAGTATGAACCCAACACAGTCCTGTTATATCCCCAAGAACCAGGGAAACCTGTTGCTACTTAATTAAAAGTCCGTTATTGGATTGCTTAAAAATATTCTGAAACCTGTTCTTTCTCCTTTATGAATTTACCTTTGAATTTGCCCAAGTGTAAGGATCAATGAGCATATATTGAAAAGTGTATCATTTTCTAAATTTATGATTTTATGAAATACTACAAAAAAGGTAGTAACAACCAAATGAAAAAGTTAAGATCAAGTTTACAGTGTATATGTATTAACATATGCTGCATGTTAAGCTTTCAGGACCCTAGAACATAACTTATTTTATTGATAAAATAATTATCTCTGCCACAATTATCCTCTGTCTTAAGGTTTTTCAGGATTGTGGAAAAACATCTTTCAGTATGTTAGAGAATAAACAACAAACGTGTGTTGAGATACATGTATACAAATTTCCTCCAGATTGATTAATCTCTTTGACAAAGATGCTACTCAACACCGTTCCATTGCGTTGTATGAATTTATTGTGCACTCACTGAAGCCACACTAAATTATTTCTAATATCTTAGATATGTGTGTAAAGTAATGTAGTATGCAGGTTGCACAGTATCCAACTTTGATAAATCTGTGAACTAGTAACTTGTAATGAGCCAATATGAGGAGGATGTTAACATAAGCATTGATTCTGAATAATTTTCTTTTTTAAAAAAATTGAAGTGTAATTGATTTTACAAGATTATGTTATTTTCAGGTTTATAATATAGTGATAAATATTTTTATATGTTACAAAATGGTCACCACAATTAAGTCTAGTTACTGCCAGCACACGAAAGTTTTGGAGTTGTTGGTTATATTCCCTGTGCTGTGCCTTGCATTCCTGAGACTCATTTTGTAGCTGGAGGTCTGCGCCTCTTAATCCCTTACCTATTTCACACTCCCCACACCTCCCCTCTGCAACCGCCAGTTTGCTCTCTGAATCTGTGAAGCTGGTTTTATGTCTCATCTTTTGTTTTATATTTTTAGATTCCACATATAAGTGAAATCATATGGTGTTTGTCTTTCTGTGTCTGACTTCTTTCACTTAGTATAAAACCCCCTAGGTCCATTCATGTGTTCTGCATGATTTTCGAAAGGGCATAATTCAATACCTCTGACAGCCCTGCGTGGGGGAGAGCAGAGAGTGGGCTTGTCTTTTGCCCTTTGTTTTTACCATTATAACTTAACTCACCTTTGTGGGATAGAAACATATTTTTGTGAAATTATGGCTTTTGTTAACCATATTCTACAAGTTAACATGTTGTGTTTCCTTGGAATACACTTAAGTAGGAATCCGTTACTCTTTAACATTACAGAATTAATGGTGGAGAAATAATTAGAAGCATTTATGATTTCCATTTTCTCTTAGTATTCCGTACATCCCTTGGGAATAAGTGACGTCTTTAGGATGTCTTAATGATTACTTAAAATTCATATTGGGTCATCAGACTTAGTCACATCAGTGATTTAAATAGTGGAGAGAAGGAAAGCATGAGGGCCGGTTTTCTCTTTAGGTGGGTACTGGATTCAGAAAGAAGCTGTGTATAGTCAGAGAGTTTTGAAAATTGGTAATTAACGTCTCCTCTGAAATACAAGCAACTATATAATTTAGCCATTTCAAGCTCATTTGAGGGAATCTGCTTGAATATGTTGCAATTTTTTACAACTATTCTTCTCTATTTCTTAGAAGCAGAGTTTGGCATTTAAGAACTGATTCAGCAATTATTTGTTGTAATGAACCTTGAAAATTCTTTACATTGGAAGTTCTAGATTCTATAAATTGTATTCATATCTTAATTAGTTTTTTGCTTGAATTCAAAACACAAATTTACCTAAGATACCAATATTGTAGGAAATGGTGATTTCATATTTATTATTACTTTCATGTAGATACTTGTTTATAGATTTTTTATTATTTGCCTAAATATTTCTTAAATTACTGCTCCTCCTAACTATCCTCAGTAGTTAATGCTGGATATTAGAAGTGAGGAGGATGCGTATCAGCTGTTAGCAAAATCTGACCTACTGGCAGAGGGAGCCAGGAAGGAGAGGGAGAGGGAAATAGAGTTTCCGAAGCCATTGAATGGTGAGATAGTGCTTCTGCACATCCAAAGGACTGTGAGTGGAGAGGTGGCCTCTCATGCTTTAACAGATGCAAAAATACCTCACCATTCAATGTATCTCTAACGTAATGCATTTAGCAGGTATGAATGGTTTGAAAGCAATCTCAAAAGAACCATTCCACATGCTTAAATGCAAGGATTACCATTAGAGACAACTTGCTGAGGCACAGAAAGGAAGATTAAAGAAACTTGTTTTCTTAGAGTAGAATGTCCTTTCTGTAATTCATGTCAACTGTCTTTAAAGAGAAATTTCACAGACAGGTTAGGAAAGCTTTGCTTTTCTACGTTTGCTTCAACATTGCTTTGAACATGCAGTAACCACTTTGAATGTTGTTTTCTGAGAATGTTTTATTGACTTGGTTTGCTTTTACTTGCTGAGCTGATTTATGAATATAGGTTTCTGTTTGCTTGTTTCCTTGTGTTCTTTGGATGTGCTGCTCAGCATGCGAAGCTTAGTTCCCCACCCAGGGATCCAGCCTCTGTGTCCTGCACTGGGAACACACAGTCTCAACCACTGGACTTCCGGGGAAGGCCCCCGTGAATGCAAGTGTAACGGACTCATCTGATGGCGGCCCAGGCTCATTATGCATAAGCGAATCTGAGAATTTCCCAGTTGGAACAGCAGTGGTCCCTGTTACCCAGCTGTGGTGGGGATAGAATAGTGCTTGCCCTCTGCTGTCATGGAATCTGGTATCGGGAAAGCTCTCTTGAAGGCCTGGAGTTACTTCTGTCACTTTTACCTCATATCAAGGCAAGGCATTGTCTGATGTGTGTTTCATGTATCTTTCTGTATGTAGCATAGTATACTTAAATGGTATTTAAATTCTCAGACATGTGCACTGCCAACTTTCAGAAAAGAAATGATTGCTGGAATCCACAACAAATATATTACTGTGCTTTCCCTAGTTTTTGTAGTTTCACTTGCTCCAGAATTTCTGGAAACAGTTTGAAAATAGTGTTTTTTTAAGAATATTGTTTTACCAAAATTTGTTATCATCACTGATTTTCTGATTTAGCAAAACACTTGCTGAGTTGACTTTGTACTTATGATATTTTAAAATCTGTCAAGCACTATTCTTCAATCATGTATTAGTATATTTCCCATTTTTGCTTAATTGCAATGGATGCTGTACAAGGTAAGGCAGTTTTATATCTGGTAACAAAAAAATCCAAAGCCTTTGACTGTGTGGATCACAATAAACTGTGGAAAATTCTGAAAGAGATGGGAATACCAGATCACCTGACCTGCCTCTTGAGAAACTTATATGCAGGTCAGGAAGCAACAATTAGAACAGACATGGAACAACAGACTGGCTCCAAATAGGAAAAGGAATACGTCAAGGCTGTATATTGTCACCCTGCTTATTTAACTTATATGCAGAGTACATGATGAGAAACGCTGGGCTGGAAGAAGCACAAGCTGGAGTCAAGATTGCCGGGAGAAATATAAATAACCTCAGATATGCAGATGACACCACTCTTAAGGCAGAAAGTGAAGAGGAACTCAAAAGCCTCTTGATGAAAGTGAAAGAGGAGAGCGCAAAAGTTGGCTTAAAGCTCAACATTCAGAAAACGAAGATCACGGCATCTGGTCCCATCACTTCATGGGAAATATATGGGGAAACAGTGGAAACAGTGTCAGACTTTATTTATTTGGGCTCCAAAATCACTGCAGATGGTGATTGCCGCCATGAAATTAAAAGATGCTTACTCCTTTGAAGGAAAGTTATGACCAACCTAGATAGCATATTCAAAAGCAGAGACATTACTTTGCCGACTAAGGTCCGTCTGGTCAAGGCTATGATTTTTCCAGTGGTCATGTATGGATGTGAGAGTTGGACTGTGAAGAAAGCTGACTGCCGAAAAATTGATGCTTTTGAATTGTGGTGTTGGAGAAGACTCTTGAGAGTCCCTTGGATGGCAAGGAGATCCAACCAGTCCATTCTGAAGGAGATCAGTCCTGAGTGTTCTTTGGAAGGACTGATGCTAAAGCTGAAACTCCAATAGTTTGGCCACCTCATGTGAAGAGTTGACTCATTGGAAAAGACTTTGATGCTGGGAGGGATTGGGGGCAGGAGGAGAAGGGGACAACAGAAGATGAGATGGCTGGATGGCATCACTGACTCGATGGACATGAGTCTGAGTGAACTCCAGGAGTTGGTGATGGACAGGGAGACCTGGCGTGCTGATTCATGGGGTCTAGATAGCATATTCAAAAGCAGAGACATTACTTTGCCGACTAAGGTCCGTCTGGTCAAGGCTATGATTTTTCCAGTGGTCATGTATGGATGTGAGAGTTGGACTGTGAAGAAAGCTGACTGCCGAAAAATTGATGCTTTTGAATTGTGGTGTTGGAGAAGACTCTTGAGAGTCCCTTGGATGGCAAGGAGATCCAACCAGTCCATTCTGAAGGAGATCAGTCCTGAGTGTTCTTTGGAAGGACTGATGCTAAAGCTGAAACTCCAATAGTTTGGCCACCTCATGTGAAGAGTTGACTCATTGGAAAAGACTTTGATGCTGGGAGGGATTGGGGGCAGGAGGAGAAGGGGACAACAGAAGATGAGATGGCTGGATGGCATCACTGACTCGATGGACATGAGTCTGAGTGAACTCCAGGAGTTGGTGATGGACAGGGAGACCTGGCGTGCTGATTCATGGGGTCACAAAGAGTCAGACAAGACTGAGTGACTGAACTGAACTGAACAAGAAAATCTCCCAGTTGTGAAATTATAGGATTGGAAGAAATCTAAGTAATAAACTAATAGGTGCAGACTTAGAAACTTTACAGATATTGTCCAAATTGCTTTCCAAAATGCTTATGCCAATTTATACTCTAATCAATAATGGAATGGTATTCTTTTTTTTTTTTTTTTAATATTATCTCCAACACTTGTGCAAAAGGATTCAGCAATATCACTTCTGGGTACACATATATGTGTATCTTGCAGAAGCTTTTGTACATATTTCAAAGAGACATGCAGGAATGTCCATTGCAACATTGTTTGTAAGAATTTATACATTGATAATATAATTCATTACTGCTGCTGCTGCTGCTAAGTTGCTTCAGTGATGTCCAACTCTGTGTGATCCCACAGACGGCAGCCCACTGGGCTCCGCCATCCCTGGGATTCTCCAGGCAAGAACACTGGAGTTGGTTGCCATTTCCTTCTCCAATGCATGAAAGTGAAAAGTGAAAGTGAAGTCGCTCCGTCGTGTCTGACTCAGCGACCCCATGGGCTGCAGCCCACCAGGCTCCTCTGTCCACGGGAGTTTCCAGGCAAGAGTACTGGAGTGGGGTGCCATCGCCTTCTCCGAATTCATAAATACATCACTGTTCATTAAAGAATTGAAAGTGGTTAAATTAACGGAGTAGATTTATATGTATCAGTATGTCTACATCTCAACAACACAATGTTGAATGACAAGCAAACTGTAGAAGGATATATAAAGCATACTTTTTATAGAAAGAATAAGACCTGTAAAATACTGCTTTATAGGATTGGTGTAATATTTAGCTTTTTAGAGGGTTTATTTAGTATGGAGAAATGTGTGTTGTGTATAGCAGGGTAGATAGTCGTCTGTGATGTAGCTGTAGGAAAGCAGCTATATGATGTGTTTACCGCTGTGGGTCTTTTTTTTTGGTAACCTACTTGTCTTGTAGTTTTGCCAACTTCTTTTTACTCAATGTCAAGAAACCTTGTGAATTTTGAAAACCAGATATTGGATTTTATCAGGGCAGTAAAGAGTCCCTGTAGAAGGATTTCTTTTAAAGAGTTGTTTGATTCAACTGATAAGGGATCAGGCATTTATTGAATAGCTGTTATCAGACCCTAAAGGGGTCAGACTTGATTTTCCTGTTCTAACTAAATAAGGAAATAATAATAGCCAAAAACAACTATCTCTGAATAAACATGAGAAGGTTTATGTCTTCCTTATTAATACGTAAAGAATTCTAAGAAAGAATACCTTGAGATCTTTTGTATCCTGCAGGTTGGTGAAAACAAGAGGTGTGATAATACCTGGTGGGTGCATATGAGTCATAGTGTTTCTGGAAGATGCAGTAGCAAAATCTCTCAAAATTAAAAAGAAAATGTTCTTTACCCAGAAATACTGCAGATAACTTGCACATGTTTCTCAGAATATATGTATACAAGGATATTCATTGAAGTACTGTTTGCAATAACAAAACAAAGTAGACAACAAAACAATAAATAACAAATATAAAATTGATTAAATAAGTTTGCATTTTCATATGATAGAATACTTTGCAGTTATGTAATTGAAATATGCCTATGCATGTTGATGTGGAAGATCTCCAACATACTGTAAGTGAAAACAGGAAAGCTGCGAAACAGTGTGTCAAGCTTGAAACTGTTGGAGGAAATTAGAAAGAAGGTACACAGGAACATATATTATACACAAGCATATACGTTACAGTTATTTTGGTAAGAAACTTGAGTGATTACTTCGGTAAATGAAAGTGAGGAGAAGATGGATTTTACTTTTCATTTGGTAGTTTTCAGTACCCTTTATATTTTCTAAACTAACGCATGTCTAACTAATGTTTTTTAAAAAATGCTAATAGAATTCATTTCTGATTTTCTGTCTCTTCACCCACCAACCTTATTTCTGCTTTTATGATAAAAGACAGAGCTACAGCAAGGAAACAAGCAAAAATCAACAGAGTGACTATATGAAACACAAAAGCAGACATGTTTTCAGTGAGTATAGATGGCCACTGAGAAATGCCCTTCAGAATAGGCTGGCATCAGTAGTTATTTATTGTCTTGTTAGTTTAAAACATGCTGTAAAGGGCAGGACAATAATGTCTGAAGCCAATTGGTCATTAACTGTGGTAATCATTGACCTTAAAAAGCATTGGTCTTCTAAATGATTTTCTAAAGTTAATAACTATATTTGAAGATTAGCAGTTATATTGTGATGGTGACAAGCGTGCCAAAAGACATTGGCCCCATTCATATGAAAAATTATGTTTTTAGTGTGTAATTTGCAATGGCATTCATCAAAATTATTCATTCTTTCTAAAAGGAAAAAATTGATTGGGAGCAGTCACAGTGCCAAGGTTAGCATTAATGGTGCTAAAGCATCTAAATTTCCTGGCTTTTAAACCTTTTAAAAACATTTGAAAAGATTTATATGGCTTCTTGGATATGTAACAGTTCTTAAAAGATAATAGGGTCACTTTTTTCTTGTATGGAAAAAATGTGTTTCCCAGTTGTAGAAGAGAGATGTCAGGCTTTTCTAACTAGTTTTATAGTCTCTTCATTCATTGGGATTTGCTTTTGGATAAAGGAAAGAGAAGTTGGTTTCCTTGCCCTAATGTGGCGGCCTCCACTGAGGCCTTTCCCTGTGCTCATGTTTTGTTAGTATAGGAATATGTCTGATGGTGGGCAGGTGACCTCTAATAGCGTGTTTCAGAAAGCATGGGTCACGCATGTTCTGTTTTTCTCAGCTCTGTGCTGCTTCTCAAGACATCTTGCTTGGGATGGTGGACTATGGACCAAGGCCACGGCGTGGTGGGGGGCTGCATTTCTGAATGCAGCGGCACATTGCTCCATTTTCATGCTGTGTCTGTAAGTTGCACTTGTAGGCAAGTTCATGGCTTTATAAAGATATTACCAGACAACCAGCTTCACTATTTGAATAAGTTAAATATAGAATTCTCCCAGTAATAAAATATGCATGATAACTTTTTTAATATGGATTCACTCTGTTTCTGTGAATTAGCATGTTGGTACAGAATAAAGCAGTATATTTAGTAGTGTTTGGCCAGATTATAAGTAGGAATCAGCCTTTGCTGTTAATCATTTTTTAAAAATCATAGTTAAAATAATGTTCAGAGCTCTTATATGAGATGCATTCCTGGCTTGTGTCACAGCATCCCTAGCAGGGAAGGAGATGAGATCCTCCTTTCTTAAAGCAGTAACCAGAATAAAGCACGTCTAGACATGTAGTGTGGGGTCAGGAAGAACTTAGGTCTCTAGGCCGAATGATGAAGATAGTGTGTCCATTTGCCTGTTGAAGAAGAGGAAAGAATAGGGTGCGGAGAGGATTAGGGTGGGTTGAAACCTGACTTTGGATTTTTGGATTTGGATTTGGATTTGGATTTTTCTCAGTCCATTCTTGCTCAAAAGTTTCCATATCAAATGTAATTTAGAAAACTCAAGAGGAAGAGTGAAGTTGATTGTATTAATCCAATTTTTTACTTTTTCTCTTCCTCTTTCTTACTTCCCATTGTTCCAAGAGTAGTTCTTTTATTGTTTATTTTCCTTTTCAAAAACTACTTGCTGTTTTTTTAGGGTAGTTCTGCCGACAACAAATTTTGTAAGTTTTTCTTCATCTTTGAATGAATGTCTTGGTCTTCTAGTCATTTTTGAAGGATATTTTTGCTGGGTATAGAATTCAGGCTTGACGGTTCTTTTCTTTTAGCACTTGAAAAATATTGTCCCATTTCCATCTAGTGTCCTTGGTTTCTGAGGAGAAATCTGCTATAATATTGAATTGTTTTTCAAATTCCAGCTTTGAAGAGACTTTCTGCTTTCAAGTTTTGTTTGTCTTTAGTTTTAGAAATTTGATTATGATATGTTAGAGCATGTGATTCTTTGTGTTAATCCTTTTTGGGGTTCACTCATCTATTTGACTTTGTAGGTTTATATTTTTAAGCAAGTTTGGGCAAATTTCCACCATTATTTCTTTGAGTACTGTTTTAGTTCCACATCCCACCCCCCCTTTTTTTTTTCTGGAGTACTTATAGCGTGAATGTTACATTTTTATCAGTCTGTTTTCTCTCTTTTTCATACTGGGTACTTTATATTTTTCTATCTACCATTTACTGGCTCTTTCCTCTCTTATCTTCATCTTACTATTGATAGCATCCAGTGACATTTTTTCTTTTGGATTATTTTAGTTTTCAGTTCTAAAACTTCCATTTTTTAAAAATGAATTTTCTATATCTTTCTGAGACATTTTAAAAATTTTGCTTCAAGAATGTCTGTACTTGTTTATTGCAGCCTTATTACGATGTGTGATTTTACATTTTTGTTGGATAATTCCAGTATCTCTTGGTCTTTCCCTGGAAACCTGAAGACAACATAGTGGTGAATTCTCTGTCTTATTTTTTTGCCTCACACATCCCTGATTGAGTGCCTGAGAAGCTAGCAGTCTGGAAACATCAGTGAACATAGGCAAAACAAACAAACAAACAAAAAAGAACCCCAAAAAAGCAAAACTCAGGAAAGCCCCACTGTTGTGCTTTTTCTGGCCAAAGTGTCAGAGTTTTCCATGCATTTGTTTTATTTATATATAATGCCCACCTTTTTTGGGGGGTGGGGGGGCTGTACTTCTCAGGAAGAGTAGGCTAATCCATTCTGTTGTGGAACTAGAAGAGAGATGCTGTGTGAATGTTAATCCCTGACACGTGGGAAATGTGAATCATGTCCCTTCCAAGCTTAATGTAGATGACGATACAAATCCCCAGCAGCCATGAATGCCTTGAAGATGTTCAGAAGGCAATCCATGTTAAATGCCAAGAGTGAAAAATAAAATGTGTTCAGAACTGTAAAAAAAACCACCAGCTTTGAATATTAAAAGTTTAGATATATTAACTTTTAAGGAAATCTTGTTAAAAATTTCAGACCTGACGTTAGAAGAAATAAGATAGCAGGATAAAAAAAGTTAACTGTAATCGTCTATACTTTCAGGAGAATGACCCTATACATGACAGAACTCTAATCTGACAGTCTTATCTACATTTTTACAGAGTATAAAACTGAGGTAGAGAAGATTAAGAAATAAGAAGTCCAAGGTGGCTACAAGTGCTGCCCAGGGCAGAACCAGATTTTGATGCTTGGATGTTTTCATTCTTACCATGTATTTCGTACATTCACATCTCTGGGCCTTTGTACTGTGGTTCTAAGTGGTCCTAGCTCACCTCTCCTATGCCTGAAATGGTCTTTTAAAGGTCTCTCCTTTGTGACTTTCAGGATACCATTTGGTCCCCACACAAGTGCACAAAAGCAATTTTTATGTAACTATTTTAGCATGTATGTCATGTTATTATGGGTATAGACTACTGTAGACTACTCTCCACCACCAGTGCATACACATATATACTATACAGAGCTTTCACACACTTGATGATCAACATTTGTGAACTGAGTTAAAATGAAAATCTGGCCCTGGTTAGGCACTTCCTTTGCCGTGTCTCAGTGCCTCCTCTAAATGTAATGAACTCTACAGTGTTAGGCAAGGGCAGACTGCTTCAGATTTCGAAAGGCCAAGCCTCTTCAACCAAGTAAACCAAAAATCTCATTGAACAAAGATATGTTTCTTTTGATGCTTTAGTGTTTCTTTTTCTTAAATGAGATTCCAAGAACTTGGTTTTCACCCACATTAAGATAGGATCTTTTCCCTCTTTTGCCAAATTAATGAATTCATTTGAAAGCAGTTGTGTTCAGTTTGTAGTACATAAATTCCTTACATGCGTTGTCTTTTTTAATCCTCACACAGCTCAGTGGGGTTGGGTACTGAGTACCTGCGATGAAAATGTTGGGATCTGGAGAGATTACGTATGCAGCTGGCAGCAGGCAAAACGAGTGACTCAGGTCTAGTCCTCGTGACTTCAAGCCTAGACCGTGTGAAGCGCTAGAGACACTGCCTGCCCATTCTTCTGTTTAGGCACGTGCTCGTGCACACTAGGTTTGCTGATGCTGATGTCTCGAAAACACGAGGAAGAGGGAGAGGTCTGGGAGGGCAGTAAGCAAACCTGCATACTGCGTGGCGTCTGGCCCTCACCCGCCCTTGCTGCACACACGCTCGTCATTTCAGTCCTGCCAGCCAGGCTCCTCTGTCCACGGGATTCTCCCGTTAGGAGTGCCAGGCTCCCATGCCCCGCTCCAGGGCATCTCCCCGACCCCAGGACGGAACCCATATCTCCTCTGACTCCTGCGCTGGCAGGCGAGTCTGTTACCTCTAGCGCCGCCTGGGAGGCCCCCAGCCTTGGTGCTTGGTTTTGATTCCTGTGGTTAGAGGCAAGGGCCAGCACCGGAAGGAACGATGTACGGACAAACAGGCACTGTGAGGTGGTGCGCCCCAAGCAGAAGGCTTTGGGGCTCAGGCGGCGAGGATGGGCGCAGGACCAGAAGTTTCGGCCCTTGGAGGGAATCACGCCGGCGTAGTCACGAGAGCAGGACCAGCCGGGAGCTCTGCTGAATGGCGTGGAGGCCACGGAAACCAGAGGTGGTGCCAGAGCAGGGCAGCAGCACCCTGGGCAGCCACAGCTAGCAGCCAGCCGGCTGAGCAGGAACGAAGGAGGTCCTGCTGTGGGCATCTCAGAAGCCTGGAGAGCACTGGGAGAGGCCGGTGCCCACCAGTCAGGCTCGTCAGGCACTCTGCTTCCCTCATTAGGTCACTGAAAGCAAAGGAAACCCTGCTTTATGATTCCATGCAAGTGAAGTCTGAGATATATTTGATTACTATTTTCAGATAAAATACAGATGAGAAGCTGTGTAATGCAAGCACATTATCACCATGTCGCTAAAGCAGTTGATTTTGAGAATTCCTGGGTTGCATCTCTTCGCTAAGCATCTCATATTTGTGTTCATTTAAAGTATTTTTTAGTACAGCGTTGTTTGTTATCCAGTTATATGTTGGAACAGGGATATGGTGTTTACCATTTTTTTTGCCCTATATTTTCATTCTAATCTAGTGAACTGACTCTGTATAGTATTTTTTATGTTTCTCAATATCTTTTAATATATAGAGGAAATATATAAACAGATTTTCAAAAACTTGTTTTTTGGCTTACTCAAGCAAAGTGTATTTAGGTATATTGTTTATTGTTTTATAGTATGTTTTCTTATTGCATGGAAGAGTAATGACTAGGTAGA